>PRKT01000026.1:743907-800852 GCA_003671525.1 Saccostrea glomerata
ACCCCCTCCTTTTAAAAACGATGCTACGTCAATGTATAACAATGCAGTACTTTCATTTTGCATTAATTTACCATAAGTACAATGTTAGATCTAGCTATTTTTATGAAGATTTTGATAAAAATCTTTTTCGAAATCAAATCATTTTGATGTTATGAATTTTTATAGAATTTTATTAATTGTTCATCTTTTTATTAACACCACCAATTTTCACTGAAATACTAATTCAATCTTTTTGAGAAGAAATATCTTCTCAATATCAATACCTTAAACATCTTTAAAGATACATGGACACAGATTTGAAATTAATTTATTTCGTCTTAAAGTTATTGAAACAAGATTGCCACTTTTCCTAAGTATTAAGAATAAAATTAAAATTTGTGAGAGTGCAAGGATGTGTCAACCAAACCCGTCTAAAAATTTGAAGTTTTAATAACTTTTAGATGAAATAAGATTTTTAATATATTTTTTGTGTGAAATGCTATTAAAATATATAAGTCGTAATATTATACAGAAAATATTAACTTCAAATCCGTGCCCATGCACCTTTACTATCTACGACACTTACGTCTCTCTGTATCGATGTCCGTTTTTGGTTTTCATATTTATAACGGAGTACTACATTTACCGCTTTTTGAAGGTGATACTGCTTATTCAGTAATAAATACGCAAATTTGTTTAAGTTTTTACGTATTGAATTCATTAAAAAAGAAAATGTGCCTGAGAAGTTTGAAGAGTTTCTGTGCACCGACAAAAAAGAAATTTTAAAAAAATCCGATACCGTCGGGAGCCGGGAGTCGGGAAGACTAGATTTACCGCGTGCACGTTGGTTAATTTTTTTTCGTTTGTCGTGTTTTATGTACGTTTGTCTGCAAAGATGATCGTTGGTTTTGCATTCATATATGTTTGTTACGTACTTGTTCGTTTGTTAAGCTTTAATGTATACTTGTTCAGCGAAAAGGGCTGTTGATTATGCATTGTATATCATTTGTTAAGTTTTTATGATCATTGAAATTAAAATAATTGTTTGTTTTCTCATTATGGTAATATTTGCCCTTTCCGCTGCCCATAGAATCGCATGTTTTCAAATAGGAATGATATCGAATAGGAAACGCATGTTTTCGAAAAGAATGATATGTTATAATATAGGAATCATATTTCCTCCAATGGGAACATCAATTTATTAAATACAAATTACCGAATAGAAATTACAACTAATCGAATAGGAATTATCACATTGTACCAAATAAGAATGATATGTTTTAGAATAAAAATAATCTCATCCTCAAGGTTATGCGAAGCCGAGGCAGGCTACTGACAGATAAGTTTGTTACAGGAATTTCGCCAACCTTGTTTCAAGTCAGCATAACTTACACTGTACATTCTATGCTCGCTATATTGATCCTTTTCACAAATATAACCTATCTTTGGATTCATTTTGGCCGATATGTTTCATTCTAATTTTAGGCTTTTAATTTTGATACTGAATTTGACTAGATGGGATGTTCTGCCCACCTGATCAATATATATATAGGGCCCACTTTCTAGACACCAGACCCCGTGGGAATCCGGGTTAGAATAGGTCCTCAGTACCCCTTGCTTGTCGTAAAAGGCGACTAAATGGGGCGGTCCTTCGGATGAAAACGTATAAACCGAGGCCCCGTGTCACAGCAGGTGTGGCACGATAAAGATCCCTCCTTGCTCAAAGGCCATAAGTGCCGAGCATAGGCCTAAATTTGCAGCCCTTCACCGGCAATGGTGACGTCTCCATATCAGTGAAATATTCTGGAGAGGGACGTTAAACGGTATACAATCAATCAATCAATCATTCAATCAATCCTAGACACCAGATTTCCAAGATTTTTGTTTTATGCCCTATTCATTGTTTTGTAGTTTTTTTATGGATGCTATGGATTTTAGTAAGTATTGTCAAAAAATAAAGTTGCCATGCTTGAAGATCACTAATCAAAATGTACATATACACGGGATGATAGGTTTATTTCTGAGGTGGGTCAATATTCAACAGGGTCCTTTTCAACTTGTTGAGGTCATCAGGGATAAGAAAAAATTATAAAGCTGTTGAAAAATGACCTCGGGTATAAATTCAACTACTTTTGGTGTCAATTTTCAACAGAGAAAAAACACCCTCGGTTCAATATTCAACGTTGAAAAATGAACCCCGGGTCAATTTTCAACTCGGGTATATATTCAACGTCAAACCGGTGCTCTTCAAAAGCTTAGTTTGGTGACTAATATTTTGAGGTACATTATGACATTTCTTTCAGTCCTTACTTTTTAAACAAGAGGCCCACGGGCCTTATAGGTCACCTGAGTATCACGTTACAACTTTCCAACAATTAAATTTGGTTCGTGTTTTAAACCTGAGGCCATGAAATTCACAATTTTGAAAAAGGCACCATTGCGTATCATAATTATAAACTTAGCATGCTTACTCTAATTACTTAATAAGCACAGGCAGATCAGAGTAACAAAGAGAAAATGCACTTCCACTTTATAACCAGTTGTGCATCCCACCCCAAAGGAAGCACTAACTCTGGAACCACATATTTCAAAATTTTTGAAATTTTATCATAGATTTTATTTCATCATAAATGGTTTATTAATGCCAAAGAGCAGATTTCAAAGCATTAATTTATTCTCAGACTATGTAACCCCCCTTCCGATACCCCTGACCAAGGGGGCATGAAATTAGCCATTTTGCTAGATGCACCTTTCTTCCTCATAAAAAAAAATATATATATAATCCTCATAAATAAATATATATATATATATATATATACTTGGATCATAATACTTAATACATTTTCACTATATAATCAATAGAGCCCCAGCCTAACACCAGAACCCCTGACCCTAGGGCCCTAAAATTCACAATTTTGGAAGAGGCACTCTTACTCATCATAACTATGTACTAAGTTAGATTATTTAATACCCAGGAGCAGAGAAGAAGATTTTCAAAAGAAATAATGCATTTTCACGTTATAATCAATAGAACCCCTGACCCTGGGGCCATGAATTTCAAAATTTTGGTAGAGGCACTCTTGCTCAACATAACTATGTACTTAGTTAGTTTATTTAAAACCCAGGAGTAAAGAAGAAGATTTTTAAAGATTGCATTAATTTTGGTGGTTTTGGCCCCACCCCTCAGGCCTCAGGGGGGCAGGGACCATGAAATTCACAATTTTTGTTCCCCTTCACCCATAGATGCTTTTTGCTAAATTTGGTGGAAATTGGTTGAGTGGTTGCAGAGAAGAAGCTGAAAATGTTCAAATGTTAACATACGACGAACGACGACGGACGAAAACGGATAGCAATAGGTCACCTAAGTTTACTCAGGTGACCTAAAAAAATCAAACCGAATTCACTTTTCAGGCAAAAAAAGGGTGAAAAATTCAACTTAAAAAATCTGCATACAGGCAATTAATCATGGACCTCCCAAAATACAAAATGTACAACAAATTCATTCAAAAACAACTAAGACATTTATTTTTTACTCCTGAATTTTAATAAAATATTCAACCTTGAACTATTAGTAAAAAAAAAACAGATTAAGTCATTAAAAAGTGATAATATTCAGTAATATTTTTTTTTGGCTTTGTTCTAGAGAATGTAAATGACTTCATTATGATAAAAATATCACTGTTCAGTCATATCAAGTTCTAGTGTCCTTCACTTTTAAATATAATTATGAAAAATCATTTTTTTTTTTTAAATCAATCAAAACAAACACAAAAATACTAGTATTATGTAAAAAATTCAAATAATTAATTTTTTTGGCACAAACAAATATCACAGTTTAAATCATTAAAAAAAAATCACAGTTTTTTGGCACAAAGATAAATACTGTATAAATATCACAGTTCACTCTCAATGTTCACACTATCATTAAAGTTGTTTTGTCTATTGTGGTTGGGCTGTTGCAGATGAAGAGCATCAGAGTTGGGTGTGCTTGTCATGTGGGCCTCAAATCCATTACTTCTGTCACTGTCTAACATTGGGTGAACCTTCTGGGATTTGGAGTCCCCATTCTTTGTTGCTCTCGTGTGATGGGAAGGTGGATGGCTCTTACTAAATAAGGACAAATCATATGTCATGTCTGAAGATGCTTTCCCATCAACGGAGGTTGGATGGATTTTGGCAAATCCACCTTCAGGGCCCACGGTGATTTTTCTAGGTCCCACATTTCCATTCTGTTGGTTTCCAGCTTCAAACAACTTGGCGGTGTCTCTCTGAATCTGGGTGGGTGGGGTCTGTCTGCCTGCCTTATACTCCTCCTCCAAGTGGTGGTCATCCTTGTTACCTATCTTCTTCTTTCTCCTCCTCTTCTTCTTCTTCCCACTTTTGTCCATCAGCTGGTACGGGGGAGGGGGGTAGTATGGGGAGGATTTGTCTAAGTTCAGAGCGGGCAGGACTCGGCCACGTTTGCCAGTGGTTAAGACAGGAGGAATATTCTGGGGTAGTTTGTCTCCTTCGTATTTTGTTGGTACAAGTGGTTCAAAGGTAGATTTCGTGTGTCTCTCATGGTAAACCCTGTCCTCATCAGGATCATAGTGTGGCTCTACATCCAGAACTGGGTTGTGATAGCCCTGCAATGTGTTGATATCTCATTATCTCCTGGTCATTATAATGAATTTGAAATAATGTTAAAACTCTTTTTATAGCAGTATATGATATGGTAAATATAGAGAAGAAATGATTTGGTCAAGATTAACAATAATGCCAAACAAACCCACATGTTAGCAATGCTTTTGTACACTAGTTTTGTAGATTTGTTGTAATTGTGAAATTCCATTTACTTTAAAAGTTACAATAATGGTCAATCTAACATGAACTCAATTTGAATATTGCTTGATCCTTTAAGTTGCAATCTAAAACAGCAGGTCAAAGTGCCTGATTTCAATTATGATACAGTCCCTAAAATGCTCTTTTATCCCATTTTCCCTTTCCTTTGGCACATATCCCCTATTCACTATTTAATTTCATCATAGTATTCTCTGATTGCTCAAGCCTATTCCATTCACTCTCACTTTTCTCCCCATTTGAATGGGGTAGTAAACCATTTCAAAGATTGTAATTAAGTATAATTGAGTACTGCATATTCCAGAGGCCTTCTTTTCCTAAAGTTGCAAGGATAAATTAATGATTTGAATTCTATCACACAATAAACATAAAGTCAGTGCAAACAGTTAGTATTAAATTCCTTCAGGTGCTGTTAAAATTTTTTTCCACAAGACACCTAGCTTATATATCAAAAATATCAAATGAGAAGTTCCAATCTATGTTAATTTTTTATGATCAAAATCCACTTCAGATTTTATAATTCAACAAAACAACTCAAAAGCACAGCTCAGCTGTTGATACAAGAGGAAATTCTAAATCAGTAAATCAAGTACATCAAGATGACAAATAAAGTTTAACCACCACCCAAAATAATAAACTGTCTACAAATGAGTCGTACCCTATACATCTCATCAATAGCTTCCTGTAACACCAAATGTACAAAATTTGAGGTCAAGCAATGACTTTGAGAAATTTTAATGTAACTTTTTAAGATTTAAAATTTCATTTTTCCTTAGAATAATGTGTGTCACTGCTCACCTTTTTGGGAGGAAGGTTATCAAATTCTCCAGTGAAATCCTGTTGTGTAAAATAATTCATACAATCTAAATCATTGTTGTACTGAGAAAAGCAAATTCTAGTCTGAAATCTTTTCAATTTCAATTCACTATCATTAAAACGATTATTTTAGAATTTATTAAATGGCATATACTTGAAAGTTTACAGATAAAGATTTTTTTGTATTATTTATGAAATTTGTCACAAATAACAAGATGAAAGAAGACCAAAAAAGGTGCAATGATAATGTAATACTTATTGTACAAATGGGAGGACAAACATAAGAGACATTTCTACATGTCTAATGCTATGAATATAAGGAAAACAAACTACTGAGGCTCTTCAACGGCTACATATAAGTATCACTTTGTTCACAAGTGGATGATACTCTTCATGAACTGAGAAGAGAGAATAACTTAAGTATTCATTAAAACATGAACCAAACATCAAGTGACCTACACAGAATGCTAGACAAAGTACTTCAGATTCGGTACAGAATGCACAATAGTTTGACAAGTACACATGAGTATAAGTAGAACAATTAGAATATGACAATAAACTCTGACACTTTAAGGTGACAGCTGATATTTACCCTGTTGAAATTGGGGTTCTTAAAGTACTCAATCTGTATGTAAAGAAATAAAATGATGGTGAATATTAAATGCATCCAAAATATAAATCCATGCAATTACATCATCCAGTATGAAAACCTAGTAACACATGAAACTTCAAGGATATAGCTAAGTTCTTTAAAATGCCCCCCCCCTCCCCCTTTTTATTTTTTTTGCAAATAGCAGAAATCTTGACATTCAGATTGCTCTCATCTAAATTCACTTGGTATTAAAATTAAGGTATTTGTGAGAAAACAGTTGACTATTCTTTTGAAATGTGATGGGAATCTTGGAATTTTTCATTTACACCTACATGTTAATAACATCACAACTACAGAATCAATAAAGAATATAACTTTATTTAATTAAAAGAAAGATAACACTTTTTTCACTCAAAATTTCCAACAAGAGGCCATATTAAAGTGCATGTAAACTAAAAAGCTTTGTAAGAGAAACAAACAAGTAATGTACAAATAAAGGTAAGATTAACAACAAAAACGGCAGCATACTGATTCACTGTTCTATGAGAAAAAACATTCCCCTTATTTTAAAACTGGTTCTTTTTAAAATCAAGTTTCATTTGTTCTAAGTTTTAAAAAATAAAAGGTATTGTCATGCACATGCTGTTAAAAGCAAATAGAGGCAAGTAAATGACTTACATCAGCAGAGGCACCATCATCAAATGTCCAAGGTTTCTCATCTGAAAAGAAAAACCAAAAATTCAGACAACTGGGATCAAATGATGTAATTGTTAGTTCCCTTGCAATCTTGAGTTATTGTAAAATGAGATTGATTTAAATGTCTGAGTGATTTACCTAGTAAGCTCTCTTCATCATCGCTGACACTCGAAGCTGACCCAGTCATGGAAGATGTGGATCCAAAATGGCTACTACAAACATGTACCAAACCCCATGGATATCAATATTCAGTATCAAAATTGCATCATGACATTGTATTCAAGATGTTCTACATTTAGCTTAAACAAAATCAGTTAGCAGCATCTAAGAGTTATCTGTTAAGTGTTTTTATCACAATATTACAGTCAAAGATATGTGTACTCACTCTGTTTCATAGTCAAGAGGACTGAAAAAAATATATAAATAACTCGTTTAAATCATAATTCACAAAATTTTAAGATATGTCTAAGGTTTTTACACATTAAAAGCCACGAATTCTTACCTGCGCTTAAACTTCAGTCTGTACACGGCAGTAATTATGAAAATGATGAGCAGGACTACAGCCAGAACAATAATGGCGATGACCCAGAGCTCAAATTCACAGTGAGGATTGTCCAGAGGGCAGGCACACTCGTAGTAATTCTCGTTGTTGAAGCAGACGTAGGGGGAGATACAGGGGTTACTCAGACACTCGTTAATGTCCTCCGCGCAGTACTTGCCCTGCCAGCCTCCCGCGCACACACAGCTATAGTACGCATCAAAACTGTGGCTACGATGGGTGTCCTCACACGAATAGATC
Organism: Saccostrea glomerata; assembly: GCA_003671525.1. Taxonomy (NCBI): domain Eukaryota; kingdom Metazoa; phylum Mollusca; class Bivalvia; order Ostreida; family Ostreidae; genus Saccostrea; species Saccostrea glomerata. The sequence goes on from PRKT01000026.1 coordinate 751,629, forward strand.
CCAGTTGCTGATATATAATTTAATATATACATGTACATTTATTACTATATCATATGCATGTATATAATATGTTTCACAAATTTATAAAACTGTCATTGATAAAACTTTGCAATCGTTAGTCAAGAGATATACATCTTCCTTTAATCTTACGTTAAATAATATGTACAATTCTTATCTCTCCAAAGATTTTGGAAATTATATTGGAAAAATTCTTTATAAAATCAGCATTTTTAATATATGATATACATGATACTAACGTTTGCACTGTGCCCTGTTATGACAAGGGGACTCCATTATAGCAAACTGTAAGGAAATAGGTAGAGAGGTTCCATTGGAGGAGTCCTCAAAATACATTCTGGCCGTAAAATTTCCAAAGACATTGGTCGGCTGATTGAAGGTCACATTGAAGGTCAGCCAGGACAAAAGTGACTCATTCCGAGGGAGTGTCTCATAGAAATTCTGACAGGGCATCATATTGACCTGAAGTTTACATGAAGAAATGGAAAAAATTCAAATATGCTGCTAAGTATATTAACTTTTAAATATGCTTTAGTACTAATACAGTATAGCTTTCAGATTCCGTCTTCAGTCTTGAAGCCTACCTCTATTTTCTCAGCCTGGTCACAGCTTTGCAGTAGCTGCGGTACGTCTCTGCTGAGGACTGATAGTGTGAGGGATCCATTGGCAGGCTGGAGTAATTGGATGTTGATGTCGTCTGACATCTCCTGGTCGTATGCACCTATAACAGCACTCCAAGTGGAGCTCCACCTGTCCTTATTGAAGTCATTCTTAGCCTCCAGTAAAATCTGTGAAGGAAATATTAATCAAACTCTTCTATGAAGTACTCCTTTTCAAAATATGACACCATTTTCAATTTACCGGGTACAATGTCTAGGTGAGAAATTTTAAAGAATATCAATTTTATCTGGAATAGAGCACAGAAAACTCTTGTTGAGTAGTTACAATACTTTATAAACAGAAATGAGACTTACCACAATTGGTTCAGTGGGGTCTGCATTTTGTATCAGCTTTCCATTTCTGGACACAAACATTTTGGGAGGGTCATTGACTTCCTGTATATTGATGTACACAGTTGTAGTGGTGTTCTTGGGGATAATTTCTGGGAATTGCTGTACTTCATACATGGTGAAATTGACCATTTGTAAGCCAGAACAATCATGGCATGGTTTGAATGACAAACTGCAAGAAACAGCATTCAGAACAAAGTTAAGCCCATAACAGACTTTTTCTAAGAACCAATAAACTTCATATAAAATTTCCTTATCTAGGACAATGATGTAGACACTAACAAGCCCTCCGATGTAAGGTTCACATCTCCGAGTTCAAACTCTTCTTCATGGAGTTGGAATCTGATTATATCTCCCTCGTCATCAGTGGCCACCAACTGGTACTGAAGGGTTCCTGTGTTAAAAATCAGTAATTCAGTTAAATACATTCATCATTGATTACATAGACTTAAAAGGGAATGAGTTTATCAATTTAGTACATTATCATCTCTTCAGGTGAATAGCATTGCTACAAAGGTACTTAACAAAGCATTTTATGTTAGAAATTCACTAATTCTGGCCACATAGAACATCATCCTTCTATTGTTTTTATCATACATTATAATGAATTCAGAGTCACACAGCAGCTTACCTGAGTCTTCCTCTATAGTGATTTGGTCTGTGCTGTTCAGTCTTGGTGGAGAGTTGTATATGGCAGCATCTCCCACTGGGATAATGAACATGGTTTCCCGTTCAAATGTCCCATTGATGTTGGTAGGGCTTGGTGCTGTATCATTGGCAGTGGCATTGTAATATGTATCACATACCTGTATGGAAAAGAAAATATGCGTAAAGAATTAAATTAACCCTAAAATATCATAACTGATAAATGTGATTTAGCTCAGAAAAGAAGAGACCATTAGCACACGTAAGATGACAGTTAAAAAGTTTTGCATATATCCTTTAAAAAGGCAATGGATTAATATAAAATTTAAAACAATCCTTTTTACAATAAGAAAAATATTAAAACAGGTGAATACCTTGACTGACATAGTCTGTGTTGCAGCATCATAAACCTCTTGTTCATCAGCCGTGAGGTGTCGGCAGGTTCTACTGCTCAACTCCCAGTACTGCATTACTGTCAAATAATACATACAATGACATTTTATCAGAGGTAGTACATGGTGTCATAAATCTCTCTCAGATTCTATACTTCACTCTCTAGCTAACCTTACAATACACCATTACTTACCAGGGTTCCAGTGTATCAACATTGTTCTGTTTCCTGAGGTGGTTTTTCCCACCTCATCATGGTACGTAATTACTATAGGACCAGGCATGGGAATGTTTCCTACCACCACCATTGAGAAGGCTGTGTAGTTCTCAAAGTTCACTCTGGAACAACATATGTATTTTATAGAAACTTCACACATTAAAATACCAGCGAAAAAGGTTCCATCTAAATAATGATCAGCACTTAACCTCCAAATATCTTGAAGAAATATTTCACTTATATTCAGATATTTTTTTCAGATGGTTAAGGTTCACATGTGTACCTGTTGACCAAAAGCCTCTGTAACTTATCCTGGGTTGTAGCTGGATTCTCGATGTAGGATACAAAGTTTGTGGAGGCGTCTGACCCATAGGTTGCTGTGATTTCAGACTCTCCCAGGGGTGTCAATACTAGGGTGGTGCCTGGGTTCAAGCCTAGAAATCATACGAAAGTTCTCTGATATAAGCTTACTGTAACTTACTTCCTTTCAAAAACCAAATTTGGCATTTTAATACTAAGTACCAGTATACGAACAACTACCAATACATGATAGCAAACCTGAACCAAGGATATTTAACTTTTACACTTCTTCTAACAAAAATAAATCTTTTAGGGATAGAGTGAATTAACTGCAGGTACATTTGGCAGATACATATCTTTTACATTTAAACTTGTTACATCATTTAAGCCTACCACTGGGTGTTTTGATATTGATGTCTCCAATGGATCTCCTCTTTCTCCTGGCAGTGGCTGTAATGTCCTGAGAGATGGCGCCCCCTGTTGGAGAATCTTCAATAATGGACCTAGCATTCGTGATGACAATGCATCCACCTGTCACATTTTTACACAACATGGCTGCACTGCAGAGCCTCATATTGAGGAACATTATCTTTCCCACTGGCATGCGGAATAAGTTCCCAGTGGAATTACCACTGGAGGAGCTAATCTGTCCTCTTCTGAGATCGGATAGCTGTCGGATCTGTTGTCCGTTTATCCACAGGTTACCATTCCTAATTTCTGCTGATCCAGAATCATTGAGGGCTACCCATGTACAAGGTAAGATGTCATCTGTTTTGGGTGTGGATCCAAGGCAAACATCTGTTCAAGAAACAAAGATTTCTTGATGATTTTTCTTGTTTTTCTTGTTTATATCTTATCATTACCTCTCATTTTTTATCCTGAAATACTGTTAAGTCTTTATACAGATCAAAATTTATAATCCAAGTTAGAACTAGAGGGAAACAAGAGGCCCATGGGCCACATCGCTCACCCGAGCATTGTGGCTAGGAAAAAGTAGTAATTGGTTTACTATTGAAAAGTTTAAAATCCAAAAGTTTGGCCCCGCCCTACCCCTGGGGGTCATGATTTGAAAAAACTTGAATCTACACTACCTGGGGATGCTTCCATATAAATATGAGCAATTATGGCTCTGTTGTTCTTGAGAAGAAGATTTTTAAAGAATTTTCCTATATATTTCTATGTAAAACACTGGTCGGCCATTGTGGCCCAGCCCTACCCCTACCTGAGGATGTTTCCCCATAAGTTTCATCTTTCCTGGCACAGTGGTTCTTGAGAAGAAGATTTTTAAAACATACCACCAAATTTTCACTAATTCTCAATTATCTCTTGAATGAGAGCATGGCCCTTTATTTGAACAAACTTGAATCCCCTTCACCCAAGGATGCTTTTTGGCAAGTTTGGTCGAAATTGGCCCAGCAGTTCTTGAGAAGAAGTTGAAAATGTGAAAAGTTTACAGACGGACAGACAGACGGACGCGGGACAAAATGTGATCAGAAAAGCTCACTTGAGCCTTCGGCTCAGGTGAGCTAAAAAACCTGACTTGTACAGTATGTACTGTTTGAAGGTGAAGGAAAAAACATTGATGGAACCCTGGCCAAACACCCTGTTTACATGATTGAGTGCATATTCCATGATGGCTTTTTCCCCCAAAACTATCTACATGCACAAGCTTGTTATAAAAGAAATAAAGTAACCGTTGTGAACAGAACTTAACTGACAGGAATATTTGTTGTATGATTGAAATATATATTAATTTTGTATACCGTATCTGTCTACGGCGGGATCGTTGGATTTGGTAAATGATACCCCCGCCTTCTCTCCGTCGTCCTGTCTGTAGGATCTCAGAGGATACACAGCCTGTGGGAAGTCAGTGACAAATAACAAGGTGGCGTTGATGTCATCGATTGGAGGGATCAACAACACTGTCACACCTGTATGAAGCAATTAAACTGATTAATGATTATGTTATTACCTCTGTTACATTAACCCGGATGTTTGCATTAATTAAAACCAATTCACCAACAAATAATTCATATTCAGTAACAATGACAAAGCTGAAATTCATTTTCATTCAGTAACCATTCAAGTTGTAATTTCAAGTTACATAAAGTTGTTTTTTCAGTCTGCAGAGTTCAATGGCAGTGAGACATTAATTAAAATTTACATGTATTTAGTACAATGCCACAACTCTGAACTTCTTAATCATGAAATGCACCCTTTCACTACTTCTAATCTAGAATTCATTCATTACCCTTTGTATCATTGTGAGTAGCTGACTGCCCTGCCCCGTTGTGACAGATGATAGATACATAGTAGGTGTGATTGTGTTGGAGCACACCCTCTAGACTGCTGTTGACTCCGGCCACATTCTGACCTGTGGAGGTATATCCCTGGATGTCTGTGTTTCCAGGAGAAGTTCCTATGGCCCAAGCATATTCCTATCAAAAAATAAACTTTAGCATTACAAAGTCCAGAAAAAAAATCCCATCTCTCTTGCAATGACAGTAGGATGGCATGAGTTAAGCACAGAAAAAACAAAATTTCCCGTTTTTGTTGTATCTCTCGTAAAATACTTACAACTATATCACTTTCCTCATCATTACATTTCCAGATGGCTTTGATGGTGCTGTTGGACTGCTGGTAACGGACGGGAGTGCTCTCCCCTTGATCTATGTCGTAATAAATATCCAGACTCATCAGCTGTAGGTCGAACTCTGGAGGAGTGGTGTCGACGTAGAAACCATCTGATGACGACACAGTAGAGGCCCCAGATCCACTGATGGCTCGCACTGACAGAGAAAGACATTGTGTAAAAATACTTACTATGAAGAACAATCTTCATTTATGACAGGTTTGCATTGAACATATCTGCTTCTCTTCACTTCAACTGTGCAGAAATTATACAGCAAAACTCGGTTATAGCAATTAAAGATGACTTTGCTATATCAATGAATTCGCAATATCGGTGTTGGTACTACACGAGCTTTACTGTGTATATTTAACATAATATGTCACATGTGATGTTATATGGTATAAGTTTCTTAATTTTAAAGTACCTGTGAGATAGTATGTGGCCATTTCATCTGCCCCTGAATTATTTCTCTTTGCTGTTAAATTGAGATGATCCAAGGAGAAAACCTTAAGAATGGTATCATCAGCACTACAGGAGGCATTACAGCTGTATTTGGAGCAGTCATTGATACAGGGAATGCATGGAAAATCAATCTGAAAGAAGCATAGCACTCAATGGTGCACTAAATCCTTTTTTCAAATCAAAGAAAAGCTGTTGAGGCACAGTTGAGCTTAGACACCTTCTCATAAAATTCAACTATGTTGAAAAATTTGGACTTAGTACAGTTTTTGAAAACATACCTCTCTGTATCCTTCCACGTCAGTGGCTAATCTTGACGACCCGATTCCTGCCTCATACTTGATAATGGGATTGGAGTAGCCCCTGAACTGTTGACCAGACCTACACAAAGTACCAATAGGTGGAGGCATTTCCAGATCAGAAAACTCTGCGTAAGCAGCCCAGGGAGTGAAGGCATCGGGGACAGTGGGCAGAATGTTATCTTTTTTGAAGATGTGAACAAAGAGCAGTGTGTCTGTAGACAGGTGTGGAATGTCACACAGCTTATTGATAAAGTCCTCCTCCACATACACAGACATGCACCATTGTAGCTAGAAATGGCAAAAACACAATGTCAAATCCAGTGATAGTTAAGTTCCTTTCCACCTATAGCTTAATGTTAATATACTAATGTCATTTTATAAAGATTATTCTATTATTCTTTTTTTTTCATTTAGACAATTGCACAGTTTACATTCAAATTTAACTTACTGCAGTGGCTTCCTCACTCCTAACTTCAAATTTAATGATGTAGGTCTTGTACACTTCACTGGGATCAAAGTTGACTTCAGTTTTCAGTCTAAATTTTTCTCTTGTGTCATTAAAATATCTACACCAGGACACAATATAGCCACTGGCATTTTGAGAAGGATTGGCTGGAAAACAAAATAGATTGATGAAGATAGAATACTTTGACACAAAAAAACATATCAGCAAACAATGTCTTGGAACAGTGAATGAGCAATAACCTGCATAAAGTTGAACTCCACAAGAATTTTGCATTGTGCTTGGTTTGTTCTGACCCAGGACACTGGTTCCTTCATTGTTGACGACATTGAATGGAGAAGCTGTCGTGGGCTGAGCGATAGGAACAGCTGTTGTAAGCTGGGCTTGGAATGTCTCGTTACCCCAGTAACCTTTCTCTCTCAAATACTGCTGACAATTACACTGCCCATTGTCACAGGTCTGAATAAAGAAAAACACGTGCTCCTATTACACTCAGAATCACTTAACTGGAAGAAGAGGTATGTATACAATGTAACTACATTAATCTACTCTAGCCAGAAAATTTATATTCATAGAAGAGGCTAGTACATTAATTGCCAACAAAATTTATGCATTTGTAAGCTTTACACAGAAATGCTCTTAATGCAGTACTACTTTGAATATGTCTTTGACAGTATAATTTTATACATACTGTTGGGATGGGATTTGTGAAGCAGCAGGAACAAGCTTTCGTCATCAGTTGTTCTTCCTGATGTTTCATGGTAGCTAGACCTTCATCTGTGCCATCCCAAAACAAGACCTCTGTTACAACATCTCCTTCATGATCTGCAGCTCTAAGCTCAAGCTACGCATAAAAAGATTTCATTTTAATAGTATAGGCAAAATATGTCATATTTTTAAAACTCATTATGAAATTAATGAACACTTTTTTAAAAACGTTTTCAAATTTTTAAAAATTTCATAATTTTAATAAGGTCCATAGAAAAAAATACCTGAATACTAAAAAAAGTTACGGCTTTAGATTATGAAAAGTTGATGATCATACTTTATAAGTTCCTCCATTATACATTTCAGCTGATCTGTACATGGCCCCAGCCCCTAGTATGTCTTTGTTGACTGTATCCCGTGCCAGTCCTAGTTTCAGTTTCACTTTGTCCTCCACAGGGAAGTCCATGATGTAGATAGGTGAGTACTAGATCTTCCAGGTCTCTCCGTCCGGATCCAGCATCCCCAGCTTGGTCAGCTTCCTCCAGTGTGGATTATTCCTGATAGAAATATTCTGATTTGGACATGAGAGGCCAGTGGGTTTGGCAAGGTGAAGGAATGACCCTGGAAAACAGGGAAACTTCGACAGTTAACATGCAATTGTAAAGTATTCTGTTAGACAATGTCAAGTCTCAGCTTATAAATTATATCTCAATAGATTCTTCATTTTTTAAATTATACTGAGTTATGATTTAAATCCTAAAAATAATTCATTTAGCCCTTTTATTGTCTTTCAGTATTTGCACTACCATCTTCATTGAAGTAGAATTAAGCTACAGTAACTAAAAATATCCAACCTGTGACTTTGGTGTTGTCGTTTACCCACAGAATATCACTCTGGAAATCTCCTCCATCTTTGACCACACCACTGCTGGGGACAGTCTTGTCAATAAGGACTGGGGGAGACTGCAGCTCTACTGACAGACCAGCACAATTCTTCACTCTCATCTTAACATAGTAGGGAGAGTCCTCCTAGTCAATGAAAACATATAGGGCATATAGTCAAATTCAGTGTCTCAAATACTTGTACATGAATGTTGAATATCAGGAACATAAATAGAGAATTGACTGTTCTTAAGTAATATTTAAAAAAATTTCAACCTGATATCTCTTAAGCTAGATATCTTAAGGTTTTCTGAACTCATATTATTTCAGATATCAAGGGTTGTCTCAGTTTTTACACTGAGTTGCATAATTCACAAATGCTTACCATAAATTTACCAATAATATTAGAATACATCATACAATGATTCTCCAGATGTCATTTCTGAGAATGTCACTGAAATATCTTTATTGAATACCTGGAGTTTGATATCCACAATACCGTATGAGGTGTAGATACTGTCATTAATATGTACATGGAGTTTGATATCCATGATATTGTATGAGGTGTAGATCTTGTCATTAATTAGCACCTGGAGTTTGATATCCACCATATTGTATGAGGTGTAGATATTGTCATTAATTAGTACTTGGAGTTTGATATCCACGATATCATATGTGGTCTAGATATTGTCATTATTAGTACCTGGAGTTTGATATCCACGATATCGTATGAGGTGTAGGTGTTGGACAGTGTGATCCAGTCTGTAACACTGCTGGCTGTAGCTGTGGCCACATTACAGGAGGAGTTCCTCCACAGGGACAACTCGTACGTGGATATTCCAGACTCCGGGTCACTGAAGTTCATCCAGTTCACAGTGATGCTTGTGTCCACAGTGGAGAAGGTAACAGGCTGGAAAAAGAGCCCAAAACCTCACATAAAAATATTTACCAAGTCATCTGGTGATATATGGTTTGGTTAATTTAGATGGGTACATATACTAGTGTATCAAATTTAATATTTATTTTCTAAGAAAGTATTTTTTGCATTTAAGTATTTCATTCAATGAAAATGGTATGTTTGAAGAAAATTTTATGTGCTTCAAATAACATTACTTAGCAATTCATCTATGACAATGGACAAAAACCTACCATGTCATAAAATGGGCCTGTTTTCATCTTTCCCATTTCTGGTTCTGTGACATCGACAATAAAGGCCGAGTAGGTACTGGCACACTGCCCAGAGTTATCCGCAGCTGGAAGAGATTTATACAACTATCAAAATTTACCAAGGATGGGTGTTCATGTATGATATTGTAAATATAGATATCTAGCATACTGAAAGTATTTCAACAGAATAAATATTTTATCAGAAATGTTGCCAATACCAATGACCCATATGTAGTAGGTTTCTCCATGAACAAGGTTAAGCCCTGTTAGTTTTGCATATGTATTTTGTCCTTGATTGGTCACATCTTTGGCAGAAAACAAGGCTTTTCTCTCACTCTGTGATAATGATCCTCCATCAATCTGTTGAACACATTAATGATTACATAAGAAGCCACTTTCAAATACAGGCATATTATTCCAAAAGAAAAGTTTAGTTCAAGGTAATTTTTCCATAACTTACATATTCTTTACATTCTGTGCTGTTAGCATCTGTTGTGTTAGAAATGGCTACGTAGTACATGAAAATTCCTAGGGCTGAGGAGAATCCATTGTATTGAACGTCTAGGGAGGCGTTAGTGTGTACACAACTTCCAGGGCTTGAAATGATCCCAACTGCAAGAAATCCATCAGCAGATGTGCATGCATGCTTTACATTCTCGACTTTTTTAAGTTAAGGATTAATACACATACTAGCACGTCTCAATGTTAATCCTTTTCATGTCAGAATAAAATATTTTAAATATATCTCAAGGTAAATTTTTACCTGTGATTCCGCCTCCATCCCCCACTGTAAATCCATTAGAAGTGACCATAGTCTTGGAGAAGGATTTACTGTAGGCGATCACAGTGAAGTAGTAGGTAGCCGTGCCAGGCGTGAGGTTAAGGTCATAGAATTCCACAGTAGTGTTTGTCCCTACATTTGTATAGGGCACCACATCATAGCGAGTGTTGTTGAATCTTCTGTCAGTTCCTAAGGCTACTTCATAGTGAGCAATCTGTTGACTTCTGTCCTGGGACTCCAGCTGGGATTGGTCAGCCTGAACACCAGGGTTTCCTTAAAAGAGGTTTAAAGATGCAGAAAGACAAACAGCAACGGTAAATTAATCAGCCTATTCAGGAATTTTGTTATAATATTCCTTCCTTTTCAAAGACTCTCAATCTCTTTACATCTTAATAATGAAACATATAACGAAATCTTTTAAAAAAATCCAATTTTTCCCCTTTTCCTTTTGGATTGGTTGTAATTTTTAAAAATTAAAATTTAAAACACATCACAATCTCAGTAAGTAAATGTCTTAAAAAAATGAACCCTAGAAAATTAAATCAACAAATCAATTTACCACTGTTGACATCAATCTGCACAATAGCATCTGCTGGGAGACCAAATCCATTCCAGTTGGCTGATACAGTCTTAGGAGAAGGCAGAATATTCAGATCAAAGCCTGCAATGCTACCATCATACACATTGCCAGGCAGGAGTGGTGTCCCTTGAATTGTGACGCCTGAAGATCTGCGTAAGTACTGATATCCAATAGAGTTAGTCACCCTGAGAAGGTTAACATAGGTCTCACTGTTCACCAAAACCAATCCATCAATCAGTCCTGATGTCTTCACTGAAAAAGATGTCAGGCTTATGAAAACTTCAATTTCAAGATTTACATGATTGCCACTCCAAATTGTAATGGCTCTATATGAGGTAGACTTCTAACTTACATCCCATGTCCAAGAAAGCAGAGATGACTTTCCCATCCAGTCTTTCTATCGCCCATTCATACTTAGTGGCTGGACACGGATCTCCTAAGGTGTCCCAGCCCGCCATTATAGTGGCTGGATCTGTCTGGATATCTCTGAACAAAGAAAAAGAATAAAGTGATCAAGTACTACTTACTACCAGCAATGATAGATAACAAAACAATCAAAAGCTAATGCAAGGCATAGATAAACTTCTGTACTGTACTTACACATCTGAGTTGCCTCCCTCTACAAGATCCATGATTTCCACAGGAGACAGTGGTGATCTCCCCTGACTGAGGTAAGACATGTAAACTCCATTGGAGGAGGAGACACTGGACAGTCCTGCTGTGTTTACAGCCTTCACTGATACAAAGAGCTGTAAACAGAGAAAGTCATATCAGTATTAAAATGTTTACAGCCTTCACCGACACAAACAGCTGTAAATAGAGAATTCATATCAAAATCATACAACAATACATTGTTTACAGCAGCCTTCATCAACACAAACAGCTGTAAACAGAGAAATTCATATCAGTAAAAAACATGTTTACAGCCTTCACAGACAAAATGAAATACAGTGTTAGCAGAGTTAAGTTTACAAATATGTTATCAAGAAGCAACTATGAGTCATACCAATCTATACCATGAAATTGCAAATCAACTTTAACTCACACTCCAAGACATAAAAATTAATTTTAAAAGTACATTTGTAGTAACACCATATCCATATGCAGGAGAAACATTCACTGATATATATCATTGTCATTTTCTTTTTAACATGTTTAAAAAATGAAGGATTGTATGGTAGAGATAGTCACCTGTCTTTGTCCATTAAGATTCAGGTTCCCCACTGTGTAGTGTTTACTGTCCAGTGGAATGGGGATAAAGGACTGGATCTGTCCCCCTCCAGGTGAAGTGCCCACTGCTATCTGATACCTGTCAGGGAAAGTTACTTTCTTTTCAGTACTGAGTTTTAAGAGAGAGGACACTTTCTTACAGAACCACAACTGGTGAGGTTTGTACATATACTTACTCTGCAATACCTGACTCGGGGTCTGAGAATGGCATCCAGGTCACAGACAGAGAGGTTAAAGATTCTGTACAAGTGGCATCTAGAGCATCACATTCTGTCCAAAGAAAAATAAATGATACAAAATATTTTGTGTGAAGGAACTTCACATACGTACTTACAACAAGAAATATTCTGAAAAATGTGTAGTTTCACCTCTAATACTGTACATCAGCTTTTAAGCAAGTGCATGGTACATGTAGTGCAAAGACAAACCTGGGTTTATACATGTATATAAAATCACCTATCTTGAACTCTTAATTTAAATATTGTGTGAGAAGAATATTTCACTAATCAAACAAATTAATGTAATAAGTCATGAATAATAATAGGTTAACAGAACTACAGTAATGTTGGAACAATAGCTGGGTTGAACACACACCTGCTTCTGTGGAACACTGTACACTATTCTGAGTGACGGTGGCATCATTATCTGTGAAGTCCAGTCTGTACACTGTGTGAAGGTCCACTACTTTGCCCGTGACTGGAGGAGTGGTGTCCATGGTGATGGGGTGGGAGAAAGCACTGATCTCCAGACCGACCGTGTTCACAGCGGTCACTGTGACGTAGTAGATAGAGCTGTGGGTCAACTGGGAAGTCACGCCTTAATAACAAAAACATAAAACACAGAGTTTCATACCTCAAAAAACAACAGGTGGGGTTAGGGCTACTATAAGAGGCAATTTTTTTTTTTAAATTCAACATGTATTATTTTGAAGTGGCTCATACCAGTGATGGTGTACTTGGAGGTATCTGTTGACAGAGTAACTCCAGACAACAGACTATCATCTCCCTGTGCTGACCCCATGGAGACGTGAAACTCTTTTATTGGAGACTCCGTATCAGAAAATCCAGACCAGCTACACTCTATGGTCTGGTCAGGCTGCAAAAACATATAAATTATATACATGTATGTAACTTCTACAAAAATACATGTCAAGATAATCACCATACCTAAATATTTTGACCCTTTCAACTTTTTGAAGCAAGTTGAAATCCAATTAGTGAGTTTTGAATCTGTATCTGACATTCACTTCACATCAGGAAACTAGGATTTTAACATAAATTATTCTACAGTAATAATTGATTGATAAAAAATACCCTTGATCTCACCTGACAGGCTGGAATGACCTACCTGGATAAACTCTGGACACACTACAGACCCTGTCTGAGGAATGCTCTCGTCAATCACTATGGCACTGGTGGTTCTCTTGCTGATCAGACCCACACTGTTCTCTGCCCAGATACTTATGATATTTGGTTTACCTTAAAAAATGTTGTTTTTTTTTATTTTTAATTTGTGATCCATACCACAAAAATAATATCATGAAAAATGTACAAAAGAGAAGAAAAATGTGAGGATTTAATACCAGTCTTCATGACTGTTACTGAGGCCACATCCACTCCATTACTCATTACAGATGAGATGTTAAGTTCTTTCTTTCGAGAAATGTCTTCAGCGTAGGGATACGTTCCCACAGCACACCAGGCCTTGACCACGTCTGACTCGGTGTCATTATAGTGCCACTCGGCCGACACATGCTTCTCTGACATCTCATACACTGTATCATTGGCTAAATCTTCTGACAGCCAGGCATCCGCCAGTCTACATCAACATTAAAGGGAGAAAGGGTGGTGTTAGTAAATGTTTCTTACTGTAGAAAATTGTTATTAGCATCAAAACAAATTTATTTTGATAATAAATTTGATTGGCATATTTAAAATGTTGAGAAAAAATATATACTATCCTTTGTATGGTAATCAAAGAACACAAAATAATGTAATTTTTACCTGTCTACTTGGATGGCAGGAGGTGTTTGGTCGACAGTAAATCCATCAGAACTTGTTTGTAGGATATTTCCGTTGTTTGTCACTGCTCTGATAGTGGTATAATATGTCTGGTTAGGTTTTAGTTCCAGGTTCACTTGGGCATACCCTGAGCTTGCCAGACCTACAATAATCAGATATTACTGAACACCATTAACAGTGCTGGAAATTAAGCCGGTATTATGATATGCTTAATAATTTCTTTTCTAGAAAAATCAGGAAAATGTTTTTCATCTCCAGAACATACCATTTCCAGCTACATTGGTTTCCTCCATATGGACAATGCTATCTTCAGTAAAAGCCAGCACATCTTGTTTTTCTGGTTCTGTTCCAATAGCCATCTCAAACTTCATGATGCCATGTAGACTGCTCTCAAACCCTGTGAACTGTACGGTGACTGTGCTGGCATCCAGCTGCTGGTCTATCTCAAACACTCCGTCAGGATGTAGGGTTCCTGATACAATGTCCTCACTGCCCTCCGCTCCATCAAACACCAAACCTACAGCAATCAGAAGAGCATATCAGCTAAGACATGTAACTTTTGCTCGTATAAACTACAATGATTCAATGATTAAATCTCTCCTTTCTCTCATTTCCAATTTATATTTTTTTCAATACCATAATCACTTAAAGAAATTTCATGGTTTATCAAACAAGAGGCCCATGGGCCACATCGCTCACCTGAGCATGTAGCTTGGAAAAAAAAAGCAGAAATCAGTTTATTATTGAAAAGTTTAAACCCAAAAGTGGTCCCAACCAATCTTTATAGGGGAGAGGGTATGATTTGAACAAACTTTAATCTACACTAAGGATGCTTGCAGATTTCTTTGACTACCTGTGGCTTTATTGCCCTTTACATTTGAATCGTTGTGCCCCCCCCCCCTACCCCGAAGGTACACAGGTAGTCAAAGAAATCTGCATAAACAAAATCTGAATAAACACTACCTGAGAATGCATCCATATGAATACGACTTATCATGGCTTTGGCATTCTTGAAAAGAAGATTTTTATATTTTTCTACATATTTTATGAAAAACTTGGATTCTATGTTGTGGCCCCGCCCTACCCCTACCCCAGGGTGTCATGACTTGAACAAACTTGAATCTACACTACCTGAGGATGCTTCCAGATGAATATTATAATTCATGCCTTTGCTGTTCTTGAGAAAAAGATTTTTAAAGAATTTCCCTATATATTTCTATGTAACACTTTGATCGGCCATTGTGGCCCCGCCCTACCCCCCAGGGGTCATAATTTGAACAAACTTCAATCTACACTACCTGAGGATGCTTCCATATACATTTCATTTTATCTGGCACAGTGGTTCTTGAGAAAAAGATTTTTAAAGAATTTACCTATATATTTCTATGTAAAACTTATCAGACTTGTCGAAATTATTTCTTCACTGTGAGACATTTGGTCTGACAAAGTCAAATGTTTTGTCAGACCAGTCAAAGTTTCGTCAGACCAGATGCTTGTACCTTATTTTGACGCAGAGAAAGTCATATGAATAACAGCACCAAAATGCCCCTTATTATTTTCAATAGCCTTCAATCTAACAAGTTTCCTTTCTTGGGATAGAGGGTCTTTAACATAGACATAAATGACATGTTTTATGACTTTGTGATAACAAATTTACTTGGCTATCATCAACATGCCGCGTATGCGGCCATTTTTTCTGTGTCTGTGACCTTTAATTACGCATCCCGATCCCGACCTTTATTAAATTTGCATTACGCTCAAGTATTTTTCAATCAGTCATCTGGACCGACGTTTTCTTAAATGTTATCGGTCCAGACAAATTTTTACCGGCCTTGCCGACAGGACCGACGGATTTTGACAAGACTGTATTATGGCCCCGCCCTACCCCTGGGGGTCATGACTTGAACAAACTTGAATCTACACTATCTGAGGATGCTTCCATATAAGTTTCATCTATCCTAGCACAGTGGTTCTTGAGAAGAAGATTTCAAAAGAATTTTCCTATATATTTCTATGTAAAACTTTGGTTGGCCATTGTGACCCCGCCCTTACGCCAGAGGACATGATTTGAACAAACTTGAATCTACACTACCTCAGGATGCCTCTCTATAAGTTTCAAGTTTCCTGGCAGTGGTTCTTGAGAAGATTTTTAAAATTATACCACCAAATTTTAACTATTTCTAAATTATCTCCCTTTAAATAAGGGCGTGGCCTTCATTTGAACAAACTTGAATTCCCTTCACCTAAGGATACTTTGTGGCAAGTTCAGTTGAAATTGGCCCAGTGGTTCTTGAGAAGAAGATGAAAATGTAAAAAGTTTACGACGCCAACGACGACAGATGACGGACAAATTTTATCAGAAAAGCTCACTTGAGCCTTTGGCTCAGGTGAGCTAAACACCAGGCAGCTATGATAAGTACACCCATTCCTGTATTAACATGATCCTTTTCAATACACTGTTTCCTTTCAATAATCACACATGATTTCTTCAAACCTCTTCCACTTAGTCTTAAGAATATCAAAATACTAAAGTCAGGGTTATTTTTGCTCGTGCAAAATTTGCCCTTTTGCACTTGCGAACAATTTTGCCCCATTTTAAATTCACCCAGTCATAGTTTTGTTAAAGACATTATGCTGTGTTCTTTGAATTCGCCCCATTTTAAATTTGCCCAATCATGAAGAGGACGAAAAGGGTGCAAATAAAACAAGAGTTAAAATTTCCCTGCATACAGTAATCTACAGCAATGTTCGGATCTCCAAGATCTTTTTTTTTACCTGCTTTATCTCCCTGTGTTATGTAGACTGGGGTGGCTGTAGTGGTTGAGATCCTCCCTACACCATTTTCTGCCCTGAGGGACACGTAATACACTGGCTGATTGAGAGCCTTGTCAGTCAGAGAGAGGCTGAGACCGTCTATATAGTGACTCTGGACAAGCCCCACTGATGTCCAGCTCAGGACATCACTCCCACCTATAAAACACCAGTCTGTTAACACATACAAAAACACTATACTGTAAACCAACACTCTAAACCACTTTTATTATCCTGAAGTTTTGCTACCTATTAAATTTTTTTTTTCAGAAACCACTTAATATGGTATGAATGTGCAACTGACTGAAAGTGAATAAAAGTTGTCACAATGGTTTACAGTAAACAAAATTATATAATATTCGTCTTTTAAAAGGGTGTGCAGTATATCTGAAATATATGTAATTCCAGAACTGTACAGATATAAGCCACAATAAAATTTTTTCTATTGTAATGACCTGGTGTGGTGCCCACTGCCAGTTGATGCTGAACAAGTCCAGACTGATGGTCCACCACATCCCACGCGGTCATGATCCCCTGTCTGTCAGACTGGTACACGTAACCATTGACCCATTCCTCTGCTATCTCAGCCATCACTCCTACCCTCAGCCAATGGATCTACATTACAAAATTGACATGTAGTAACCCTACCCACTGGCTTCATATTTTATTGTCCATAATACTCAAAATATTTATTATATACCAATAGTATTCCAAGGTGCTTCTAGAGTAAAAAAAAAACTCATACAGAAGTTAGATTAAAAGGCCTCAAACAGATCTTACAATGGGTGGAGTGGTGTCTATGATTACTCCATTGGTCTCAAAAGAAGACATGTACCCCGCATTGTTGACAGCTGCCATTCGGACACTGTACATGGCTCCCTGCTTCAGAGTCAGACCGGTCCAGGTGTAGCTGGTCAAGGAACCATTGACGATTGTGTTCCAGTTAAAAGTAACTAAAAAATTAGATGCGTAAATTAAGACCAGTGCAATTTTAATGAAAGATTCAATTTACAAGTTTCATGATGATGAAGTGTTTTGTTTACCTGGGTAGATTTTCATCCTCGTTCCATGATACAACTCATAAATCTGTATCTGGTACTGCTTGATACCTGATTCTTTGTCTTGGAACTTAAACCTCACGTGAAGACGATCTGTCACATCCTTTAAAATTGAGATTGCTAATATTAAGTACAGGGAAAGGGCTTGTTGGCTTTCAGGGTTAGTGTGTATCATCTTAAGTGGTAAAAGTGATAAACACCTTATATAAACAAGTCAAATACCTGGTACATAATGTCCGAGTTTCCCAGCCCATCCCATAAGTATTCTAGTTCTGGGGGACTGAGATCCACCACAAATCCATCTGTTTCCTGGGACACAGAATTTAATGCTCCATTGGTGACCTTCAGCTCTGTCTTTACTCTGTCCTTGTGTTCCAGTTCAAAGTTCAACCAGGTCACGCTCGAGGAAGTATTACTGAAGGTGGACCAATTTCTCAGCAACTCGAAGCTTGTTCCCAGATTCCTGAAATAAATGTCAAATGATAATATTTTGGAGTAGCAAAATCTTCTAAATCATTTTTTTTAAACAATAATAAAAGAGAATTCTATAAATACAATCAGTGCAAACAGCATTTAAGCATGTACACTATAAATTAGTATTATTAAACAATTTTAGTTTGCTTATAGGTATAAAGTGTTGATAGATTGAACCTCCTACTATAGATAATACCTGGCCCTGTAGACTTGTACTTTGTAATTCTTGATAGCGGACTCAGGGTCAGAATATCCCCTCCACTGGACCTCCACTTTGGCTCTGCTGGTAGTGTACTGTACATCAGTAAATGTGGCATCCTTACCATCCACCACCTCACCTGTCACAGGGTTAGTGGTGTCCACAAGTACTGCAAGAAAACAGAACATACAGTGTGAAATAAGTTGCAGGTATACATACATTTAATATTAAGACCAAAATCTTAGCAAATTCTTTGTTTATGTCCCAATAAAAGTAAAAATTCTTAAAAATAGGCTATCAAGATTAGGATTTAAAATCTGTTTACAATAACAAACTCAAATTTGAAAGCATTATTGTACCATTAAATTTTCTCATTTTTTTAAGAGATGCCAAAAAATTAAAGAAGATATTAATCTTAAATAGACATACCCCCATCTGATGAGGCCGACACATTGAGCTGTTTGTTTGCACTGTTGAAGGCCTGCACAGTGACTTGGTATATCCTTCCATGCTGTAGCTGGTTCCCAGCTCCCAGATTGAAGCAAGCAGAACTGGTGTTCTTGGAGAACTGGGTTTCATTGACAACTTTAGTGGTAAGGCCGCTGTCTGCTGTCCACACACTCACTACATACAGGGCAATGCCAGACTCTGCGTCACTGAATCCCTCCCAGTTGCCACATATCTTAAAATAATTTTATCAACATGTACAGCTAAATATGCTGTATACAGAAGTGCTAGGAATGGACTATTTTGCTTGGTTATTCACTAATTCCTTACTCCATTAAGTTCACAATTATAAAGCCAAAGGGAACAATCACGGTTAGCATTAAGGCATTCATAAGAAATTTTTTTATAGGTATGTTTTAAAATATTAAATTAAATTATTGAAATGCAAAAGCAATTCACATAGAGCTCACACTGCAAATTTATTTTCTTGACTTAGAAAGTCTGTTGATACCTTGTCTTGTTCTTTGGTGAACATTAAATCCTGCTGGGGTGTTTCTCCATCATACACTCTGCCTGGTACAGGGGCTGATCTGTCTACAATGATGGAGGCCTGGGCTACTCCTATACTTCTCAAGTCCACTAAAATCATACAGAAATTGTAGTCAAACATATTTAAAAAGAACAAGTGTAGGCATATCTGTGCAGAAAAATATATGTAGTAAAATGCCTACAAGAAGCTATAACTGTGACTTTTCATCATGTCATACATTCAAATTTTGGGATCCAAGTTTTGGATGTAAGTAGATAGTATAGCCTACCGTTATTGACTGCCTTGATTTTGACAAAGATTTCCTTTCCGTCAGTCATCTGGTGTATGTATGATATGTTTGGGGAGTAGTCAATCTGTGTCCATGCCAGTTCATCACAATCTCTGGGGGTGTGTCCAAGACACAAGTCATTTCTACTTAACCCGGAATGGGGATCACTGAGCAAAAAGAAACAGATTTTACATGTAGTTAATCATAGTGAAAATTACAAATGAAGAAATCCTAAAATATTCTCATCATTGATAATTCTATCAGTTCTACATGAATGCTTTACTCACGATGAGTTGTGTGACATAGTGAGGTTGAAGGTCTGTTCGTCGTACTGGACGTTGAAGATTTCATACACGACAGGAGGAGAATTGTCTATTGTGTAGGCAGTGGAGTGACAGACAGATGTCCCCAGGGGACCTCCATACCCCACTTTGTTGATGGCCCTCACTGTGATGTAGTACTTTCCATCTGTAAAACAATTCTCCACATTATGCTTCACATGATTAAAAAAAAAAGTATTGTTAAAGAAGAATGATCTTATAATGTCTTCACTTCCAAAGAGCCAAATTCTCTAGATTTAACCAAAAGACAATATAACTGTTTCCTTACTTTCTAAAACATGTATGTTGCAATAATATGCTTTTTAAATCCAAGACACTGTAGTTTTACCTGGCAGCACTGTGTAAGGTGCTGGTATGGGGGTCATGATGACACTGTAAGTCCACTGGGATGAGTCCAGGAGGTGACCGTGGGGGTCGTGGAGTTTGTACACAGTATCGTCACAATGACTCAAACCAACTGCCACAGCGTATCCCAGCAGACCTGTCTCATTGTCATGAATCCCATCCCAGTTTGCTATTTAAATGAATACATTGATAAACTGACCTTCTGTAAAGTTTTCCATATTTTTTTTCCCATGTTTACTTGCACTTCAAGCAAGTGAGCAATTTTTAAAATATAATTTTCATTTTAAATATTCTATACAATTTTCTTTCTTGGTGCTTTTATATGATTTCAATTATGTACCTGATATGTACTGGTTGGCTCTGGTATAGAGAAGATCTGTTTTGAACTCATGTCCATTGTAAACTGTTTCTGAGCCTGGTCCATCTACAATGACCCTGTGGTTTTTGGTGTTAGGACTCACTCCTTGACAATAAAGTCTCTGCCAGTTATCTCGGTCTGAGGGTATCAATGTAGTACAAGGCAGGGTCTCTGTTTGGTCACTGGTTACTTTGATTTGCCCTAAAACCAAATTCATACATGTCATTAATTATCACAAATTCACAATATCTAGTCCAAGAACTACCTGGTATGTAATTTCTTACAAATATTCTTCAGTCAGAAAAAAAACATTGACAGTTTAGTGGTCATCACTGCTTATGGTATACAAGTGTTCTGAAACCACAAGCATTTTGCAGGAAGAATTTTTTTACAGACTTGTAAATCCGATTTGTGCTATTTAAAGGCATGCGTTTGAAACCAATAGTTACTAACATGAAGTTGGAGTCGGTGGGGTGAAGTCAGTCAGAATAGGCTCAGAGCTTAGGATGTTGGTAAAACCCAAGGAGTTGACCACTTCAAAATTGAAGAAGTACAGCTGGTTGTGGATAAGGTTCAGGTTGGTGTATTCAAATCCTCTGTTGGATCCTACTCCTAGCTTCTCATAGTGCATGTATAGGCCATCCTAAAATGTGGAATGAATTTTTCTGAAGCACAATTATTCTTAATTTCTAATCATCTAATGTATACAGGGAAATTTTCACAAAGTTTTAAATACATTACTAGTAGGCTTCAAAGAAGACAGCATTTTATGTTGAATACAACTGTGTTTGGACAAATTTAAACCCATGCAAAAAATATTGTTTAAAGGTATAAAAAAGGCATAAATAAACCTGTGTGCAGTATTCAAATTTAAAACCTAAAAAGCTGCCATAAGCACCAATATACATTAAGGAAGTAGGAAGTATGCAATACATGTAAATGATTTTTTTGAAAGATACAAAGACCCTTTGAGCACATGATAAACATTCAGCTTCCATCCTACTTACCACTGATGTTTTGTAGTCTTGTCCTTCAATGACCTCCAGAAGTTCACAGTGTCCACTGCTGCCAAAATCATAGTTAAAACTGAGACACTTTGTCACATGCATGCCATTACAGATCGTTGCACACTCCCCCACGGTGGCTATCTTAGAGTGGGAGGCACTCACAATACCTGAGCCAACCAAGCGTGCTATCTTCCCCGCAGAAAACAACTTCATCACCTTCTCATGTGTTGGGTCATTTCCTATAATGAAGAAATGTTCTTAAAGAAAACTTGTACACATTTCCAAAACACATTAATGCCTGCCTTATTATATGCAATGTTTTATTCTATACCAGAAATAAAAGTAAAAATCTCACATCAACTTACCGACATTATAATTGACCACATTTTCCTGTAGGTTGACATTGGTCCAGCTCACAATCTGACTTCCATCTTTCCCTGTTCCGTACCCAACAGCCACCCTGCTCTCAGTGATGGGGGAGTCCTCATACACCGTGACTGTGGCCTTCAGTACGTTAGGGTTACTGGTGGATCTGAAGGCCACGCCCATTCTACCTCCTGGCAGTGTGACATCATAGGTTGCTAGGGAACAGATTGCTGTTGCTGTTTCTCCTGCTTGATTTGTGACGTAAACAGAGAAGTAAAGAGGCACCCCAGAGGGACTCAACACCTGTAAATATATCATGAAAAAAGATTTCCTGAATGTCCTACAAGATCACAAAAAAATATAGAATTTACATTTGACTTGCTAGTCATATACAAATTAATATTCAGTCTTTGCAAGTCATGAGATTTTTAAAGAAGGATTTCTTCAGCAATATCTTGATAACAGAATAGAGTCTTTATTGTGTGATTCTTCGGAAAAGATGCATAATTTGGTCAATTTGCATACATCATTCAGCATGGTGGAGAAGCCTCCCAGTTCCTTTCCTGATATGACATCTTTGCCTCCAGGAACTGTGCCGATGTCAAGAGTCATGTTAATGTCACTCAGGTCATCTCCAGCATCCAGGAACACTCTAAACATCGGCTCCTTGTAATCACGCCCTGGCTCCTGTATCACACCACAGCGATCCTCACTGGTAGAATTCTGAAGTAATACCAAGTCAAAACTTATTACATTTGGCAAAAAATGTGAATCATTTATCAGCACTCCTTAAAGATTGAACTGAAAAACTTCCAAGGATTGATTTTAGAATGTTCAAACCGCATGCCCAAAGGAAAAAAATTCCTTGAAAGTCTGTAAATCAATAATACCCCAAAGCTCCTTATTTCTGGAGGTGTGTGATCTTGTTCCTGTTTCTTCAGGTCGATGACCAGCCTCTGTATGGTGGGAGACTTGTAATCCCACAACCTGGACCTGAACAGTTCCTTCTGGAACTGTGTGAAGCCAAGATCAACGTCCATCACAACCTTTGCTTGAAGTGTCAGCTTCACAGGTTTTAGATTCAGGTACATTTGAACTCTATAAGCACCAATAAAATTATTACAAAACGCTTAAAAATACAAATGAAGGAGAAATGTGACAACAGGAAAAAAATGGCAAAGTTGAAAGAACGATTTCTTACCCTACTTCCAGTGGAAATTTATTAAAGCTAAGTTCAGCTGTGGAAGGAAATCCCACGTCTATCATGCTGCCCTCTAGTTTCAGAGTCCCATGCAGGAAATTCCCGACAGAGAGTTCTCCAGACACCACCACTGCTCCATAGGGATCCACTTTTGCATTTCCTGTCATCTCCATAACCTTCACTCCGGCGGTAAAAGTGGAACCAAGGTTTCCTGTGGCACTGAATCCTAAACAAGGCAGACATTTACAATTAACTTCAGAAGGAGCTTCATTATGCAATTTTATAACCATTCATCAAAAGAAACCTTCGTGATTTCTGCAACACACAATTTACCAAAGTTCATTCTGATCAGGCCTCCAACAAAGAACATTTTGTTGTAGGAGAAGACATTAACAGTCTGTCTGGGGAATTCCTTGGTTCCTAACAGCTCTAAGTCAAACTTCTTGAAAATGCTACCTGTACTGCTACTTATATTTAGTCTGCTGTTGAAGTCAGAATACTGCAAGATATAACCATTTCTGATTAAAAGTGGAACAGGCAATCCATAAATGACATATATGGTACTCTTTCTTAGCAATAATTATACATTGTACTCTGAAAGTTTTTGGATCATGGTTAAGTTTTAACTGTATCTATTCAGGAGCATGGCTGAAAAATGACATTTTCCACTCATTCTGAAATTTGTATAACACAAAAATTAATATATTGAGAGATTTTATCTAAAAAAAAAATATACACATCAGAAGGCATTGTCAAAACACCAGGTCAAATTAAAAATGAAGTTCTATATGCTCTCATGTACAATAACCCACCAAAGCTTTAGCCAGATCTTTCAGTTGTGACAACAGTTGGGAGACTTGAGAAGAATTCATATTTTTGATGTCCAGTATGGCCTCCAGGTCTCCTATAGTCATACAAGCTAACTTCTTACTCAGCAGCTTTATTCCCATTGCATTCAGACCCTGTCCCACCACATAAATACCACCGTCCTTATCTGCTGAAGGAGGGGGCCCAGTACCAATGAGTTTCTCAATGGAATCAGCTGAAAAAGGGAGCATTGTTGTTCAGAATAATAATTTAACAATGCAAAAAATGCTTAATGTTACAAAATCATTTCATTATATGATAGTAAATTCAAGTTAAAATTTTCATTTACATTATGTTGAAACATTAAATATTTACAATAGTTTACCTTTGGCTAAGCATTCTTTGATGAATTGAAATACATGTATTTGCCGTCATTCTTAAAAGTATAGAAGTTTAAGCAGTAAAACCTATATTAGTACCTCCTTGAATGGTGGAGTTTTCTGTTATATTATTCAGAACTGGTAAAGTCAGAGGGTTGTTCATTCCTAGTGA
Source organism: Saccostrea glomerata (assembly GCA_003671525.1). Lineage (NCBI taxonomy): Eukaryota > Metazoa > Mollusca > Bivalvia > Ostreida > Ostreidae > Saccostrea > Saccostrea glomerata. The sequence goes on from PRKT01000026.1 coordinate 776,218, forward strand.
GATTATCTGAGTCTTTATACTGGCTTTAGCATCATCATTTGAGATGAAGGTACTGGCCATATTTTTTGATCTCTTGGATTTCTGAAAAGCATTTTTTTTTTAAATCAATTAATCTCTGATAAATTACTTCTACTTTGCAATCACATGTTATCATATTTTCTTTTAAGGTGATCAAAGTTAAGCTTTTGTATTATCTTGAAACTTTAGATTACATAATTCAAAATGATCTATTTACAGCATGATCCTGGCAGAGCACTCTGAAGTCCTCAATGTCTTCATTGGTTGCCCCACTCTGTAGTAGTGTCCTCACTCCAGTCTTGAAGTCTGAGGGATCAAGTCTGTAAATTGAAACACAAGCATTGTGATATTATAAACAATACAACATTCTTATAATTAGCTATCCCATTAAACTAAAATTCATTAACATTCCAAATTCAGTAGCATTATAAAATGCATGAGAACATTTTGAATCTCAATAAATATAAATGTGTATCAGGAACAGAGAAAATGTATGGGTAGACCGGGAATCGAACCCGAGACCCCTGCGTCTCCAGTCAGGTGCTCTACCAACTGAGCTATCCAGGCCGATATCCAAGGCCCAAACCATTACAAATGATATCTAAAAATTTTTTTCAAGTTCTAAAAAGTTTTGATAACTTACTGTGATAAAATGACAGATCTTCTTTTCCTCCTTCTTGCGGTACAGGTTGGTGTATCTATGTCAGTGTTATCATCTATAACATTATAGGTAGCTGTGGAGCTGCCAACTATAGTCAGTGTGGCAGTGATTTCATGGGTATCATTGATTTTATTCTTCGAGTAACTCAGACTAAATGTTGGTGTACTCCCAATCACCTCTGTAGTGTCAACACCTGTAATAATTATTATACATGTACAGTGGAGCCTACTTTATGCTGACACCTTGGTTCCTAGTCAATTTGTCTGGATTGGTGAAGTGTCCGGATATCTGAATTACCATTTACACAAGATACAATAACATTGAAAAATTCTGTTACGATGAAATATCGCCTGGATACTGAAGCAACCGGATATCTGGTGTCCGGATATCTGAAGGTCCACTGTATATACAAATACTTACAAGTTCCTCAAAAATAACAACAAAATTTGTTCATTTTTAATGACTGTTCCATTTCCATAATTTTTTTTTTTTTATAGATATATATACATATTTTTTTGCTGGGACAAAAATTCATAAAAATATGCATCAGTGATGAATTAAATCATACCATCTGTTAGAGATGACAATGGTTTGCTGTATGTATTCCTCTCAATTTCATATTCAATATTATTACTTCCACAGTTGACTCGAATCTTGAAGTAGATATTTTTAGGACCCAGATCAAAGTTTGTATCAAAGCAGCACTCAATTCCAGAACAGTCTCCCAGAATGCCACATTTGTTGACACCATCAAGTGGAAGGTTAAAGTTTGGACAAGCTTTAAACAGAAGATGTACTGCAGTTAAATGAACTAACAGGTTATCTTCTTTAAGAGGTTATCTGTACCTGTAAAGTCCCTTTCAATATGGTTAATTACGAAGTTGCTTACCTGTATTATCATAGGTAAATGGTGTACACTGTGTCTGCTTCCAGAACCCAAATGATACTCCTAAATGAAGGAATTTTTAAAGAAAAGTTCATAAAATGTTATCCTAATTTCATTGGCGCATGTATATATTTCATAAAAAATTCTGGAAAACTTAAATACTAAATACTGCATAAACACAAATTTTGGTGGGTATAAAATTTCGTTAATTTGTCATCTAAAAAGGTTTTGTGGACATAAAATTTGGTCGTTTCAAAATCAAACCAATGCAAAATATAATCACATAAAAATTTCGTATAGGATTTATTTTTGTTGATAATTGTTAACAACAACATAAATGAAATTTAATCCTCAACGAATACTTCTGCTTCTACAGTACCTGGCAGGTATTGAGCTGGAGGGGGTGGGGTGCAGCTTTGGTATCCCAGCTCATAACTCATGGCTACATCTGTACATGAACTAGCCGCTTCATAACACAAACTGACTTTGCCCTGGACTGAAAATTCTAAGGATGCAGGGTTGTGTGTGACTTGGTAGCTAAAAAAATTCAAGTGCATTTTTGTGTTTTATTTCACTCTTTATTCTTTAATTAATTCTATAGCAGCCTTGTCCTGTTTTAATAACTTACCCCCACTTCACAACACCATGTATTTGAATTTCTTCATTTGTCCCTATGTAAATAAACAAAAATAGAATTTAAGTGATCTTTAGAAATTAAACTTAAATAAAAGAAATCCAACCTGCGGAGCTGTAGAATAAGTGAATCTGATATTTAACATGAAAACTTTGCAAGAACGCAAAATCTATACGATATAAATTCATTATATACTGGAAACCAACTTTCATTCGCATGCAAGAAATATCTGTGAGTTCCGCGACCTGTTCCAAGCCTCTAACTCGCAAATATTAATCGCCACGAACCATTCACTTTCCTTAAGTATTTGTAGAGAAAGTTTCCTCAGATGCGAAAATTAATCATCGCAAATTGATTTCAAATTGATGAATCACAAATAAAAGATGACACGAATAATAGTTGCTTTACAGTAATATCAAATTCATTGTTATAAAGTCTAAGCAGACAGAAAAAAACTTCTGTTAAGATGCCATGACTTTTATACCCTATACAAAACAATAATATACAGCAGTAAAACTGAACTAGAAATGTCTAAGTAATCGCAGCATTGCATATAATTACCCCAAACATAATTGAATAGTTGATTTTCTGCCTTTGCCACCTGATTTCCAATGACTGAATTCATTTTATAGGTACAGGTGTTCATCTTCAGCTCCACTTTGGTGTGTTGTTTGACTGGTTCAATATACACACAGCACGTGACAACCTCACACGACGCTGGAATGTGACACCTCACTTTGTCCTGATGAGAGACATCAGTCAGTGATGCTGTGCTTGTGGCACAATCTAAAATCAATGAATATACAATATAAATACTGTATGCAGATGAACTATCAATGTTTCAAAATACCATGGATTTCTCAGAGCGAGCTGGAAATCCAAACCTTTTCTTTCTGATTTATAACCTCAATATCTGGAATCATGGAAGATTTCATAGATTTTTCTTGCCCCCATGCAGTTTAAGATAACAAATTTTACTAACTTTATATGAATTTGTGAATCTAAGACTGTATCAAGTGAAACATTGAATTTCTCATACCATTATTTTTATTGTAAAGCTTGCATTTACCATTTTTCCATCCGTTTGTTGCGGCACTGTAAGTGGCATCAGAGAGAGTACACTGGTCTGTGTTGTACATGAAGTGGTCCAGACCCAGTTCTACATACAGACTGTCTGCCTGGGCTTCTGTGATGGAGGCCACATCAGCAATGGATCGGGCAATCATCCAGTTAGACAGAGAAAAGGCTGGAAAACACATTGAAGATGGAATGATTACATTTAATACTTTGATACAACAGCTTGGAGCTCTTTCAAATTTTAAATTAAGGACTACAGTACAAATTAATACAATTTGATTTATTTTAATGGACACATTTATCATCAAGAAGTGCACAATGATAAAACAATCCTAGAATATAATTACCATCATGATAATTTACATATGAAGTGAGTTTTGTAGTTCTAATAGGTTCAGTACATTGATGTGTTAATACATAACATTCATTTCAGTATTTATCAGACCCTGTCAATTTGAAAATGTTCCATACAAATGCAAATTACCAGGGTTTAGTAGTCCGTCTTTGTAAGTGCAAGTTTTCATAGGGAATTCTGTGTCACTATATATGGTGAAGCTCTCAGCACATGCAGAACCATCTTCATAACACACATGTACAGACATGTCTACTTTGTATTTATTATTGGCTGTGTCCTCCGTGATCTTATACCTAGGATACAAAAAAATACTTTCTGCATCAATTTAAAAATCTAAATATGAATATTTAGTCATCAGATACTAGTTTTGCAGATTGACTTTAACTTCTCAAAAGGGATTGGTACAGATTTCACAAAATATCAGGATTCAATATTCTTACCTCACTTCAAACATGCCTTTCAGAGACATTTTCTGTTCCACTCCTAAATCAAAGATTGTAACACTGAATTGATCATTCCTTTTAAAGTAATAATTTGTGTATTTACACACATTTTAACATTTTTCATGCAACTGCAGGTCAACAGTTTTGTTGTAACAGTGATTAAACAAATAACAAAAATACTAAACTGTTTTCCTGATTTCTTTTTAGAAAAAAATATAGCATACCAAATGTAAAGTTGTGTAGATACTGGTTGACTGTAATCTTCTCTACTCTGATGTCCAGATAGTTTCCACACTGACTGAAGTCAAGGGACACTTCCACAGACTGACCGGTCAGTCGAGCAACGTCCACACAGCAGGTGGCCGCAGAGCAGGACGAGGGATTGTAGCAGGTGATGGCCTCTCCCGTCAGGTTCCTTAGTGTGGGGGGACTGCTGCAGTCTGTTGTTGGACGTAAAAAGTTTCATTCTCTGGTTATATGCATTTATTCAAAGAATTTTTTCAAAACACTGAATGACATCATTGGGATATAAAATTATCACAGGATCATGCATATTTCTTTGTTCTCAATGAAATGACATACCGTATAGCGAGTTTTCTTGGCAGGTGTAAAATTTTGGGTTTTGGCTGCTCAAAGGTATGGCAATAATTTTTGCGAAATTTAATTTAGCGGACACAGGGTTTCCACTCTTTGCAGATGAACAATTAGAAGAGTACTGACTATCTTAGTGATTAAAATTTTAACAGACTACCATCAAAACGCCAAGTTAAGCTAAAATAACCCATTACACAGTATAATGTAACACTTGAATGGAGTTGCATTATGGTTGTTACACTGAACTTTACCTCTATTGATTTCTTTATATCAGAAACTTATACACTGAAATTTGAGATTGAAAAAAAGAATTAAATAAATTAATAGTTCTGCCGACTATCTCATATACCAGAATTCCATCCATCTGACCCAGCTGCTGAGTAAATTGTGTCTGTTGTTCTACTGCAGGATGGTGACTTTATCATGTTTTCTATCCCATGATCCTCCAGGAGTTCCGATCGCAAGAAGCCAGACAATGGGTTCAGAGTAGAACTTGCACCTCGACTTGTCAACCAAGTCGACAAACTGAATCCTTAAAACAAAAAATTACAGTATAAATATGTAAATAAAAGTACTATTCAAAACACTTTCTGCAAGGATGTTTTTTTTTGTGGAAAAAAAAAAGGAAATTAAAACATAACAGAGGAAAAGATGGGATTTATCCATACCTTGAAGTCCAACTGTCCAGTCACACATGGGTTGTACAAACTCTGTGTTCTGTAGGACATTCTCACTAACAATGCAGGTGCCCCCTTCAAAGCAGGCTTGAAGTTGGAGATTTGTCACATACTTCTTCTGCGCAATCAAATCCACTAGATCCATTCTAGGAGTGTACACATGTATAGTTCATAATCATAATTGGATACAAAAAGAGTGCAACTTTATAGATTCAAATGCCTTGTTTATATTTCAAATTCAATATTTTTTAATATATACATTGTAGTTGAAGACTTACTTCCATTTTACAACACCATTCAAATTGAACTGTTTTGATGAACCTGAAAAATCAATTTGCAAACATATTTAACTCCTTTGTTTCTTCATCTACTCCTAAAAGATTTCTTTCTTTTAACTTCACACTTTACTTCAGCACACATATGACAATGTGCTATGTATAGTTTACTTGTTTCTGAGTTTGTACATTCTATTGGAGAAACAAAGACAATTGTCATGAATTGAACCTACCCCAGACATAACTCAGAAGGTCTGTTGAATCCTTCAGTTGGTCTATCTCAGCTTCCACTTTATATCCACAGAAATTAATTTTTGTTTTTATCTCTACGTGACGTTTAACTGGTGCCAACAACATACAACAAGAGATCTGATCGCACGATGAAGACAGGTGACATCGGACTTCTGAAGGATCAGAAATGGTACCAAGTGCTGTTGGTGGGGTAGCACATGCTAGGTTAATTAAAGAAAATGAATTGTTAACCCTTAATCTTATTTTTTTCAAATAGTTATTCAAAGAAAGAAAACAAATAAATATACCTTTGCCTATCAGTTTAAGTTCAGTGTCAAAACGTCAACATCTCTTTCAATGGAATTTTTTTTGACTTACCAACATTCCAGCCACTTGTAGCAGGACCATAGACAGAGTCTGAGAGAGTACACTGGTCTGTGTTATACATGAAGTGGTCCAGTCCCAGCTCTATATACAGACTGTCTGCTTGAACATCTGTGATGGAGGCTACATGAGCAATGGCCCGTGCAGTCATCCAGCTGGTTAAAGAGAATGCTAGAAAGAAAAAAATCAGCATCATAAAATGTGATTTGAGGATATACATTTATGATTTATATCCAAAACTACATACATGAAGTAACTATTAAAACATAACATCATTCATCTCTTAGTAATACACAACATGTAACAGCATCACATCAATACATCCTATGTAAGAAGAGAACCTGGATTTAGGAATCCTCCAATGTAACTGCATGTCTTCATGCTGAACTTTGTGTTGGAGAAGATAATGTAAGTCTGACCACAGGATCCAGAGTTATAACAGGCAGAGACCGAGAAAGTAAAGCTGTACTGTCTGTTTTCTTTATCTGTAGTGATGGCCGTGCTGGAAAGAGAAAAGAACATGACAATTAGTTTTATAATATAGCACAAATATCAAGGTCTGAAAAGGTGCAAAAATTTCTTATACTCCTGTGATAAGTTACACTCTCACCTAGCTTTAAACATCCCCTTCAAGCCTACTGTATATGTGGTACCTGAAATAACAATTTGCAAGATCCTCAATCAAGTAAGAAAGGAAGTTTACAAAATTTTGAACTAAATTTTGAAGGAAAACCAGCTGAATTTTTAACACATACCATTCAAACCAATATCCGATATATACACTCTGACTGGCACTCTCTCTATAGTAACATCCATGTAGTTAGAACACTGGTTGAAATCTAGTTCCACTTCCAGGGGTCGGCCATTGAACCTGTTAATCTCCATACAACATGTGGTTGCGGTACAGGAGGCAGGGTTGTAGCAGTTAATGGCCAAAGCACTCAAATCTGTCAATGTTGGGGCGGGGGAACAGTCTACAATAAAATAATAGTAGACACTTAGCATGAAACAATGGAAGCAATTTCAAATGATGAAATTAATTATAATTGGTAAGAACTCTGTATAGAATCATTATAATTACATAACAAGCTATCTTTGACAATTTACATGTATATTCAATATCTTGATAGCTGTTCACTATAAGCATGATTTACTGTACTTTCATAGCCTTAATTGGTTTTTCAAACAGATTTCATTTCAAAAATGTTCAAACTTACTTAAATCAAAAATTAAGGTCCTTCCATTGATTTAAACCTACCTGATACCCAGCCATTGACAGGTGTGGTAGAGGTATAAATAGCATCTGTCCTGCTACAGGCTGGCTGCTTCATCATGTTAGCTATCCCGTGTTGTTCTGTGACCAGCATCTGTAGGTGCTGAGGCAGGGGTGACAGAGTGGGTGAGTAGCCTCTAGCATTAATGTAGTTGTTCACAGAGAAAGCTGCTCAAATAAAATCAACAGTTCTTTTTGATGTGTAAAAGATACATGTATATCATTAAATTTTCAATATATCCAATATCTTTTACATAGATAAAAATGTTTAATGACAACAGAATAACTTACTCATTGCAGTTGATCTTTTACAGTCTCTCTTGGGTAGAACTGTGTCATTTAAGACAGAGGCCACAACAGCACAGGCAGAGGCACTCTCAAAGCAAACACTGACGTCCAAATTCACTATATACTTATTTTGTGCTTGTAGCTCATAGAAACTCACTCTACAATAAAGAACAGACAATTAATTATTTGTAACAGATAGATGTCATTTATTTAACCAAACATTAACTGATTTGAAACATCTTGTTATATTTAGGGATGTCAACCAATAGCCAACTATTCGACTATCAGTCGAATGGACCGACTATCGAATAATGAAACGACATTCGAATATTTAATAAATGCAGAAAAAGGTGGTGATAAAGAAATTATCAACTCAAAATTGATAAAGCGTCATTCCTCAAACCATTATAGTATCAGCTTAGAGCATAAACATAGTCACAGTATAAAAATAAATTTCCACAATGTACATATGGACAGTACAGTAATTACATACCGCGATAATCATTTCTCAATTACCGACATTTTTCTGTTATTGTAGTAAATTATGCAGTGCTATACTGGACTCTGAAAATTATTAATTGGACTTGTACCAATTTTAAATTTACTTATTACCTCTAAGAATGTCCAAATGCTGTAGGAACACACCACCCCCATGAAGTTTTGAAACTTCGACAATTATTAAAATAATAATAATACTACATAGTAAGGACATTTTGATAGCCAGGCTAATCGATAATTGAACAGCAGTATTTTACAATATCCCTTGACGTGCATGTGAATAGTATGTGTTTACCCCTCCCCCTTTCCAATTTATTTTTAATAAGCTTTAAAAACACCTTGCTGATAATTCTCTAAGCTTACTATACGAAAGAATGTACAGACCAATTTATGAATACGTGATTTACGAGAATTCATACATTTTGGAAAATTAATTGCTGGTGTAAATCTATTTCATTTCACCATCTTATTCCTACTTTAGTTTCCTCTGAATATAGGTGTGTAATGTGCTGTGCAGGCATTTGAAGTTACTTTTTACACAACGAAAATAGTTTTTGATTTATAAATATGTTATCAATGAAATTTAAAAAATAAATGTTCCGATTAGTTGACTATCGTTCAAATAATGAAATCGAATGTTCGACTAAGGAAAATAAATATTTTGACATCCCTAGTTATATTAAATGTATATTCTGCTATATATTAAGATCATAAAGACATAAATCCTACTTACTCTATTCCAAGCATGCCTTTCAAGAAAAACCTCAATGTACTTCCTACAACAGAAATGATAAATGATAGCAAATGTTTGAATGCCAATTTAAGTAATGCATTACCACTGTATAGACAGAAACCTACCCTGTGTGTAGTTATAAAGATCCACACTGATTCTCAGCTTCTCCAGGTAGACGGTCATCAGGAAGGAGCAGGGGTCTATATCGACCTTGACATGGAGGGAGTGACTGAGGAGTGAGGGGGACAGGCAGCAATCTACACCTGTACAGGTGTTATCCAGGTGACACACTACAGGCTTGGAGCTGATGTCAGGTAAAGATACAGCTGAAGTGCATGCTGCATCTAAAAAAAAAATCCATTAATTTCAATTAATTATTTCTGAGTTTTATTTCACATGTCAATGTCATATTTTTTAGCTTCTTCAAAAATGTAATTGTTTTACAAGAGTCATATTAAGCTTCAAAAATGTAATTGTTTTCCAAGAGTCCTATTAAGCTTAATTTTCTTCTTTTCACCTTTGGTCCACCCATTTGATGGTGAGGCATAGATGCCTGAGGTGGAAACACAGGCTGTGGTCTGAAGGTATTGCAGAGTCTCCATATCTGTCATCAGTTCAGCAGTGTGAGCAGCATTCAGAGGAGATGAGTAGCCTTTACTTGTCATCCAAGCAGAAGCAGAGAAGCCACCTTACAAGAGGAAGTTGGACAAAACTCAGTAATAATGATCCACAAACAAAAAAAATTTGAAAGAAAACAAAAGATATCACTTGTGCCTTCAAATAATGATGGATTATTGTACCAAATAGCACCACCTTACCTTCAATACCAGCTGCCCAGTTACATGCTTCCTTGGGGAAAACTGTTTTACCAAAGATGGTCTCCTCATGACAAGTGCTGGTCTCAAAGCAGGTGCTAATTGTAAAGTCAGCCACATACACATGCTGAGAGGGCACATCTACAAGTCTGGCTCTGTTAATGTTCAATACATAGCACTTTGAAATTCTAATTTATATTTACTGCCCTTGTTAAAACAATTCCTAACCACATCTTTCAATTATGATTTCTAATAAAGCACGTAGAGACAAGAACATATACTTACTTCCACTTGATTACACCATGTAGGCTAAATTCTTTATCTGTATCTGAAGAAATGTGAAAAAAAGCATTTATATAACTTTTCAATCAAGTTGTTGCAAGCATACTGAATATCAGGCAATTAACTCTATAAAAATGCTTCTCTTCTATGTGGACAGAACTTCCCTTAAACATTTCTGATAGACACTGAAACTCTGACACTCACCCCAGCTGTAGCTCATCAGATCAGTAGAGACTTGGAGATTGTCAATGGCTCCGGTCATGGTATGGTTACAGACATCAATCTGTATGTCCACCTTGGCGTGTCTCTTGACTTCCGCCATGTACACACAGCAGGAGACATAATCACAGCTTGACTTCAGGTGACAGCGTACCTTGGTCTTGTCATTAATACTGCCCAAAGTGGATGTAGGAATAGAGGGGCAATCTGTCAGGGAAAGTGGCAGTATTGTTTAAAATTTATAAAAAAAAAAGTGTTTTAAACATTCATGTATTTTCTTGAACAAGAGCACACTAATGAGCCAAGTCAACTAAAAATTCTCCAACAACTATTCAAATTCAATAGCATCTCTCTTAGTTTTAATTTGACAATATTTTTTCGCTTAGCAATGATGAAATCTGTTCTGATGTTTACCACTTCTCCATCCTCCTGTAGCGGGACCATAGACAGAGTCAGAGAGAGTACACTGGTCTGTGTTGTACATGAAGTGGTCCAGACCCAGTTCTATATACAGACTGTCTGCCTGGGCTTCTGTGATGGAGGCTACATCAGCAATGGAGCGGGCAATCATCCAGTTAGACAGAGAAAAGGCTGAAAGACACAACATTTAATAACAATTAGAAGACTGAAGTTAGGACCTGTATGCTTTGAAATCTGGTTGAATTAGGTTTTGCTAAAAAGAATTGTCATACTGCTTAAATAAAAAGGAAAATGGGGGAAAATATGGCTCACTTGAATCCAGAAACCCTTCATTATATGTACAAATCTCCATATCAAATTGTGTCTGTTGAAATATGGTATAGGTCTGTTCACAAGTCCCAGGTTCATAGCATGCCTGCATCTCAAAGTCTAATAAAATTTCCTTATTCACTTCATCTTTTGTTACATTATATCTAAAAAAAAATAATACATACAAATACACATAACTTTAAAATGGAAAAGAATATTTAATCACATTTTAACTTGATTTGGTGAAAGTGTAATTTTATGGGAAAGATCTGTTGACAGTCATAGACAATATAGGTGACAAGTTGTAATGAATTTCAAGACATGTAAAATATATCTTACTTGAGCTTGAACATTCCTTTTAGGGAAACATTGTGTTCTGTGCCTACAAAATCATAAAATTGTTTTATATTTTCATTGATCCACAGTTCCAGTTTGTTTCTAGGCAAAAACAAACATGATGTTTGACGGTTTTCCGGGCTGAGTGTTAAAGTACTTACTGTACTGAAATCCAGTCAGGTACTGTTTGATGGGTATACGGTCAATGGCAATGTCCAGGTAGTTCCCACAGTGACTATATTCCATAGATACTTCCATTAGTCTCCCCCCAAATCGTTCAAGTGTGAGACAACAGGAAGCAGCAGTGCAAGTTTCAGGGTTGAAACAGTTTATAGTTGTAGGGAGGGGATTTAATACTGTTCTTGACCTACATCCTGAAATGCAAAATAAATTATCATACATGTCACTGATTATTTCTTTTTAATGAAATTCATATGATGTGATTTCCATCATTCACCATATCTTACTTTTTATCCAACCAGAAACTGAAACCAAGTCATCATATCTTGAATCTGAACCATCTCTACGACATGTGGTGTCTTTCAGCATATTAGCTATCCCATGATCCTCCAGCAAAAGACTTTGGAATTGGTCTGGTAGTGGATTGGGGTTACTACTCACTCCTTGTTCCGTCAGCCATGTTGCCAGAGAAAATCCTGTCATTTTAAGTAATCAGAAACCATTAAATTTTATTTATTTTTTTTTTATAGAAAAGTACTTAAAGGACTTAAATATTTCTCTTCTTTTCCGAGATTTTTCTTTGATGTCATTTTACCTCCCAGTCCCGTCGTCCAATCACATTTCCCCTTGGGCAGCTTGGTGTCCTGGAACACTGATATGGAGACATCACAGGTTGATCCACTCTCAAAGCACACCCTGACATCAAGGCTGACCAAGTACTTATTCTGAGACTCCAGGTTGTCTAGCGTTAATCTAAAATACAAAGCATTATAAATTAAAAACCTTCTACAGTAAAGGAACAATGAAATTTTATAATTTAACATCCTCATGAAATTCTAGATCTTACATCATTCTGATCATGCCCATCAATTGGTATGTGGTCGCAGTGCCTAGAGAACAGAAAGAGACACTTGGTACAAATATTAATGTAAAACAATTTTATTTTGGGAATATGTAAAAGAACTTAACATAAAATTGCTAAGACTATAGGATACAAATTACTTACTGTAATTATATGTCAGGAGGTCGACCTCTATCTGGTACCTCTCCATGTGTATTGTCATGATGTAGGCACAGGGGTCGAGGACCAGTTTAATGTTAAGGTTCCGGCTGATCTTGTTGACCCTAATACAGCAGTCCACAGCCAGGCAGGAATTGGACAAATGACAAGCCACAGGGTCAGAGGTCAAACTGGGAATATTCTCAGCTGCTGTGCAGGCTAATTATTTCAGAAACATAGAATTATCTCTATTCACAAATTTTTTACAAATAATGTCAACAATATTTTTTTCTCATGTAATTTTTCTAAATCAGCCAAAAACACATCTTACTATCGTTCCATCCATTAGTGGCCCCTGAGTAAATCCCTGTGGAGGCATCACACCCAGGATCCAGTAAGTATCTCCCCACCTTCATGTATGCCATCAGTTCCGCTGTCTCAGAGGCTGAGAGGGGGGATAGGTAGCCTTTGGACATCCTCCAGTTAGCAGAGGAAAAACCTGGGGGATTTCATATTTGAATCAAATCAGAAACACTTCCTAGGCCATGCAAAGTTAATTCCTTGGTTCTCAGGCCTTTTTTCAAGAAATATGATGAGGGAGGGAGGCATTTTTTTCCCCACTTTTTTATTGCCCCCAAAACACGATGAGGCAGCTACATTGTACAAAACCTCAAAAAATGATGAGGGAGGTGATTTTTTGTTTTTATTTTATTAATTTAAGGAGGCTGGGGGGTCAACAAATAAACCCCAAATTAACCACCAGATTTAACTTATTTTTTTTAGATATGGTATATTAAGCTGTCATCTATTATTTGGCAAAGAAAAAATTCCTACATTTTAGTTTTAAAATTTGATCATTTTTTATATCTTTATATGGAGCTCTTCTTTTAAAGGAGATCAAAATAGTCTGAAAATGGCTGCTACCCCCCAGCCTCGGTAACAATAAAAAGGGTCAATGAGGCACCCTTGGAAGAGATGAGGGAGGGCCTGTGACCAAGAAATTAATTTTTTTATGTCCAAACTTTATTAAATACTTTTCTTTTCATCTTTGAATTAATGATCTAAATAATACTGATTCTGAAAAAAAATCATCTCTGATGTAAGAAGAGTAGGTCATGTATAGCAAAACTATTTTTAAGTATCCGATGAATACATAGCAGAATGAGGCCAATGGAAAGATGAAATCCGCTTTATACAGAGTACAGAAACAACAAAAAACAATGTAATAATGTAAAAGCAATTTGCAGTAGTATTTTCTTTTATTTTTCTAAGAAATAAGAAACCAAGAATCAAGTGTTTCTTTTTTTACTTGGAATAGTGACACTAAAGCTGGTCAATAAAGTTGTACCTTTGGAGAAAATACAATCAGTCAATCAACCTTCCCAAGAAGTTTGTATGACTTACTTTTCACTTTAAATACTGTTAAACAAATTCTTTTCATAAATTCATAAACCAAATTTTGTTTGTCCTGACCTGGCACATAGAATCCCTCAGCCCAGCTACAAGGCTGCTTAGGTAGGACCATGTTCTTCAGTAAGACATAGCTAGCCTCGCAGGTGATCTCTGTACAGATACTGATGTTGACAGACACCAGGTAGGCTCGGTCATCTGTCAGGTCCTCTATACTGTACCTGTGTCATGTCAATCAAGGATAATTAATAATCAATTGACAATTTTTATTTTGTACATGTATATTAAATTAACTGGGTGAGAAGCTAAATAATAATTTACAGTGGATTTTAACAACATGTTTGAAGAAAGTTTGGAAATTTTAGTCTCCATTATAGATTGGTATGAAGATTTAGAGTGAAATACATACGTTACTCGTAGTATTCCAGTCATGAAGAAATTATCCGTTGTACCTGCACAACAGAGAGTTTATATATTTCAATAAAGTACACCACAAAGACTATTAAATAACAATTAGGATGGTTTACTCCTTGTCTTTAAAGAATACCATTATAATATCAGAAAACAGAATTTTCCTTACCAAATGTGTATCTGTCAAGGGACTGATTGAAGTAGAAGTTGTCTATCCCTACCCTCAGGATGTAGTTACAGGGGTCTATATTGATGTAGAAGTTAAAGGAGCGAGATAGAGACGTGGCCTCTACACAGCAGTCTACAGCGGTACACAGGGAGGGGAGGTAACAGGTCACCTTGTCTGCCGTGGTGCTGGTCATGTGGTGACCAGTAAAGTTCACTGACAACTGACACACTGTAAGAGTAATACATTTCTTTAAAGATAGCTTGCATTAATAATTAACATACTAAATAATCTATGGAAGATTATAAGGAAGTCTCATGTTATAAAACAAATTGTAATTCCTACACTGAGAGTAAGTTGTGGAATCTGTATTGAATCCAATGTTAACTGCCCCACTTCTGGAGTCTATATATAGTCCTGATCCCCTGGCACAGGCTGTGGGTTTAAGATACTGAGCCATTCCGAGTTCCTCAAACAACATGGTCTGAGCCCAACTGGGCAGGGGATTGGCTGGGATCAATCCTTTGCCAGCCTTCCATGCATTCAACGAGAAAGCTACAAAATATAACAAATGTAAATTTTTTTCAATTAATAAACCAGTAATATTTTATAGAATTTATTATATTGATTTGGATTAAATGTAGACTGAAACTGATTTTATCTCTTTTTTTAAAGAGATATGGTACCCTTACAGTGTGGACTCTTACCTGGGGTGCTTTCCCAAGAGCAGAGGACTTTGGGTAGAAGTGTATCACTCAGTATGATAAGACTTAGATAACAGGCTCCAGTTGTCTCAAAACAGAAACTCAAGTTCATGTTCACCAAATATTTTCTCTCTCCATACATGTCCTTGATTGAATAGCTACATGTACAATGAATGGGTTTAAATTAAATTGTATTTACCGTATAATGGGTAATTTTTACGTGCTGTTAATTTTTACTACTTTTTACAAGTTTTATAAATCCGTAAAATTTAAATGCGTAAAATTTCACATAATTTATAAAACGGCTCGTGTAAATTTTCAACATCGTACTGTATGTGTAAAAGTAAATAATGCTAATTGCCATTAAGCTCACTCCCTGGAGGCTATATAATTAGTGTACTGTTTGTATTTTGAAAACTTTTAAGCCAATCATCAATTGGGATCATACAGGTGAATCTCAATTATACAAACATCGTCAATTAATTAATCAGTTAAACCTACCTGGTTAGTCTTTTTTTTAGTATTTTTACGAGACGCATAACTTCTGATAATGACTTAATTATTACAGGTTTTCCAATAATACCCGAGTTTTCAATCTTTGACCCTTTCTTATTTTTCGTGTGCTTTGAATAAAACTTCGAATTCTTTTACATACTTTCACTTCAATTATGATACTTTGAGTTGTCTCTCTCTGTTTTCTCTTTTCTTTCTTTTTCCATCATGTAAATCATTTTTCAATATTGTAAATTCCTTATTTCATGTGAGTTTAATATTGTGAAATAATGTAGTTCTTAGATGTCCAATCACAAGTAATTCACTAGTGGATGTTTGAAGAAAAGAAATTTTACACAGATTTCAGCATCATAGAAATAAATGGGAATAATTTTGTTTATCAAGTGGTGCTTCAGAATTTGAAATAAAATGTTTTATTTTTTTCATCCATGATGGAAGGACTGTAAAAGGAGCAAAGAAAATTGTCCAAAGGTAGAGAATACACATTTGCATGAATGGGCTATTTACACACAAAACAGTACAAAACACCTGAAAAGAGAAAAAAGTTCTCTATCCACTTACTCCAATCTGGCTACTCCATTTAACCAATGATGTTCTTGCTTTCCTGTTAAATACATTTAACCATTAGAACTGAACAATCTTATAAATTCTTTTTTAAAGCTTAGGATCAAAATATCTGCGAGTTTGTCTTTATCACTTTATAAAGGTTTTATACCCCAGCTGTATCCAGTAAGAGTGATCTCCCTTGTCATGCGTTCTATGCTGACAGTGAGTAGGAAGTTACAGGGATCTAGAGTGACTGAGGCTCTGAATGTTCTCTGTAGGAAGGCAATCTCTGTGCAGCATTCTACTGAAGTACAGTCTGCCTTCAGGTGACAAACACTGCCAGTTACGGAGGGCAGAACTGGCACATTGCTGGCACATGCTAAAAGACCAGGAAAATTTTAATTTACAGACACACTCGAATATATAAATTTTGAAATGTAAAGAACAATACATTGAATATTTATCTATATGGCCAAACACATATTTATTGCCTCACATTATACACATGTACACTGAGTTTCTAATTCTGCAAAGCCATTTTTCTGTGCTATAACAATCTGATTTTGCAAAATGGATCATACTTTGACAATATTTCATACCATTTACAGATTTACCCCAATGTCTCAATATTCTAATTAAACTGACCTTTGGTCCATCCATTGACTGTCCCATTGTAGATTCTGTCTGAGGAGGAACAGCTCTCAGCTGCTGTCATAAAATGATCCAAGCCTAGCTCCATAAACAGGTCATCTGCCTGGGCTTCTGTAAGGTCATTCACACTGGCTATAGACCTAGACGTCATCCAAGTGTTCAGAGAGAAACCTGCAACATAGTTTGAAAGTATTCTCAGTGTTCAAGAAATCCAAATTTCTCTCTGTTTCATTTAGGGTTTAAGGTGCTATTATTAGTTACCTTTTTTCAAACACTTCAATCAAATTTTTTTTTACCTGCAGTCCGCAACAACAAAAAAAAATTCAGTAAAATACACTTATAGCAAAAGTACCATGGACTTGCAATTTTGATTCGTTACGAAAGTAATTCATCATTTCTGTTGATATTACTAACAATAATTTTTTAACCACATGGATTGAAAATCTCTTTGTTATAAGCATGAATTCATTAGAAGGACATTTACTATAACCATGTTCTACTTTAACATTCCTTACATAAATCTTCCCTTGTAAGACATACCAGGTGTTAGGAAGTCATATTTAAAACTGCACGTCACCATGTCATATTGGAATCCGCTGAATATTGTAAACTTCTCATCACACGAGCCTGCTTCATAACAGACAGCGAATGCCAAGTCAACATAATACTTCTTGTTGATCACATCCTCTGTGATATTATACCTACAACATTTATTATAAAAATATTAACACGCTTCGTTAAAATTCCTGTTTCATCCACAAAATATATTTCAAGCATGATCCTATTCAATTTTAAATGCCTGGCACTTTCTATGGCACTAGCACAATGAATGGGCCAGTATATTACCGTGGTAAATTATGAAATTATTAGAGCTATTTGGTAATGATACTCACTGCATTTCAAACATTCCTTTCAGAGATGTTTTCTGTAGTACTCCTGCAACAGATTTTTACTTTTAAGTGCTACGTGACAAATTTCCATGGAAAATCTGTGACAGCATATATACAGTGAATTAATCCCTTATGGGAAAAAAAGCATCTCTACAGCATCTTTATTCTAGATTGTGTATATTTACCATATTTAAAGTCATTGAGGAGAAATGAGGTGGTAATCTTCTCCACTGTCACGTCCAGGTAGTTCCCACACTGATTGAAATCCATGGCGACCTCGAGTGACCTCTGGTTAAATCGGGTCACCTCCACACAACAGCTGACACTGGTGCAGGAATCAAATAAATAACAGGTTATTTCACCTGACAGTGTGGACAGTGAAGGCGAGGAGGCACAATCTATAAAACATAAAGATTAATGACAGGAGAGTGGTATAATGTATAATGCATTTTCAGAAGTTTAATTTTTCAGTTATGGTTACTTTTTCTACAGTTAACCCTTGGAATCTTGAACATCAACATCTCAAATACAGATCTACATGTATATGTCTAATAGAGTTTGTTGTTGAAGTCTAAACTTGCTGTGCAAGTCCAAACTACTTTTCCTTTGGGTATTTTAACCTCAAATTCTCCAGAAATCTTGGTTATCTAAGGTCCTTCTGAGTTCTAGATAATGGGGTTTGACTGTGGTTATAGAATCATGCATCCATATCATGTCAATAAAGAACTGCTGTGTGAATTTTTACCAAACACTGCTGTTCTTGGTGTACCAGCAAAAACCAATTGATCAACTTACATCTAGACGGGGGTCGGGGGGGTCAGGACCCCCCCCCCCCCCCCCCCCTGGAATTTACACAGTTAAAAAATGTATATACTAAATGTACCAGAGTTCCACCCATCCACTGTGGTATTTGTGGTAGAGTATTTTGCATCCATTGTTCTGCTACACTGAGTCTCCTTCATCATGTTAGCTATCCCATGATCCTCTAGGAGCAGGCTCTGTAGGTGGTCAGGGAGTGGACTAGTGCTGTTGTCCACTTTCAGATCAGTCAACCACTTGGTAACTGACATACCTGCAGTTGTACAATTGAAACCTTGATAACAAAACAGTAGAAAAAAAACTTGATGCAAATAAATTTTGGTTAAAAAAATCATCTGTGGATGTTGCCTAGACTTCTGTCATGGTTTTTCAAATATACTCAGTAAAACTTGTTTTTTGCTACGTTTGAACTCTTCCTTTTAATGATTTTTATTATTATAAGTATGCTGATTTTATTACATAATTGTTTTCACTGATGCAAAATCTTTCTTTGAATTCTAAGTTATGATTGTTACCTTGTAGACCAGCAGACCAATCACATGACCTCTTTGATAACTTGGTGTTATTCAGTACAGATACACTGACATCACATGACCCACTGTCAAAGCACACCTTCACATCCAGGTCCAGCAGGTAGTTGTTCTGGGATCTCAGATCATCGACTTTAAGACTACAGGACAAAGGAAACATCACAAATACATACAGTATATAATGAAAATAATTGTAAAATCTCAGTTGAATTGCAAGAACATTCTATAAAAGAATGTGAAAGTCTATTTCAAACTCACTAAATACTCTTTACATTTCTTTTTTAAAGCATAAGCAAAAATTTTAAAAGACTTGCCTCATTTTCAAGAATCCAAGCAAAGAATATTCTTTCACTGTGCCTGATAACAGAAGGAAAAAAGTTCATATACATGTACATGTATATAAGGTTAACAAAAAAACCCAAACCCTTATTAAATGCTGAATCTGTTTTTATCCACGCAAGAGATAAAAGCCATGTGTCTATATTGATACCTTTAGTGTAGGTCAACAAATCCAGATTAATTTGGAATCTCTCCAGTTCCACTTTCAACATGTGGGAACAAGGATCTAAGGTGACCTTGACATTGAGGTTCCTACTGATCCTGGTGACCTGGATACAGCAGTCTACAGCCGTACAGGTAGAATCCAGGTAACAGACCACAGGTGTAGAGGTCAGATTGGTCAAGGACACTGGAGAGAAGCAACCTGCAGAAAGAAAAATCTCTCATGACTTCACATATTATTATATAGAAAGTCAATAATAATTTTACCATCATCCAGCAGGAAATTTTTCATTCACATTTTTTTTTCTACATTTCACACCCTTTTCATATTTCACACTTTTTCAAATTTTACAATTGTTCATATTTCACACTTTTTCCCACATTTCACACTTCACATTTTTTCAGTACACGTATACATGTAAAATCTGTACATTTTTCTTCAATGAGACTACTATACCTTTAACCCATCCACTTTGGGAATTTTTAAATCTCCCTGTTGAAGGACTGCACTGATCCTTCAGGAGATAGGGACCTACTCCAATAGTCTTCATCAGCTCCGCTGTCTGTGAGTCTGTCAGTGGGCTGCTGTAACCATTACTGCTCATCCAAGTTGACACTACAAAACCTGTAAAAGAGACATTTTCAAAATTTCTATCAAAATCACTTCTTATACTATCAACTCCTTCAAAAAATTCATAATCAATAAAAATTATTTTAAGTTGTTCTGAATGTTTTCCAATAAAGTAAATGCTGTATAGCAACCAAATACTTTCTGTTTCTTAAAAGAAATTACGAGACCAATAATCCAAACTGCATAATACTGTAAGATACTGTATGTGTACTTTAAAATGCGGGCCTCATATTTTAGCGGCTTTGGCGCAGACAACAATGCGCTAATTCATGAATACCGCTAAGAAATCATTTATATAAACAATACACTGAACGAACATGTGTAGCGCTAATTTATGATTATGCCAACAACTCCATACCCAGTGATTACGCTAAATTTGAATACGCCAAATCATGTGCATGTACAGTAATAATTTATATACAGACCAGCATCAATGAATCCTGGACTCCATGAGCAGACTTGCTTTGGTAGCAGCATGTCCTTAAAGATGGTGTAATTAGCTTCACATCCACTCTCTGTACATACACTCAGTTTCAGGTTTAACAAGTACAGTCTCTCATCTACTAAATTGTTTATAGTGTATCTGAAATAGATAAAGAAAATAGACATTCAATTGCTCATAAAAAGCAAAAATTAAAGTCAAATCTGCTAATCAAGAGTCTTTCCAAGTTTATAATCATAATGTTTGTGTATGTACCTCATCTGAAAGATTCCTGCCATTGAGAACAGCCTTTCTTCTCCTGTACCAAAAGAATAAAAGAATAGAGATGTTAGCTTAAATTCAAAAGAGGTTTGCAAGAATTGTACACAAATTTTTACATGAAAGATAGAAATAAGAACTTACCAAATGTGTATCTGTCCAGTGACTGATTGAAGTAGAAGTTGTCTATCCCTACCCTCAGGATGTAGTTACAGGGGTCTATATTGATGTAGAAGTTAAAGGAGCGAGATAGAGAGGTGGCCTCTACACAGCAGTCTACAGCGGTACACAGGGAGGGGAGGTAACAGGTCACCTTGTCCGCTGTGGTGCTGGTCATGTGGTGACCACTGAAATCCACTGATAACTGACACACTGTAATTAGGAAAATATTCTATTGAAGTACAAAGCTCAAAGAATGTAATTGTGGTTAACCTATTAATAATTTGCAATGTTGACAGTTACCAAAGACGGATTATTGACCCATTGCTCTATAAATGAACTTACACTGTGAATAAGTGCTAGCATCTGTGTTGAAGCCAATGTCCACTCCTGAGACTCTGGAGCTTGTGTAGAGTCCTGTTCCCCTGACACACTGTGTACTGTACAGATACTGGGCAATGTCCAGCTCTTCATATAGCAGAGACTCTGGCCAGCCAGTCAAAGGGGCACCTGCTTGCACCCCATTGCTGGACCTCCAGTCACTCAGAGAGAAACCTACAAAGCAATCAATCAAAGAGAATTACTTTTAAGTAAAACGTTACCATTGCTTACATGCTTTTTCAATTCTAAAAATTTCAAATGATACAACAAAATTACACATTTTTTTTTTCAGACCTGCTTGGGAATTCCAGCTGCATGCTGTCTTTGGAAGAAGTGTGTCTTCAAACACTTTAACCACTTTGTAACAAGCTGCTCCTGACTCAAAGCAAAAACTCAGGTTCATGTTGACCAGGAATAATCTCTCTCCATACATGTCATCCACAGTGAAGCTTAAAGGAGAAAAAAATTGTTACTGTGCAGCTGTCACATATTTTCCTATAAATTATACAATGTCAAACGTTCACACTTTCTTCCAAAACTTACTCTACTCTGATCATCCCTGCTAGCCAGAAATGTTCTTGAACACCTGAAAATATGAATAAAAAGTCAAGTTAATGGAAAAACTAGATTCAGTGTTGAATACTCAATACTTAAATCATTATATCCAGTAATTCTACCCACCCCACTGATAGCCTGCGAGTGAGATGTTCCTGCTGAAGGTCTCGATGCCCATCACCATGACAAAGTTACAGGGGTCAAGGTTGAGGAAGGTCCTGAAGGATCTCTGTAGGAAATCGATCTCCGTGCAGCACTCAGAGAACGTACACTCCACCGACAGATGACACACGCTGCCTGTCACATTACCAGTGTTCACACTCCGGGAGCATACTGTAAATATAAATTTCAGTATATGTAGATCTTATCAATAAAGTGTATTATGTAAGCATGAAGCAAAAACTTTTTTTGACTTTTTTGTACTCAGTAAAAAAACATCACAAATACCAAATACTCTCAGCATATTGTGAATCTCAAGACTTTTTAGCATGTCACTGAACATTCAATTAACAGCAATATATTTTCAAGTCAATTTTTGTGAGGAGTCAATGCCCTTTGAAAAAAAAAAGAAGATATTTTAACCTAAATATTTATATTTCAAATTGACAGGAAAAGGTGCAAAATGGGAGACATCTCATTTTGGCAACCAAAAAATCAAATAATACTTGTGCAAAATAATTGATTTAAGGATGATGTGCTATAAGCATAAGGAATTCCTTAGCCATCTTACAAGAACTCCAGCCATTGATAGCTGAGCTGTACACTCCTTTAGATCCACCACATGCTGGGGTCTGTAGGTACTGGGACACTGACATCTCGTGTAACAGCTGGGAAATCAGGTGATCCTGTTGTTGTAACTCTGTTGTGTCTGCAAGACCATTATCTGACAGCCAGCTGGACAGGGAAAATCCTGCAAATGACATCCAAAAATTTGTCCTGAAGTCTCATCATTTATGGCACTAAGAATAACATATTTCTATGCTAACACATATGCTGAATGATAAATGATGATATCTTTACCAGTATGTTTGAATGCTGCGTTCCAGACACAGTCAGTTTTGGGGAGGATTGTCCTGTTCAACACTGTGTAAGACTCTGAAGATTCACACTGTGGAGGGGAAGTCTCAAAACATGACTTAATCTCCAGAGTAATCAGATAGGCATTCTCTTCTAGCAAGTCATCCAACATGTAGCTGTTAGGGAAAATTTCAAAGTCATTAATATTTTAATGTAATTGATCACAGACTAAAACATTTATAATATTTGGATATTACTTACTCTACTCTGTATATTCCAAATAACCATAAATGCTGCTCCACTCCTGAAACATCATAGAGACAAATAAGAATCTAGATTACCAGGTATCATAGCAATATTCAATGAGAAAAAAAAGAAGTAATATTGAAAGGGGCAAAAATCTATTTCTGACAATATCATTTTCATCTTTGTTTCTCATACCCCACTGGAAGTTGACCAACGTATGGTTGTAGAACAGTTGTTCTATTTGCATGCTGAGACTGCTGGTACAGGAATCAATGTTCAGGTAAACTTCAAAAGTTCTCTGTAGAGTGGAGGAGGATGCACAGCACTGAACTCCAGTACAAGAGGTCAGCAGGTTACAGGTATGGTCAGAGGTCAGAGTTAACAAGGTCACATTTACTGCACAGGCTGGAAATAGAATTCTTTGTTTGTAAAAACCCAATATATAATGTGTTTTACATGAAAGACTACTACAAATATTCATATACATGTATATCTAAAAATACAGGAGCACTATATTTTCCAATGATTTCAGACTAACGCAGGTTATAAGATTATGCACTGAAGTAGGATAAAATTCATCAATTGCTCAGCATTTTCTGTATGTTTAACAGGTTTATAGAAGATACATTTCACTTTCTGCCCTGCTGTTTATAACTGACTTACTACTGGTCCACCCATCCACAGCCCCAGCATACAGTCCAGCTGTTCTGTCACAGCTTGGTTCCTTTAGATACCCAGCTATCCCTGTCTCATCCATCAGTCTCAGCAGGTAATTACTGGGGATAGGTCCAGTCCCAGGGAGGGTCCGGTCTGACCTCCACTTGGCCAGAGAGAAGTCTGAACAAGATATAATGTTAAAAGTACATCAAATTGAACAATTTCTTTTAGACATTTACTCTGGTACAGTATCAAATACAGTCAAGCCTTATTGTCTCCAATTTCATGGGACTGAAAACAAGAGGCCCATGGGCCACATCGCTCACCTGAGAAGCTTTGACCATTCTGTTCTTTACCAGATTTCACCCTTGTTATACATAATGCATCCACACCCTACCCCACTGATCATAATTTAGACATTTTGAAATCTACACTACCCCATGATCCTTCCATGGGCACATATGTTTCAGCTTTTTTGGCCCAGTGGTTCCTGAGAAGAAGATTTTCAAAGATTTTTCCTATATATTTCTATGTAAAACTTTGATTCCCTATAATGGCCC
>PRKT01000026.1:801503-824565 GCA_003671525.1 Saccostrea glomerata
GGCCCAGTGGTTCTTGAGAAGAAGATTTTTTAATGACCCCACCCTATTTTTGTCTTTTCTTGATTATCTCCCCTTGCGAGGGGATATGTCCCTTCATTTTAACAATTTAAATTCCCCTTTACCCAAGGATGCTTTGTACCAAGTTTGGTCAAAATTGGCCCAGTGGTTCTTGAGAAGAAGTCGAAAATGTGAAAAGTTTACAGACGGACAGACAGACAGACGGACAGACGGACGGACGACGGACAAAATGTGATCAGAAAAGCTCACTTGAGCCTTCGGCTCAGGTGAGCTAAAAAATGACATCTAAGGGTTAGAGATTCTGATGGTAAAATACATCAAAGAAAGTGGTTAGGGCTTCAATGTGACTTCATCATATGCATAGTATTCAAGATATCTATATGTTCAATACATTGAAGTTTAAGTGTATGCAAGTAAGAAATGTTTTTACTTTTGGTGAGATAATCCCTGGACCAATCACAGACAGGTTTGGACAGCAGTGAATTTGTGAGGATGATATGGTTGACTCCACAGTCTGATTCGTAACACTGACTGACGTTCAGACTCAGCAAGTACTGTCTAGAGTTGTACAGGTTCTCCAGAGTGAAACTAAAGTGAAATACAAAAGTCAGGTCGGCAGAATTATCAAAACTGATGGAAAAGAGAACAGAATTGTGATAACAATGCTACTTATCACAAGGATTTTAATTTCCAACCAATAAATATAAAATTACATGTATAATCATAAAAAATTATTTTACCTGATAACATACACCCCATAAAGGTCCACCCTCTCAAGATCTCCTGAAAACATAATAATTTAATTTCATTGCACATTAACTACTTCTTCATAGTTACTCAATTTAATTTCATTGCACATGAACTACTTCCTCATATTTACTTATATTTTGTATATGTACACTGAAATCAAACTGAAACTGACACAGCATAGATAAAATAACAAACCCCAGGTGTAATTCAATAGGGAAATGTCGGTTGCCATCTTCTCTATTCTCAGTTTCAGGCTGAAGGTGCAGGGATCCATTGATGCCCTGACTTCTATGTTTGTCCTTGTGATGGTGTCCTCCATACAGCATGTCAAGGTTGTACAATTGGTTGCCAGGTGACAGTTGATGTTATCAGCAGACGTGAACTGACTGATTCCTGTTGCTGAAGAACCACAATCTGAAAAAGAATATAAATCTTTGAAAGATTTAACTAGAATTCTAGCATCCTGTTAAAAAAGTAGTTAGAACCTGCTAAAGGTCAAAGTTTAAGGTCACAAGAATTACATAACCAATACTTTATGAAAGGATTATTGACTGGGTAAATATCAAAACTTGACCTCTTATAAGTTGTGCATATAGTTCATAACTTACACTTAGTATTCAAAATAGAAATTTAAATAAAGTTTCTGATATTAAAACTTCCTAACCATTTTTCCAGTAGTCTATGTGAGGGTTGTACAGTGATGACTGCCTAGAACATGGAGTATCCAGGAAGTATCTAGACAGCCCCAGGTCCTCCTGTAAAACCACTATCTGAGCTGTTGTCAGTGTTGTGCCATTAGCTCCATTGTCCTGTTTCCATACAGTCAGGGAGAAGTCTAAAACAATAAGAGCACTATCTCTACCAGTAACTCAGATAAATTTACATCAGCCATTAAAATTTTCATTTATCTAAATCAATCATGTCTACATTTATATTTACATTTCACAATATCCTTAATTACACAAGTAATGTGACCTTTGACATAAATGTACACAGATATAAAAGTTATCAATAAAAGGTTCGAATTCTTAAGACAGGTATTTGGCTTACTTGGATCTAGGAACCCTTTGTATTTTGGACAAGTTCTTTTCTTCAGGACTGTCTGTTTAAAGACTTCTACATCTAAGGAACAAGCTGAAGCCGACTCGAAGCACAGGCTGATGTTAAGATCCACTATATACATGCCATCACTCTCCAAGTCATAGATGGAGTACCTGGAGAATCCAAAAATAAACAATGACACAACTTTTTTAGTTTGAGTCGTATACATTAAAAATTTGTGCATTAGCCTTTTTTCGATTAAATATTCAAGAAAATACATCATTCAAGTCCATTTCTTTGGAAAAAACTTACATCATTCTGACTACGTTCTTCAGGTAAAAATGTTGTATCTCATCTAAAACCATAGAATATCAGTTTTAAAACATCCAGATTCCATTTCAATGAATGATCATAATAAATTGTACTAAATTGTAATAAAATGTACTTTGAAATGTAGACATAACATCTTGATGTTCAATGTTTTTGTTATAATTATGCGAATTTAGATAAAAGAACCTACCAAACTTGAAATCCAGCAGAGAAAAGGTATGCACAAAGTTTTCAATTCCAAGTGTGAGTTGGTGGCTACAGGGGTCCAGATCTAGGACAGTGGTAAATGACCGCCCCAGTGGTGTGGTGGCATCCACACAGCACTGTACTGTGGTACAGGAAGAGGGAATGTGGCACACGATGCCTGATGGTAGAGAATCCGTTGTCACTGGAGTACCACACTCTGTAAAAAATTTACAAGAAAAGGGATTAATACGGAACTTAAGGCATTGGAAGGGCCAAGTTTAGAACCTTATTTGACATAAACAAAGCTTTCAATGAAAAAACAAAATGTACAGTCAAACCTTATTATTACCAAGATATTGAGGGTAAATCACTTAAAGTATTAGGGGTTGGGACTTTCAAATTACTTTGACATATTCATGGTATAACATACAAGATACATGTACATGTATCAGTGTTTAAGATACTGAAGTTAAACTGTGATTGTGCCTTTCTTTTTTCTGGTGCTAGTGAATAACATTAGTAACCTACTGCCCTCTTTAGGTTTAAGTCACCAAGAATAATAGACACTTTTCAACAACAAAATACTTACCTTTGTTCCAACCATCAACAAGACCAGAATAGACCCCTGTCCCAGAGCTACAGGAGGTGTCATTCATGTACATGGCTATATCCAGATCCTTTAGGAGTTTTCTGGCGGCATAATTAGGCAGGGTTCCTCCAGGGAGACCATTGTCAGTCAACCAAGTCGTCAAGGAAAATCCTATATAGTGAACACTGAAGCTTGTAAACAGAACAGATTTTTTTCTTTATTTCTAATTGTTACTTATTGACAAATCTCAATATGAATACCTGAGATGTGAAAATCTGTGGACTTGTAGTTACAGCTTGGTTTGGGAAAACGCACATCAATCAGTATAATGTCTGTAAAGACGCAACTACTGGGTTCATAGCATACCGAGACATCTGCACTCATCATATACTCCCCTACTCCACTCAGGTCATAGATGATATAGCTGTAATACAACAAAACATTATGTTAACAATTTTAAAATTGGAAAGTTAGTGAATGGGTGATAGTATTGAAAGAATTATACAAATGATATTACAGTCCCTAGATATATTGCAAAATAGTACCTTATTTTGTATACTCCAGAAAGTACAAAGCTTTGCGGTTTTCCTGAAATACAGAATATTTAACTTATAAACTTGATTAACAAAACACAAATAAAAGATTTTTTTTTACCTGAAAGTGTAAAATTGTGTGACCAACTTACTGAATGGGAAATTAAGCAGTGAGAACTGAGCAGTGTACTCCTCGATGCCCATCTTTAGGACATGGTTACAGACATCAAGGTCAATGTACCAGGTGAAGGTCATATCCATATCTGGGTCATCTGAACAACAGGAGATGGATGTACATGTGGACTGTACCACACAGTACGTCTTCTTCTGAAGATTGTAGGGCAGTCCTGGCACATTACAGGGGGGCTCTGTGAAATAAAAGATACATCTAGCTCATAGTTACAACACAAACAAACATATATAGACACACACAAAAAATCACAATCCAAAGATTTTTCTTTCAGATAAACTCAATACATTCAACAGTGTAATATCAAAATATTAATCATGCTATTCACTTAAATTTATGAAAATGACTAAACCATGATTGAAGAAAAATTCATATTTTAATTTATCTTATACAATACATTATAAACTAATATCTTGAATTTACGAGACTTTAAATGTTACCTACCCTGTACAAATCCAATGTATGTAGGAGAGTATGGGGGTTGTGGCCTCTGACATGTTGTAGATTTACGATATCGCCACAGGTCTAACTGGTCCATTACCCTAGCTACAGCATACTCTGGCAGGGGGTCACTGACGGAGAAATTGTTACTGGATTTCCAAGCATTTAAAGAAAATCCTGCAAAAAAAAAAATTGGATTGAAAATCCATTCAATTTCTTTTCTGGTGCTTGTCGGTAACAAATAAAGGACTGAAGAGTTAAAAAGCTTGTTTCATATTTTTGTGAACCTTGATCTTGTAGTATTAAAACATTCCCCAAGCTACCTTTCATATTTGCAGTAAGCAACTGCATGGTATTAATTAAATGCATCAAAAACGCAGTCTTACACAAATAAGTAGTAACCATTAGCTTTTGCAGCTAACATAATAAATTTAAGATACCGTAAAAGCAATGTCAATAACATTTAGGCAATTCTTACCACTAGGGAGAGCCTGTGCCCAGTCACATTGTCTGAAGGCTAGAAGGCTGTTACTGAACACAGTCTGATTGCTGATTTCACAAGGTCCACCACTATTTAAACATACGCTGACCTTCAAGTTAGCTATATACATCTGGTCACTCCAAAGGGTCTCCACATCAAAACTAATAAAATAAAGGTACATAACATACTTTTATAAAGTATGTATTCATTGTAACTTATGAAATGAATGGTTTAAAAAATGAGAGAATCGCTTACTCCATTCCTACTACACCTTGTAACCATATGCTCTTGGCCAAACCTAAAAGAACAGGACATTTTTAAGACTAAACATTAAAAGATAGCTTTGTAAATCAAAATATAATTTGTTGTTTTTTTCAGTAACAGATATGCAAGGAACTTGTCATCTCAAAAACATCTTTACCTGTAGATAAATTTCTCTGTGTTTCTGTAAACCTCCAGCTGTCAATGCTTACAGTGATCCTGGATATACATGGGTCGATGTCCAGGAATGTTTTGAACGTCCTGCCCAGTTTGGTACTGGACACACAGCAATCCACTCCAGTACAGATGTCAGGGAGATGACAGGACATGGTACTGGGAAGTGTGGGCAGGTCTGTACCAGTAGAGCAAGCTGAACATAGAAATACATTGTAGCTCATCATTAGGTTAGAGTTCAAATTAACCAACATCACTCAAAAGTTAAACAAAATTAGCAAAATCCTTATGATAACAAGCATTTTAAACCATAAGATACTTTTTTATCACTGAAATACATTTTCCATCATTTAATGAATCTTTGAGATGTTTTCTTGGATGACTTCAGGACTTTGTATCACAGCAGATTAGCAGGCCTTACTTGTGTTCCACCTGTCTGGATTGGCTGGAGTGTAGGGGGCACCTGCTCCGTTACAGTCTGGATCCTTGTAATAAGCCACCTGGAGGTACTTCATCAGGTCCTGTTGTGTGACAGCAGCCAGGGGTGTGCTGTCAGTGTAACTATTGGTGGTCAGCCAGTTAGTTAAGGAGAAATCTGTAAGGACAATAAACTCTATCATGAAAGAAAGAACTATATGCGGTATAATGCATATATTTGCCCCCGCAAAAGTCAAATTTTGAAAACTTACTGAAACGTGCTGAATTCTATAAATTGTATGAGAAATATAAGTTAACAGAAAATATTATAGTGTCAAAGCAGTGTATTCACAATTTTTATTTTTATGACGTCACAAACTGCTCCGATTTTATATCCTTTTTCAGAAAGAGGACAAAATAGACAAAATTTCAACAATTTTAGCTTTAAAATTTATAGAGTGCAAGTTTGTTCAGGAACAATATTGACATATTTCATTGATATTATCATTCTACACATTATATCAAAATATTGATCCTGAACACACATGGGCTCGGTGACTTTTACTCAAAATATCGACGGAATATGTACATTTTTCTGTAAAATTCATAAAAAACTAAAATTTACGTCATGTTTGTGACGTCATTACGTACATATGGCGTCATTACTTATGAAAATATTCAGTGCTTTGAAGTCAGCAAATACTCCCCTGTTTAAGAACTTAATTAAATATATCTCAATCAAAGTTTGATTTGGGGGGCAAATATTGGTTATTACCGAATAAAGTTCTTTATAGAATGTTTAACAAATCAAAGTTTGTGCTTGTGCTGTTCCATGCACATGTACCGGTATATGTTTTTATGGGCTGCAATTACACAAACTTTTTTTTCTATAAAAATATTAGTGTCACGTAACATGTTTTGAGTGTTCTCCTAGTCTTGTTAACTATGCTAGTTACCTGACTGAATGAACTCAGCTTTCCAGTCACACTCATGCAGGCCTGTATATTTTGGCAGTCTGACATTGGTAAAGAGGGGATAACTCTGACAGCTGCTCGCTCCTTCCCAGCAGGCAGTGATGGAGGAAGTGATCAAGAACGTGTTCTCACTCTCCAGGTTCTCCAGATTAAAACTACACAAGCAAGGGTAAGGATTTCAATATAAATTTTGCTTATGACAATGAATATATTTTCCAGTCTTATTAGATATAAGTTTGGTTAGAAGAAATTGTGTTTTGGATTATCATACCTTAGCTTTATGACATTACTGACATCCAAAACCTGTGTGGTGCCTAGAACGATGAAAATAGCAAGTTTATAATAAAAAATTTCAGATCAGGATCAGGAAAACAAAACTGATGATTCAGTGCTACAGAAGTCCTACCCCAGTGCTGGTACTGGCTGATCTTAATCTGCTGTGGGTATTTATCCATTGTGATGGTCATCTTGTCCTCACAGTGGCTCAGTTCTAATGCCAAGGTCAGATGTCTGGACAGTGGCTCTGTCTGGACACAACAGGTGAGGGAGGTACAGGAGGGGCCCAGGTTACAGGTGATGGGGCCATCAATATAAGGTAGGGGTCCAAATATAGGGATTGGGCAATCTGCAGGAAAGCAAAAAGTGAACACATGTACATACTTGTATGTTAATACATCTCAAATCCATTGCTTTGAATAAAGGATTTCCATTAGAATTCAAAGTGAAAGAATATCCATATCTTTAAAATTATTCGGGAAGTGATAAGTTTAAGTTACTTTCCAAATAAAATTTTCAAATCAAACACAGGGGAATTTACTGGATAAGCATTATTTTACCATTTTTCCATCCATTTGTGGAGTTTGCAAATATTCCTACTGTTCTGTTACAGATAGATGTGGCATTGTGTAGATAACCATACAGTCCTAGTTCTTCCTCTAGCTTAGCAATACTGAACCCCTCCATGACTGAGTAGCCTTTCTGTCTCTTCCAGTCAGTGAAGGTGAAATCTAGATATGTTAAGAAATTTATTTTAGCATTCATACTAAGATACAATATCTTACTGAGAAATTTATATCAAATCTCACTGCAGGCACGATCTTTCTTACTTGTTATGGGAGTTCCAATGTTGAAGTCACAAGTCTGTCTGGGCAATAAAGCATTGGTGAAAATAACCTGCTCCTGTTCACAAACTGACCCATCTTCAAAGCATATACTGAAAGTCAGACTGACTCTAAAGTGGTTTGCTCCTGGTAAATCCGTTACCATAAACCTAATATGTAGAACTTTTATGTTAGTATGCATGGCATTGCCTTCAAAATCTACAGTGGAATGGATTGCATTAAAAAGAAAACAGAAGTCTCCGTCGAGACTGTAGCTCTACTGGTTTACACTTAAAACAAAGAAAGAAAAAAGTAGCAGTTGGGACTTGAAACTTTAAAACAGCAGTAAATTGAAAAATGATCCTTGCCACTCATCAAAATGAAAACCGATGCATATAATTAAGTATCTTAGTATAGTCTACTTGTGTTCCAAGTTATATTGAAATCAGACCAAAACTGTAGGAGGAGTAGCATTTTGAAAGAATTTCACAGAAATTTATATTTTTAGTAACCATGGTAACACCATTCATCAAAATAAAAACCAATGCACAGAATTATGTATCTTAGTGTAGTCTTCTTGTGTGCCAAGTTATATTAAAATCAGACTAAAGCTGTAGGAGGAGTAGCATTTTGAAAGCATTTCACAGAATTTTCTATTTTTAGTAACCACGGCAACACCGTTCATCAAAATGAAAAACTGATGCACAGAATTATGTATCTACTTGTGTTCCAAGTTTTATTGAAATCGGACTAAAACTGTAGGAGGAGTAGCATTTTGAAAGAATTTCACAGAAATTTTTATTTTTAGTAACCATGACAACACCATTCATGGAAATCAAAAACAAATGCACAGAATTATGAAGCTTAGTATAGTCTACTTGTGTGCCAAGTTATATTGAAATCCGACCAAAACTGTACGAGGAGTAGCATTTTGAAAAATTGTTTACAGACAGACAGACGGACAGACGACGGACGCATTACTATCGCATAAGCTCTTCTGGTCTCTGACCAGCAGAGCTAAAAGTGAATAACCTCATTCTCAAAACTCCCTTCATCCAAAATTCATGCCAAACATCAAATTTGAGATTTGATAAAACTGTTGGTTTCATAACGAAACTGTCCATTCCAAAGCTTATCATCCAGTCACAATTATCCAAGTCAATGTAAAAGTTCAGCGGCCGAGAATCAAACTTGTCCACTTCAATGCAGCATTCTATCTTGGTACAGGTAGATGTTATATGACAGTTCATATTTGAGGCCAGAGATGGCAAAAACGATGACAAATCCACAGGGCAGGCTGCAAAAACAGAAATTAAAAGTGTATGTGTCTATAGATGGATGTATTCAAGGTTTAGTGCAATAACTGCATACCATGTCGTCAAAATTTTCAAGAATCAGTAATGCAATGTGTATTATATTTATAAATGATTTATAAATAGTACAGTAAAACTCGTTTAGTATGAACACGGATATTGCGAATTCATGGATATAGCGAAGTAATCTTGGATCTCCAACTACACAAATTTAACGAATTCCATATACATATATAACAAATTACTGATATAGCGAAGTAATTTTCTAGGTCCGAGTGACTGTTATAAATGAGTTTTACTGTATTCATGAAATGGTGCATTGATGTATGCACCAAAGTCACTAGAATATGAAGCCGATTTTTCAAGTACACACACAGTACTTTCAATGATATCTGGACAATAGGTTCTATCATTCATTTTTACAATTTTTTTTCTATATCACACTACTCACCACTTTTCCATCCATCAGTGCTAGGTGTGTACTTGTCATCACTCCTGTTACAGCTGGGAGTGTTCAGGTAACTAGAAATTCCCAGGTAATTATACAGGTAGGCCAGGTCATTTCCCTGGAGATTGTTCTGGTCAAGGCCATTGGTGGTGGCATAAGTGCTAAGGGAGAATCCTGTAAGAGATGATAATGTGTAATGTTTAAAGTTGTATATTTTATCAACATAAAAGACATTGATAAATGATTAAAAAGCATTCAAATATTTGCCCATACATACGATCATGATACTACACAAATTGCACCTAAAGTATACAGCACAACTAGGACATAAGTCTCTTGCCTGGGTGTTCAAATGTCATGTTTCCTGGACAAGATCTCTTAGGAAGCATTTTGTTCTTGAATAATTGAGCTTCAAATTCACATGGTTCATACGACTCCCAACACATGGATAGCTTTAAATCCACCAAATAGTAGTTTTCTGCATACAGGTCATACATTGTGTAACTGAAACAAAAAACAATCAACATTTACATTTTTTATCTTTATGAAAATTCCATCAAATCAAAAACTTATAAAGAAAAAAATCTACTTACTCTAGTCTGACAACACTGTTGAGGTAAAACTGTGATGGTTTCTCTACAAAACAAAATCATGATATACATGAAAACTTCACTAGAAATGCATTGTCAGTACATAATGATAGAATGTCTCCACACAAATTTTAAGTTTACAGTGCAACTGGCTATACATTACCCCATTGAATTTCAGAGTAAGGAATCTGTACTATTAAGTCCTCGATTTGTAGATTTAACATCCTTGTACATCTGTTGAGGTCAAAAACAACCTCAAAAGTGGAGTTAGTGAAGTCTGAATCCACACAGCAGGACACCTTGTTACAGGTACTGTCCAGGTTACAGGTCAAAGGGTAAGAGGTCAAAGTCAGCATATCATCCACTGTTGTACAATCTATAATATAGTGTTTTAGAGATTTGAAAAAATCATTTCTATTTAAATCTAAAATTTCACAGATTTTTTTTTATCAATTTAATTTTAACAGAGGAGCATTCTAGCCATTTTCAGCTCCGGGAAGTCCTACCATTGATCCATCCCTCGCCATCAGGAGAGGAGTATACAGATCCGTTTCTACTACAGGATGGTGTCTTTTTGTAGGCTATTATGGACAGTTTCTCAAACAGTTCACTGACATGATAGGGCTGAAGTACCGCGCCAGCTATAACTGACTTCTCTGTCAGCCACTGAGACAGGGAGAAATCTAAAACAGAAAAAGATTATTATAACAATGTAAATACCACTAAAAAAGTGTCCAAATAAACATTGTATATACTATCTCCATTCACGCCTATTGCCAGAACATACATGTAGCATCAAATCTTCTATATGTCAATATAAAATCTAAAATGCAGTATGTAATATCAAAGATTTTCATTATTCTTTTCTTTACACATGCTTGTCTTAACTCCAAGTGTAGAGTAAGAAATGAGTTTGAATATCATGTAATCAATAAAAAAAGAAAAGACCCTTTCAATTTATTACCTCTGAATGCATATGTTGTATTCCACATTCTATTCATCTTTGGAATCAGAGCATTGGTCAGTATGGGAAGATTCAGTTCACAATCCCCTCCCTCCACAAAACAGGCCTGGGCCGTCATGGACACATCAAACAGATTACCATCCACCAGGTCATTCACTTTGTATCTACAGAATTCACAGCGGATAATTCATAACACATGGATTGTATCTTAAAATATTTTTTTCCATATATGCATGAATCAAAATGAACAAAATCTGCTTAACTTACAGTAGTTTGTAAACTCCTTTGACACTGAGAATTTCTTGTGTCCCGTAGTTGTACCCAATCAGAGACTGCCTCCTAGAGACCTTTTCTACATTGGTCCTCATCTCACTGTAGGACTGGTCTAAGGACAGCTGCACCTCAAAAGTCCTATTCAGGAGGGGTACTAGGACACAGCAGGTTATGTTGGTACAGGAGGGGGACACGATACAGAGGGCACGATCAGCCACAGCAGACAGGGAAGTCTGTACACTAAGGGGGCAGTCTGAAATGTATTATTAAAAAGTGCTATCATTTTTCTTACAGGAAATGCAATGGATTGAAAACTTACAGAAATACAACTTTTTTTTTTCAAATTGGTAAATAAATACAAAAAAAACATCACCCAATTTGGTGAAATGAGATCAAAAAAGCTAAAGCACTGATAGAAAATGTCCTTTAAAAAAAGCTTAATCAAAATTTTCCTACACTGGGTCCATTTGGTGGCCGCATCACTGTACTGGTCACTTGTCCTTGAGCAGGACGGCTCGAGCTGGAACTGCGCCAGAGAGAGGTCAGACAATAGGTTGTCCACTATTGGGCTGTCCAGAGGCTGGGTATAGGACAATCCCTGACCAGCCAACCAGCTAGAGATGTTGAAGCCTGAATAATAAATGTAGAAAGATGATAAACTCCTAGAAAAACTTAATTTTAGCAAACTTCACAATAGTCACTGGCAGTAAGAAATATCAAGGTTTATAAGTAAAGAAGAATAAAAATACTGATGAATAACCCTTGTTTCTTCTATATTTCATGTATGTATTCATGTATGTATATAAAGAAACTATTTGATAGTTAACAAAGCATTAACAATCATTTGTTATCAGACACAGCTGTGTAATTCTTCATTTGCTTTATGATGACTTACCCGGTGTGACAAAGCCAGGATCCCCGCTACAGTTAGGTTTGGGGAGGTAGTAGTTTTTCAGGACAACAATGGACAGGTCACAGTTATCTACCTTGCTTGCTTCCAGACAAACCTCCACCTTCATATCAATCAGGATGTACCCCTCTATGTACAGGTCATACAAAGTGAATCTAAACATTATAAAAACATAATTTTGTCCTAGTCACTATGTCTTTATGTAATCAAGATACTAAAACACGATGGGTAGTGTAAGGATGATTTATTTCTGTTACAAGTTCTCGGGTTACTCCGAAAGATTGTGCATACACTATAACTTACTTCATTCGGACTACCCCAAACATCCATATTTCTTCCTGTTGTCCCCATTCATAGTCAAACAGGTCTTTAGAGAAGGTTAGTCTCTCAATGCCCACAGTCATCTTATAGTTACAAGGGTCCACCTCCAGTCTGGTGGTGAAGGTGGTGCTGAGGGAAGCCACATCTATACAGCACTGGAGACCACCACAGGAGGAGTCAATATGACAGGTGATAGGCTGACCAGACAGAGACGGAAGGGTGGATTTGAGGGACTGAGGACACTCTGTAAGGAAAAAGATAACTTGTATGTTCTTTTATTCAGAAATCTTTGCAGGGTCAATGTTATCAATCATCACATTAAAAATTTCAAAATGATAAGAATGACAAATTTTCTCAATGAACACGTTAACTTTTACACTGAATACGAAATCAGAGATTACTTTAATTTTGTGGGGTACAATATAAGTTTTAGTAGAACGTGTTTTTCTCTCTCACCATTATTCCAACCATCCACAGTAGGAGTAAATGGAGCTTTGGTATCACTACATTTCTTGTCCTTGCTCAGTATAAATGATGACAGTCCAAGGTCATCCATTAGCTCTGCCAGGAAATTGTCAGAGAGACCTGTCCCAGTGATTTTTCTCTCCTCTTTCCATGCAGTGAAGGAGAATGCTGGTGTGCCACAAAAAATATTAAGTAATTTCAATTTCTATCAAATTACTTCAATAAATCATGACAATTTTGATACAAAACTTCGGCTTATAATTAACAGTAAAGTAGCTATTTAAATGAAGACCTTCAATCAAAAAGATCTGTTCAGAAATAAATGACACTTCCTGAAGCCTATGAATAAGAAAGACAATATTAATGTTACAATGGATGCTACAAACACTTACTTGAATGAAGGAAGTCCGTGGTCCAGTCACACACTTTCTTTGGGAGCTTTGTGTTTGAGAACACAGGGATTTCTAACAGACAAGGCTTACTGCTCTCAAAACAAATCTTCAGGCTGACATTCACCTGGAACTTGTTCTCATTGGGAAAATCATTTATAGAGTACCTAGACAAAAATTATACATATTGTATGAATATCAACTATACATCAAAATTTTTTATTTCTTTTTGATATTCCCTGTTAAAAGAGTTTTTTCAAAACTTTTATTAATGATGGCAAATGTACCAGTCAAATGAATAAGATAAATACCTTTCTAACTGTTATCATCAATAAAGGAAAAAATGACTTACTGTAGCCTGACAACTCCGTTTAACATGACAGTCTGAGTTGTACCATAGACATACGAGTGTAGGCTGGTATTGACCATCATCTTCTCTATTCCCACGGCCAGCTTGTAGTTACAGTGGTCGATGATGAGGAAACTGTGTAGAGACCTCCGGATAAATCCCACGTCTGAGCAGCACCTCACGCCCGTGCAGAAGTCAAAGACATGGCAGGTGGTGTTAGAGGCAACGGGGCTCAGAGCTACATACTCGTCACAGGCTGAAATCAATGAAAAATTTTATAAACAATACAGGCATGTAAAAATTCTTCCTCAAGTAAAGCAGCTTGAACCAAGTTATATTCAGTCCGAATTGTCATGGAAAAAGTTATTTACAAAGTTATTTTTGAATCACCTTTGTTCCATCCGTCAGTGTTTGGGTAAAATGGGATTGATCTCCTGTTACAACTTGTGTCCATTAGAAAAGGAGCAATGTCCAGGTCATGCAGCAGCTCAGATACAACATAATTAGGAAGATCAGCTGAGTCTGTGTATCCCTTAGTCAACAGCCAAGACTCCAGGGAGAAACCTATCAAAAACATGTAAATTTATTACATAATTGTCTTAGCAGATCTTTTTCTCACAAGAGACAATAAAGCTTTTAAGTTAGATCATTATTTTAGAGACAGCAAAAGATGGGATGAAATACTCCAAGCATTGTTATCACATACTGCTGTATTAAGGTCCCTTCATAATAAGAAACAAGGGAAACAAGATGAGAAAATGACAAGAGAAAGGCAACAACGCAAAGCAAATTCCTTTTTTTTAGCATGGTTACTATTGCTATAACACTGTTACCCTCAAATTGTCACGCATCATTTTACTACTAGCTGAAGAGATTATAAGGGAGGAAAGGTCCTATCATGAAACTTTCTTACCATCAACAGCAAAGCCCCTGGTCCAGTTACATGTCGGTTTGTTGAGCCGATGTTCATCAAACACCTCTACATGTACCTCACAGGGCCCAGTGGAGTTCAGACAAATGCTCAAGTTGAACCTAACTCCATATACATTTTCACTCACCAAGTCTGTGATAATGTAGCTGTGAAGAGAAGATCAAGTCCATTAAGGATGGCATTAAAGGCCTGCTAAATAACTGATTTGCTGTTTACAAAGCCTAGTGCTTCACATCTTCAGTTTCACTGTCTTTTGGAACACAGTTAATATACCCTAAAATCTTGAAAATAAGCCGCGGCTTATTTTAAGTTTTGGTAAGAAAGTGGGGGCTTATTTTCAAAACCGTCTTATTTTCAAATCG
The DNA here is from genome assembly GCA_003671525.1 of Saccostrea glomerata. Classification (NCBI taxonomy): domain Eukaryota; kingdom Metazoa; phylum Mollusca; class Bivalvia; order Ostreida; family Ostreidae; genus Saccostrea; species Saccostrea glomerata. Next base: position 816,304 of record PRKT01000026.1, read on the forward strand.
CGGCTTATTATCAATACAAAATTCTGGTAAGAGGTGAGAGCATAATCACGGCTTATTATCAATACAATAAAATGTAAACGATAGATTGCGATCGACCTACTCGTTCTAAAAATAGATTATCCAGGTAAAGTCAGGTAAACAATTAAATGAAAAGTGTTCAAATGCCTAATACATTGTATTGGGCGCCCGTTTTTCAGTTTTTAAAACAGTGAGCTTTTAACAATGGAGAATGGTAGTCGCACTCCAACTCCAAGGAAGAGTTACAATCGAGAATTCAAACTTCGGGTTGTAGAACATTATAAAGAACTGTCACTCAGGAATACAAAAAATCGAATCATCGAAACCGCAAAGTTTTTTGGAATTGATGAAAGCAATGTGCGGAGATGGATAAAGTCAGAAATTAAACTGCAAGAAACACCAAAAGGTTTGAAATCCCACGGCTCGGGACGGAAATCGCTTTATCCTGAAATGGAAAGACAACTACATCAAGAATTTAAAGAAATTCGGGAGGACGGATTAAAGGCCAAATCATGGTGGTTCAAATCGCGTGCAGCTGAACTTGCAGATTCTGACTTTAAATGCAGTAGCGGCTGGTTTAATAATTTCAAAAAACGGCACAATATATCGTATCGAGCACCAACCAGTGGAGCGCAAAATCCACCAGACGCTAAAATTGAAGCCTTCAACAGTTTCCATAAATTTATCCGAAAAAATGCAAGCAGAGACTGCACTGACCCTAATGGTCGCTTTAATTTAGTTGCCAACATGGATCAATCTCCACTCCCGTTTGATCTAAATAAGGGGAAAACGTATGAAACAACTGGTGCTACTAAAGTATGGTGCAGAACAAAAAAATCCGGACTTGATTACAGACAGGCTACATTACAATGTTGTATTTTCTCGGACGGTGTTAAACGCATAAAGCCGCTTGTTATATTCCGGGGAACAGGCCAGCGAAATTCCGTTCAGTGAAAAAGTGAAGTACGATAGTCGCGTTGTGGTTCAATTTCAACAAAATGCATGGTGTGACGAGCAAGTTATGTTGTTTTGGATTAATAACATGTGGAAACCTCTAGCAAACCAGTACAAACCAACAATGTTAGTCGCCGATGTACACAGAGCGCAAAATACGGAAACAGTAAAATCAAAGTTCCGAGAGATCGGCACAACGTTAGCGCTAATTCCAGGCGGATGTACAAGCGAACTTCAACCCCTTGATAGAGTGTTCCACGCTCCATTGAAGAAAAAGATTGAGGAAATAACGGACAAGCATGTGCATGCAAACAGAAAACAATGGCTTGAGGGCACTTTCACAGCTTCAGAAAGGTAATTAATTAAACGTTAGCTCTGTGTTGTTTTTACATCGAATAGTTTTTCACACCTGTTTTAAGGCTGTACATTTTACCTTAAGTATGTAGATACCGGTATCGTAACAATTCAAAAAACACATTTAGTTTATGATTTGAATATAATTTATTTAAATTGTAGGCGAATCCTTATGACTAAATGGGTAGGGGAAGCCTGGTCAGAAACCTGCAAGGAGCAAACTGACGCGGCGGTAAAGTGCTTTAAAAGCTGTGGTATTTCCAACAAAACAGATGGCAGCGAGGATCATCTCATTCACTTCCAGGGCATAGAGAATTATACGTTTGAGCCAGAGAAAGAGGGGACTGAAGACACTGAACTTGGCTGTTTTATTTTGAACAAAAACGGTGAAAGTGATTCAGATGAGGACATTCCACTAGCTGAGCTAAAATTCAGAGTGTGACAGTTTCACTACAGCCTGTATTTTAGTTTTACACATAATATTCTGACTAGCTATCATGAAAATATTGGACTTCAAATTTTTATGGTTTTAGAGCTGCGCATATAGTATTCTTACTTTTTATCAAAATATTGGACTTTGAATTTTTATGGTTTTAAGGCTACGCATGGTATTCTAACTATAACAATAATTTTTAATCAAAATATTGGACTTTGATTGAATTTTTATGCTTTTATTATAGTTGTAAACATTTTATTTTGAATTTTGAATAGAATCATAATTTATTGTCATGTCATGGAATATTTATAATAAAATAATTAAACTGATACTGTGTTCAATTTAGGCATTGTCATGACCGGCTTATTTTCAAAACAGGCTTATTTTCGAGTAATTTTTAGTGCAAGAAATAGGTGGCTTATTTTCAAAACTGGCTTATTATTAAATCCGTCTTATTTTCAAGATTTTAGGGTATATGAATAGCCTATATGTTCAAGAAAATCTGCAGCATTTTTAGACACAAACTGACTGAAAAAAATTGCAATCCATGAAAAAATAACTTACTCAAGATTGATCAACCCAAGAAGAGAAACATGCATGGAGGTTCCGAACTGATAGTCGACCAGTGTATCGTTCCATTGGAGCTTCTCTATGCCTACTGTCACCTTACTGTTACAGGTGTCGAGATAGATGTAGGCATCAAACATCTCCTGAAGTGTGTCAGATCTCAGGCAGCAGTGTACATCTATACAGGAGGGGGAGATGGAACAGCGCACCTTGTCACCAAGGGGAGACAAACCCTCAGTTGTTGTATTACAGCCTTATAGAATATTAATCAAATTTAAAACAGCTATCAGATAAAAGATATACACAGTATGAATTATGAATGGAAATTTTTTTGATTTATAGAATGCACATTTAATTACTCTCTTTTATTTAATTGAAACAATATAATCATGATTGAAACATAAAAGGATTTGAAAACAGGCACACAAGTCATATTCATATGTACTTTCTGTTGTCATACAGAAGGACTGATGGAGAGAAAAAGATCATTCATAAGCAAAGAAATATAAAAACTAACCATCAGTCCATCCATCAGCATTGGCTCCAGAGAAGGTGGGAGAGGTCCAGTCACACCTGTCTGAGGGCTCCCTCACAAAAGATGCCACCCCCAGGTCCTGTAGCAACAACTTCACATTGTGTACGTCCAGGGGACCACTGTCAGTTATACCACGCTGAGATTTCCATGTAGCAAGGGAAAATCCTAAATACAAGTATTTTATACATAAATTAATCCTGATGTAGTACTTATACTTGTTAACTGGTGAGTGAATCACCAGTGTTATACCAACCTGGATCTAAGAAGTCTTTTTTCCTATTACAGTCTTCTTTGTTTAAAAGTGAATCCTTGAACACAGAAACTACAGTGTCACAAGGCTGTGCATCCTCAAAGCAGATACTCATGTTCACACTGACCAGGTACTGACCATTGCTCCCTCCAAATGGCAAGTCCACTATCACAAAACTGAAAAAAAGAATAGTACATTTGTACATGTACATGTACTTTAAATATTTGGATAAATAGACATTTGTAATGAATCTGCAAGTTCACTTACTCAATTACTACAAATCCATAAAGATCAAACTGTTCATGTTCTCCGAACTTGTAACCATACAGACTCCTGTTGAAGCGTAAATTCTCTATTCCCAATTGAAGAGTTTGGTTACAGGGGTTGACCTCTACATAGGCTTCCACAGACAGACTGAGTCTGGGTACACTGATACAACAGTTCACCCCTGTACAGGTCTTAGATAGGATGCATGTAGACAAACTGCTGTTCATCACTGGTCTGTTGGTTATCTGATCATTCGGACACACTGCAATGAAGCATTAACACACACTGTACTTCAACACACATATTTTTTTTTGTTAACCTTTATAGCAATATATATTTCTAGGAGAATTCTAATTAAACAGTACACCACAAAGACAATAATATGCATGTACTTGCACAAGAAATCATGACCACAACTTACATGACCTCCAACCCTGATATGAGTTTTCGTAGTTCCCAGTCATTGAGTTACAGGACGGAGACTGCATGTACTTTGTGATTCTGAGCGTGCTGAGTAGACTCGCTACATCACTGGGCTGTAGGACAGTAGTACCTGTTAGTCCGTGAGAACTCAGCCAGTTGGTGTAGGAGAAGCCTGAGTGAGTAAAAAAGGATTGTAAATTAAATCAACAACTGGTCTGTTGTAATACACAAATCACTTTGTTCTATCCAAAACATTTTAATAATACTTTGTAATTTATATATTCTTTCAACATGAAAATAACTGAAAATGTAACATCTTAATGTAATATCAAAACTCTCTAGAAGCTCAATAAATTAAGCATGATTCACATTATATATACTGATTATTCAGTATCAAGTTTATTTCTTTTAAGCATATGCCAAAAGAGATTTTCATACCCGTTTCTAAAAATCCTGTGTACCAGGCACACTGAGGTTTAGTCACCAGGTAGTTTTTGAGGATGGGTACGGCCTGCTGACAGGGCTGGCCCTCATCAAAGCAAGCACTGAGCTTCAGGTCAATCAGAAATTGTCTCTGTCCTGTCAAGTCTGTCACCTTGTATCTGAAGGTCAATCAAAGATGGACATTAATCAGCTGATAAAGGACTAAGCTTTTAATACAACAAATCCTATTACAATTGTAATACTAACACTTATCATACAAAAGTTGAAAAATTTTCTTCTTTTTTTTTGCTGGGTACATTCACTGTTCAGTAATACTTAAAATAACATCAATGTATGTTGTTGAAGTAACAAAGTTGCTTACTCTAAAATGAAGATCTGGCCAATGGTGAATGTTTGAGTGACCCCATACTCAAAGTTGACAAGTGATTGTTGATACTGAAAATCCTCAATGCCAATATTTAAAGTGTGAGAACAGGGATCAACACTGAAATCATATGCCAAAGTCCTTCCAATTATAGATATCTCTGAACAGCAAATGAAATCCTGGCAGGAGGCACCAATTCTACAGTTTGTGTCTGATAGATTCAGCAGAAAGGGAGCAACATTTTCAGTACATCCAGAATCTGTATCAAAGATTTCATTAAAAATGTTTCATAGATACCTATTTGTAATGAACAAGTCTTATTTTTTTTTTATCATGACAAAGTCTTATTGAACATCTAAGTAATGTTCATCACATAATTCATGGTGACTTAGTCCACTTTTTAAACATGCTTCTTTAGAAATGGGAACGCTACCTTTCAGGAATCCTGAGGGCAGGGCACCAGTGAATGAGGATCTATCACATGCTGTCTTATTGAAGTATGTCTCTATTCCCAAATGCTCCAGGAACTGAAGGGAGGTTTCCGAGGACAATGCTGAGGTAGATGGGGGAAGTCCTCGAGTGATCAGGAAATTTGTGAAGTTGAAACCTGTAAAATTTATTTCCCTTGTGTGTTACTTTTTGTTCATTGAATACATGAATGAATAAATGAGCAGTATGTGCCTTGCTTTCTACAAACCTTGGATTGGGTAAGACACATTTTTAAAATCACAGTCAAGAATAGGAATATCAACATCAGTCATCAAAGGAAAGTTGAGGTAACATGCTCCAGAAGTTTCTAGACAGACACTGATGTTCAAATTAAATCTGTATTTGTTCTCTGTGGTCACATGATCTATTTTGTACCTGAAATGTAATCACCAGTATAAGGTTTACCAAATACTTTTTCTATGAAAAAATGTGACCTTCAGGGAGAACGACTTTGCTAAGAGACATGAGTGTAACACTGGATAAACTGCTACATTTCCTGTTCACAATTTATTATTAAAAAAATCATCTTCAACAATGATTCCTTTGAAATATATGTGTATCATAGGCCATTTTAACAGTTGAATTTCATTTTAATTTCCATTCTCTAACAGAAAAATGTCAAAATTTCAGAAATATTCAATTGAGTCAGTGGAGAGTTGTTCCCCTTTATGCATTTTTCATAATAAAATTAAAGGCACATGCACATACTGAATATTAAGACTTTTTTCAATTAACGATCTGTAACATTTATACATATCTGTACAAGAGCATACTCACCTCAATCTAAACACATTTCCAAGCGTGTACATTTGCCAAGCAGAGAATTGAAACTCATGAAGTCCAATAGATAATTGCTGTTTCTCAATTTTCAGGATCAGTTTTCCTTGGCACCTGTCTAGCTTGACCTCTGTCTGAAAGGTCATCCCCAGCATGGCAGCATCTGTACAACAGGTGACCCCCGAGCAGTAGGGAGTCAGCATGCAGGAAGTGTGGGTGGGAAGAGCTGATAGTGACACTGGCTGAGAGCACTCTGCAAACACCATGAAGATATGATTTACATGTACTTGTAAATTAATTTTAGGTTGAATGCTCTTCAGGATTGAAAGCAGGCATACTACTCATATTAGCACTATATTGGCTATCTATTTTCATAAATCGAAAAAACTTATGCACGATTTACCTAAAATGTTGAGAAACATGATATCTCAACACATCTTGATTTTTTCAAAATTCAAAATAATTAAATAACAACAATCAAAAAGAACATTACTGGACAGATCCCAGTTGTTCTGGTCCACTGTGTAGGAGCTTCTGTTGCAGGCAGGGCTCATCAGTAGAGGCGACAGCTTGAGGTCCATTTTGAGGTGCTCTACCACCCACTCCTCTAGAACGCCTCCTGGAGAAATCTGGCTGTCATTTAACCACCCAGTCAAGGAAAAACCTGCATAAAACAAAAATAACAAGCAATTTTAAGTTTTTTTTATCATACTATAAGAAAAGCATAATTTTAATAGATAAATTTCAAAAGTCATTGATAATTTACATGTACAATAAGCATAAAACTGTTATACCATTTATGGCAAACTGATCTGGAGTGCAGTTCACTTTAGAAAACCTGGCATTTTCTAGGAGCCTGATGTCTTTCTGACAGGCCATCCCCTGAACATAGCAAAGCTTCAGCCTCATGTATATAGCATACTGGTTCAGGGATAGCAGGTCATCTATATTAAATCTGTAACATAAAGGAAGCATCATTACAACTACAATTATGCCAAATGGAAAAAAAATCATAACATCTTAAGTCTTCAATTACTAAATATTGGCATCTTTAAACTAAGCAAGACTTTCTAATGTTTCTACAATACAAACTTGTCTTTTAGAAATAAAAAACCTCTAAAACTTTCACTACTTGACACTTCTATGCCCCTGACCTTGACCAAATAACCTTTGTTCAGGTCTGATTTAGTGAGAACATACACAAGATTTTTAATATCACTTGCTATGGAGTAGATACATGTAACTTGATGACTTACTCTAATATAAGGACTCCAAACAGCCTGATGATATGTGTGGTTCCATCAGCATAGTCCAGTAAAGGTAGTGTAAAGGTCCTCCTCTCTAGCGTGACCTGCAGCTTCTGGTCACAGGTCAGGATCTGAACAGACATCTGGTAGGACCGGCCGGTCACCTCGTCATCTAAACAGCAGCTGACTGTCGTACAGTTACTGTCTATGTAACAGTTTGTGTCATTTTCCCACAGTTCTACTGGTACAGCCAGGCAGCCTATGTAGAAAACATACGCCAACATTACTTTCTCTATCTTAAAATTTTCTTATTTTTATTTTATTCACAGATCTAAAGGTGAACTAGTGCTAATTGTAACGGGAACCGTTACAGATGTTCCCCAAACGCTCCCCAACTCCCTTTTGGTGCCATATTCCCTGTAAGCTTCATTAAATAGGACAAAATCTATGCATTGAGACTTTAACAAAGCCAAGTTCATTCAAATTTTAGCATTGCACGCGTGCGCATGTGAATGCACGTGCGTAATGACCATATCATCTTGTCTACACAATCTATACATTTTAATATACTAAATATTAAATTATTTAATCCAAAAGTATTTAAAAATACGCTCAGTCAAGTGTATTTTTGATTTAACTCATTTCACATGCATGCACGTGCATACATGAGCATGGTGTCCATATCTTCTTGTAGACATCCATTACGTCTCTCTATGTTCTAAATCCCACTCCGTTTGGTTGAAAACCAAAGCAGTTGTAGCTGTTTAAAGTTTCAGCCAATCAGATTACAGCGCAAGTACACGCACGTGTATGCATGTGCATGGCGACCATATCATGTTGTAGAAGTTCATTATATCTGTCTATGTTCCAAATCCCATACTGTTTGGTTGAAAACCAAGGGAGTTATAGCTATTTAAAGTTTAAGCCAATCAGATTGCAGCGCACGTGCATGCACGTGATTTTATGACAAATGCTATATATCATGTTGTAGGATATATTAATGCATGGCTATGTTCAAAATTTCATAGGATTTCGTCGAAAAACAAGAAAGATATAGAGACTTTAGTTTCAGCCAATCAGAGCAAAGCGCACGTGCATGCGCGTGAGATCTTGCTATTTTGACCATGTCATCATGTC
>PRKT01000026.1:825514-863091 GCA_003671525.1 Saccostrea glomerata
TAAGTCCAAAAGGGTATAACTCTGTCTAAAATGGTGCAATCCTACCCAAAACATTTTTTTACCTAGATATTCAGCTGAAATATCTGTATACTAAATTTCATTTCAATATGTGCAACCTCTGCAAAGAAAATGTATGGAAACCGCAATTAAGTGGAATTTTTCTAAGTCCAAGGGGCATAACTCTAACAAAAAGAATGTGATCGTACCCAAAACAGAACTTGACCTAGATATTTATCTGATATATATGTATACTAAATTTCATTTCAATATGTGCAACCTCTGCAAAGAAAATGAACGGAAACTGCAAATAAGTGGAATTTTTCTAAGTCCAAGGGGCATAACTCTGTCAAAAATGGTGGGATCGTACCCAAAACAGAACTTGACCTAGATATTTACCTGATAAACCTGTATACCAAATTTCATTTCAGTATGTGCAACGGTTGTGAAGAAAATGAACGGAAACTAAATGGACCGACAGACAGACCGACCGACAGACCGACGGACAGCAGCAAAGCAATATGCCCTCCCTTCTTCGAAGGGGGGCATAAAAATATTATACACGTGACATCTAACTCACCAGGATTTTCATACTCCAGTGCATAATCACAAGACTGTTTGGGAAGCACTGCTTTTTTCAGAATAACCTCCGAGTACACACAGTTACTGGGCTCAGATGATTCCAGACACAGACTCAAATTCAAACTCACAACATAAGTTCTTGACAGTGGGAAGTTCTCAATTAAAAAGCTGAAAAAGAAAGAGTTCACGACTTATCCAGTATGTTTACTTAATTTCATTTTCAAAACCACTGCTCCATTGTTGAAAACATGAACACATACTCAATTCTTATAATTCCTTGCAGAGTAAAGTTATCGAGCTTGCCAAACTGGTAGTCGTACAGAGTCATGTTGTGTTGGTACTTCTCAATGTTGAGACTGAGTACAGAGGAGCAGGGATCCATAAGGAACTGGATGTTGACAGAACGATTCGCCAGAAAGTTGACATCCACACAACAGTCAATGCTGGAACACTCTGACAGGACTCGACAGGAGACGGATGGGGATAGAGGGGCAGGAGTGGACGCTTCTCTACACTCTGAATCAAAAACGTTCAACATTATATCATACCATGTATTATATCATGCCATATTCTTACAGGATTCTTTTTATGAGTAACTAAAAATTCTGATTAATCTCTGAAAACCATTTTTCCTGAATATTAAAAATTACAGCTGACAAATACTACAAGAAGTTGCAGTAGAAATGACTGCCAAATGGCTATATAGTACTGTAAACCAACTCTTATTCGCATTATCTTTTATTTGTGATTCGTCACTTTGAAATATGCCAGGATTAATGTTTGCAACAAAGAAAACATTTGCTACAAATGCTAAGCAAACTAAAAGGTTCATGGTGATTAATATTTGCAATTTAAAGTCGGTCACAGAAATCAGAGATATTTATCGCACAAGAATACAAGAGGCCCAGGGGCCACAACGCTCACCTGAGCACATTGGCTAAGAAAAAGCACATATCAGATCAGAACTGAAAGTTTACGAGGAGGGGGGTGCTGAATTTTAACCCCCCAGGGGTTCATCATTTGAACAAACTAGAATCTACACTACCTGAAGATGATTCCATATTAATATTATATGACACTAATCATAGCTTTGAAGTACTTGAAAAGATGATTTTAAAAGGTTTCCCTATAAATCCCTATGTAAAACTTGGGTCAGCCATTTTGGCCCCACACTAGCCCCAGGGGTCATGATTTGAACTAACTTGAATCTACTAGGGCTGCCACGGTTCAGACATTTTTCGGTTCGGTTCGGTTCAGAAAATAAATTCTCGGTTTTCGGTTTTTTCGGTTCGGTTTTCATTTTGAGAATTTAAATAAAACATCTTTATATATATCAAAGGATAATAAGGATTAAGGACATTGTAATAAGTACTATTTTGCTGACACAAATTTCTATCCATTTCATTCAACAGAACAAGTTCAGTTCAAGTTGTTAAATGCAACAAAAAATAACAAAGTAATAAACTTCTTGTTTAAAATAAAATAAATATAGTTATTGACTAGAGTTATCACCAAATCACAAGTGTGGGAATACTTTATGTTTTTGAAAGTAGGGGACGTGGTTGACAAAACAATTACTTGTGATTTGGTTTTCCTTCCACATGTGTATGCCATGTTTAAATGTCTTCGATGTTACCTGTATTTTCATTGGTTAAAGAACCCTTCATTGAAATAAACAACCAATCACAACGCGTGTTGCAAGCAAATTAGTATTATATAAAAGATAAAAAAAAAACCTGAGGATGATTCCACGTGAGTTTCATCTTTCCTGGCCCAGTGGTTCTTGAGAAGAAGATTTTTTAAAAATGCCATTAATTTTTCTCTAATTCGTAATTATCTCCCCTTGGAAAAGGGCGTGGCCCTTCATTTGAACAAACTTGAATCCCCTTTACCCAAGGATGCTTTGTGGCAAGTTTGGTTGAAAATGGCCCAGCGGTTCTTGAGAAGAAGTCGAAAATGTGAAAAGTTTACGGACAGACAGACGGACAGACAGACGCCGGACAAAATGTGATCAGAAAAGCTCACTTGAGCCTTCGGCTCAGGTGAGCTAAAAAGTTGGTTTACAGAAAACTGGGTGTTCATGTAAACCGTAGAATTACCCACCGCTGTTCCAGCCCCCCTCCTGACTGGCCCCGTAGCTGGACCTGCTACACTGTGTGGTGTTCTCTAGGTATTCAGATAGACCGGTCACTGCCTCCAGCTGTCGGGCATCAGACTGGGTGAGGTCCACTCCAGAAGGCAGCCCTTTACCTCTCAACCAGGACCTCAGGGAAAAGTCTGCAAAAGGAAATATAAAAAAAAAATAAATGTCTGTTGTCTACTTTTCCGGAAAGAAATTAGATTCTAAATTCCAAAATAATTTTGTGGTTTTTTAACATTTGGAGACATATGTGCAAGATTGCAATTTTATTTCAAAAAAAGATTTGTAAACATTACTCACATCAATAGAAAATGTATACACTCTACCTGTTAAGAATCCAGTACCCCATTCACAAGTTGTTTTAGGCACCTTAAAGTTTGTCAAGAGAGTGATGGTGTCTACAGCACAATAGGTCTGCTCATAGCAGATGCGTACATTTGCAGTTATTTGGTAGCTGTTCTCTAGGGTCAAGTCCTCTATCGTAAATCTACACAAAGGTAATTTTATTCATGCAACAAAAACAACACAAAATGGAGTATTCCTTTGAATATGACTTCATTTAAAGAACAGTTCATCATATACAAATAAAGAATTTGCTTACTGGGGTACATGGTTGGTGGAATTTTTAGTGATTAAAATATTTAACAATGAAAATATACAAGTACTGTATAAATAAGACAAATAATGTTTACTTACTCAAATCTCAAGACACTCAAAATCCATCTCTTCTCATTAATTCCTGTCAAAAAACCAAAAATTACATTTCACAATGCCAAGAATATCTATCCAACTAACACAGACCTGGGGATGCTGTTAACAATTTAAGGTGACAACCTACCAAATGTGTAATTGTTGAGAGGGATTTCTATGAAGATTTTCTCCAGCTGTATGGTGACCAGGTGATTACAGTCGTCTAGTCGGATGCCCACGGTGAAGTGATGGTGTAGGATGTGTTGATCCAAAACACAACAGCTGAATCCAGAACAGTAGGAGGGCACCTGACACCGGGCGTGTGAGGGGAGGGTGGGGAAGACAGTAGAAGACAGGTCATGGGGGCACTCTGAAACCAGGAACAAATATGAGATTGTAAAGAAGGATGTCATCTTGGATTTGGTAAAAGCTTCAGATACATGTATTTAGGCTACCTTCCCTAGTTGCTAGGATAGCATACAGATTATGAACTAGCTGTAACACTTCCTAGCTATCTTCATTTAGCTGTTACCCCTTGAACACTCTTGGTTTAAAATCTGTGTAACTTCGATGTGTGAGATTTTTAACACAGAGTATAAGTGACATTATTTTTAATATTTTGAAGATCTAGGTTAAAGAGGCAAAGCAAACAGGATTTACCATTGTTCCATCCATATGGGTTGGTTGGTTTATAGGTATTCATGTCAAAAGAGCAAGGACTTGTCTTTATGTAGGCCCTGATTCCCAAGTCATCCAGCAACTTGTTCCACTTCTCTGGGGTCAACTCATAGTTTGGTGGAGATATGAAGTTGTCGGAATACCACTTTGCAATCCTGAAACCTAAATGAAAAATTTAAAATTATTGCTTCTGCTTGTTTAATATTACAATTTTAAAATATTCAAAGGATTAAAACATATTGTAAAGGTATTACATTTAGCAGTGTATTCTATTTAGCTATTTTTGCGTAAAGCACAGTCCGCTAAATCAAGTACATCAGTAAATGTCTTATACAGTATATTAATACTTATATAACTAGCACATTCAGGTAGCGCTAAATCAACTCTACACTAACTTACTGAAAAATTAATTTCCACCAAATATCGAACAAATCAAATATAATACATTTACAGTAATTCTTTATATTACAATATTATGTTATAATTGGAGTGTCTTTATCTATTTTTCAAAATAATAACTTGCATTGAAACAGTAACTCTCTGTGTTTGCAACTTCATGCATTGGAACATATTTTCATACTAATTAATTAAGGTAACTACAACTAATAAATTATGGAGATAGCAGACATAGGCATTTATGCCTGCTGTTCAATCCATTTCATAAAATTCATGTATATTTTAAACTGATAACTGATAACCTTCAAATGAATTCATTCTCTGTACACAAACCTGGTTGTGAGAATCCAGCCCCCCAGTCACAGATACGCTTAGGAAGCAGCGTGTAGGAGAAAATGTCTGCTGAATACAGGCAGAGGTTGTCATCCGAGGCCTCAAAGCAAACTTTTACAGTCAAGGACACATTGTACAGTCTGGGCACTGTCAGGTCCGTAATGGTGTATCTGCAAATGAAATGTCAAAAAGTTTTATATACTAGTTCATCAAAGGTCTAATTCACCAAAAGTGACTTTTAATTGCTTATGCATGATCCTGAGAATATAGTGTCCTTTGCAATAATTTTGATTTCCCCTTAATATATTAAATTGCTTATCCCATCTTTTTTTAAATACATATCACATTCAAGTAGAACCTTAAAAAAAAAAAATTCACATAAAGTTTTGAAATGTAATGTCTATATCACAAGCCACGTTAAGTACAGCGTAGTAAATTATTAGCCTTAAATTCAATGTTCATTCAAAAAAATAAAGAGTTAATTTTTCATGCAGCTTGTATTATAATACAAGTACCTTTAACATAGTCATCATGCTAAAATTTAGTCATGAATTTTGATATTTATGATGTTAGGATTATTATTCACATTTTTTTTTCTTATGTTTCATATGTGTTGTTTATTAAGTGTTATCTAAGCTTTAAACAGGAATTTTGCTGCAATTTTACTTTCATTTTGATTTTGCTATTTTTTTATAGAGGAAATAGCTTTAGATTGAAAGAAGTGATTTTTTTTTTATCAGACTTTCAATCCCCTTAAAATCCCAAATTCTACAACAACGATGGGTAAAATTGTCTCAGAAGTTCAACATGACTGAATGCTGCAAAATTTTGATCACACTAACTCACTGTAGCCTATGGCTCAGGTAAATAAATGTATCATTATACAAAAAATAATTTCAAAGGTAAAATAGGGGATCATATTCTTTCATTAGAAGCATAAAACATCTTGCAGAAGTGGCATGCAAAAAATTCAGTTACCTATGGAAACCTGTACTGTTTTTGAAAATAAATAAATTGATCAATATATGCATATTGCCCTCACATTTTAACAGGGTCAACAGGTTATGAGGAATACCCAGCTTAAACTGAAAAATAGGATTACTCACATGACCCGTACAATTCCATTGAGGTAAAGTTCATTTGTTGAACCTAAAATATCAAAAATATACTGTGGATTTTTTACTGACATGTAAACAGGTCTAAGAACAACATCACATCCCTTCCTGCATTCATACCCATTGTAATAGTGCTCAGGCTGACATTAAAGCTGAACTTCTCAATTCCTACTTGTAAGGTCTCGGTACAGGGGTCAAGTGTCATGGTGACCTCAAATGACTGCTGGAGAAACCCCACCTCAGTACAACAGCTGACAGCAGTGCACGAGTCCTTAATCACACAGTTTACAGGCTCTGTGATGGGGTCCGTATCCACTACCAACTGGCATTCTGAAAAGTTTCACGATTTCATGGAAGAAATTCACATACAGCAGTTACAAAACAGTGTCTTCTTACAAAGACTTAAAGTGATGCTTTACAACAATGTAGAGATGTTCAGATTTGATTTACTCATAAATTTTACTAAGTCTAGTCACTTTTACTTTCAATATTTCAAATTCCACTGCTTTCTGGTACCTGATTTCCAGCCATTTTGTGAAGGGCTATACACAGACCCTGACCTCTGACAGCCTGTGTCCTGCATGAAGTGACCCACTCCTAGAGTTTCCAGGAGCTTCCTAGCATCCAGTGATGTGAGATTGGAGCCCGGGGACAGTCCATTGGAGTTGTACCATTGTGTGAGAGAAAACGCTGAAAAATACAGGCAGTCCCTGATTTATTCAAGAATTCTTTAAAATGTCGAAATAGTTCGATAAATAAGACTATTCTAAGCAGATCCTACAGAAAATTTATCTCCAAACAATAAACATAGTGTATAACACAAATACTTCATTTTGAATAGTACATATATAAAATTCTTTGACATCTTTATTCTATACAAAAACCTTTACCATATTTGTAGCAAAAAAAAACGCATGTATAAAAAACAAATTTTAGATTGCCTGTTGAAATCAAATGATTAGTAGTTATTGAACTCACTTGCTGCTTCACAAGTTGACGATGACTTACCTGGGTCTTTGTAAGGAAGGTTTCTTTGACAGGACGGAGCAGGTACGTGTTTATTATTAAACACGATTATCTCCCTTGTACAGGAGTTTGGCTCAAAACAGAGTTTCAGCTTCAGGTAGAAGGACACAGTACTGGAACTTACCAAGTCTATCTTAAACCTGAACAAAATGAATATTGATTATAGTACATGTATTTCATTTCTTCAAGAGGAGAATAAACTGATTATACGTAACAAAACATGGATCTTTGAGGTGACTAAAATTATTTCAAACTCACTCAATTTGAATCAGGTCTGACATTCTGAAATAATCCATTACACCTGCAAA
The DNA here is from genome assembly GCA_003671525.1 of Saccostrea glomerata. NCBI lineage: Eukaryota > Metazoa > Mollusca > Bivalvia > Ostreida > Ostreidae > Saccostrea > Saccostrea glomerata. Next base: position 832,780 of record PRKT01000026.1, read on the forward strand.
CAAACAAAAAAAAGAAATTCAATATAATGGTTATCTTTAAAAGTAACACACAAAATCAACAAAAAGAAATTCTTCTTTCTTCTTCTCATATCTTTGAATAATCATGTGTATCTCTACACTACCATATGAGTATGCGAACAGTGCTTTCTTTTCTTCTAGTTTCTCCACACTGATTTCCAGAATCTGCTGACAGAGATCCAGATCCAGGGAGAAGCGGATGTTCTGTTGAAGTGGATCCTCCACATCCAGGCAGCATTCCGCGGCTGTACACTTAGACTTCAGGTAACAGTTCATTCCGTCAGCCAGCAGGGAGCTCATCACCAGCAAATTCAGATTACATCCACTGTCTATTATCATAAAAAGCATTGTACAAGTTTATGGACAAAAGATACCTCTCCACTTTTCAAAAGGTTTAAAAGAGTCCACAATAGACTGCATCATTCAGCAAAAATTTCATTTTACAATGAATTCATTTTTAGAAACCTTTCTTGCCAAGACTCACTGACCTATTTTCCATCCTGAGAGACCAGGGGTTTCAGGTTTATAGACTGCCGATGACCTGTCACACCTGTTGGGGGCAGAGTTCAGGTAATCTGTGACCCCCAGGGACTCCTTCAGGAGGGATAGCTGAGTGGGATACAGGGTGGTGCTTGGAGTCAGGGATAAATTACCATACCAGTTGCTCAAGGAGAAGCCTAAAGATTGAAGTTCACAATTTATGTTAATGCCAGAATGATACATGTATATTCAGATAACAAACCAATACAGTAGAGACTCGCTATTACGGTGACGGTTTATACGATAGAACGCTTATTACATTGTAAATTCAAAGCACAAAACCATTTCTTAACAAATCTATACAAAAAAGAACCGTTTATTACGTTGTCCAAAAACGCCAGGTCTCAGTATTACGATGTAAAAATTCTGTCAAAAATTTTTTTTTCACTGCGTGTTTATTCAGTGTTGATTGCTGGTAGACACTTAATGAGACGCTAAATAAACATTGGAACACCTGTGCTTTTAGAGAGTGTTAACTAACAGGGCAGTTAGGTGATTAGTGACGCTTGATTGCACCCACCTGGACTGTCCCAGCGAGCCCAGCAGATTTGGAGACGTGCCAAAGCCATTGTTAAACAATTAAAGTTAATTCATAAATCTAGCTTCTTTTTTATCTATCGCTGTAATCTTTTTTAAAATTATTTTATTCTTTATTTCATACTAAGTTTAATAAATTAATTTAATAAATAAAAGGTTATATTTAATATAATGCATGTATGCTGTACACAGGTACACATAATGTGTAATTTCCTTTGCAAATAAACTGCGTAAATAAACAGCTTGGGTATCAAACATAATTTGGACAAAATTAGAACTCCACTACAAACGTTTTAACAGCTTGGGTAGTGGCTTGGACTATCTCTCAGTTGTCAGCAGAGATAGAAATCAATAATTGCTGAACTGCTAATTGACCTCTGTTCAGTAATTAAAAAAAATTATTTTGACATATTGCTTGTCTATTTACTTTGACCTTTTTATTTGAATAAAAAAAATAATGCTGTTTATTTAGAAATGACTTTTAATTGAATACAAAGAGAATAAAATAATCAGAATTTAGGTTGTTGTTTATATAGAAATGACTATGACTACGAAGACATTGAAATTTTCACGAACGCATTATCTGGACAGAAACGAAAGTGAAAGTAAATGTTACAGAAAATGGCGGCAATTAAAAGAAGATTGTCGAATTTTCTATTTAAAAATATGCTCTTTACTTTTACTTAGATGGAAAAAGAAGAAATAGCATCATGGAAATAATTTTTAAAAATAAGTAATCAATGAATTAGGTGTATATAGCATATTGGTTATTAATAAGAATTTGAGCATAAAAAGGAGATAGAAGGAGAAAAATACACCCCCTCATACAATCACACGTTTTCCAAACGATGTTTTACTGGATTTTATTGGGAACTTTTATTACGTTGCCCTCGGTATTACGATATTTCACCGTTACAAATTGAACATCGTAATAACGGGGTTCTACTGTATTGGTCTAAGGAACATCTACAATGTAAGTCAATCCAGTTAGTATTTATTGTGTGCACAACTTAAAGATGTGAAAATGTACAATTGAGTTTTGATCTTATGTGTCAAATTGAAGGGGATACGCTGAAAAGTTATAGAATCATTTCAACAGCTTGGTAAAGGTTAATTTATGCCTGGGTTGGAATATTCCATAAAACCCAGTCAAAAAAGTGATTGTTACCTGTAGTTGATCTGATCTCACCTGTCTGAGGTTTGGTCCAATCACATGGTGCTGAGGGTAGATACACGTCCTGTAAGATGACTGTGTCCATATAACATGCTCCACTAGGCTCCAAACACACACTGAGGTTAAGGTTGACAAGGAATCGCTCAGCTCCTTCAAATCTCTCCACAAGGTAGCTATTACATATAAAAATGGTAATTGAGAGTCAAATTTGAAAGGGGGGAAACAATAAAAATTTCTTTCACAATAGAATGTAATATCAGTCAACATTTTACCTTAACTTGATCAAACTCTCCATCTGTATAGTCTCTGTTGCTCCTAGAAAGAAAAAAATCTTTTTTAATTTCCAGTATATACATATACATGTATATATCTATTAAACCAAGATATATTGCTATTTCAATATCGTTGTACAACTTAAACTTTATGTAGATACAGAGATATTGTTAAAATGTTTTTATCTTTATTTGAAACTATTTCTCTAAAATTATCCTTTTCAAGAATGAAAATTTTTGCATTTGAACCAAGAATTCACTTTAAACTCTAGACATTGATCAGAGTTTAACTGCATATTTCAATACTTTTTAGCATCCTGTATGATCTTAGTAATTCATGTAGAACTAGGACAAGTATTTTATGTGTATTTACCATATGTGTAGTTCAGTAGATTTATGGCTGTTGTGTAATCCTCTATCCCAACAGTCATTCTATGATTACAAGGATCAATGTCTATGTAAGCTTCAAAATTTCTGGCCACTGGACTTACACTGACACAGCATCTAACCTCGGTACACTTGGAAGATATTCTACAGAGGGCGGGCTGTGATGACAGGTCAGTCTTCACGTATAAAGACGACCTCGGACAATCTGAAATCAAGGAATACATTACTTTACATTTAGCCATGTAGTTGGCATATTGGTCAACAAAAGCATGGAATTCTGCTAATATAACTTGGGAGGGGAAAAATAGAATTGCCTACCATCAACCCAACCTGCCAAGGATAAAGGATCTACTTTGCTACATTGGGAGGGGTTAAGATACCCAAGAACTCCCAAGTATTCCATCAGCAAATCTGAATCAAACTGTGACAGAGAGGTAGAAGTTAATCCCTTTGACAGCTTCCACTGGTTCAAGGAAAAATCTGTAAAATAAAATCAAAAAATGAGATAGTTACTATTACAGCACATTTATGTATTTACATCAAATTTTAATGCATTTCTTACAAAGTACTAAACTTCAACATTAGACTGAAATTTTAAATGACTTAATGTCAGTTGCACCTAAGATCTGAGGACCTACTTGGAATGATGGGTGGAGCGCTGTAGTTACAGACACCCTTGGACAGTCTTCTCCTGTTAAATATTTGAACATCTGTCATACAGGCCCCAGCAGTCTCAAAGCACAGACTTAGGTTTAGGTCTACCAAGTACTGATTTTCTGATGCAAGATCCCATATGGTGAACCTACAGGGTAAAGAAATATTGACAGGATTTAGGTGATTATCATTTGAAGATGTTTAAATTTTCAAGTTTTTTTTTTTTTTTTTTTTTATATCTGATATATGTTAGCGAAACACTGATTCCTGTATGGCATGACCAAGGTTATGAAATCAAAAATGTTGATACTCAAAGGTCTTATCAAAAGGAATACATGTGAAATATGAAAGATCAGCATTAGCCATTCAAAAGCTTTGTTTTAGAAAAAAAAAATGGATAGTCCAAATCTCTTAATAAATGGACCCCCAAAATGAAAACTCTCACCTCATTCTAACAACATTAAACAAGCGAACATCCCTCTCTACTCCAAATGTAAAATCCCTCAAGTTGAATGAGAACTGGAGTTTGTCGATTCCAAAGCTGATCCTAAAGTTACAAGGATCAATGTCCAGGTAGATGTGGAAGTAATGGGAGAGGGGTGTGGACTGTACACAGCAGTCTATCCCGGTGCATGAGTCCTTGATCTGACATACCATGTTACCGGGAAGGGAGGTAACCTGAGACAGAACGGCATCCTCTGTTGGTTGGTTGACAGTTCGTGTGCACTCTGTTAATTTATACAAAAATATTATATTTTGACTTTGATACCTGCTTAACTGATCCAAGAATTTCTTTCTTGAATACCAAGCAAGTAATCTACACATACAGTATATAATACATCTAGCCATTATTTTCTCATACTATTGTGACTGATAATTAAGATTTAATTTTAAAAATAAATTGATGCTGGCTATTATTTTTTTTTCACGTTCAGTTAATGTGGAATGTTAGCTGTGTAGATAATTAATCACCATTTTTTATTCCGTTAGAGTTTGGGGTATATCTAGAGTCTGTCGGTGAACATTGGGCTGTATCCATATGGTTAGGAAGCCCTAGTGTCTCCTTCAATCGATCCAACACAAGTCCCGTTATTTGTGACGGATCAGTCACCAAGTTCTCAGCCATGAATGTTGTCAAAGAAAAATCTTTCAAGTATATAGATGAGGTCAATAATGTAAATTTTAAGATAAATGTCTACAGAAATTGTATCATAGTATTTGCTAGCTGGAAATCTGCCTTTACAAACTGTCCTTAGAAAATATACAAAATATTAATATGTTAATGAAACGCAGTAAAAAACACAAGGCATTTTATTTAAGCTGTACTTACTTGTTTGGATGAAGCTGGTGGGCCAGTCACAGTGTGTCTTGGGAAATTTGATCCTATCCAGCACATTAACATCCACCACACATTCTCCTGAGTCCTCCAGACACACAGCCAAGTCTACAGATACAGCATAGGAGTTCTCCCCAGTCAGCTCCCACACAATGTACCTGTATAAACAATAACTCAATACAAGAAACCACCTTGGACTCTTGACATTAGTGATTATTCTATTCATCCATGTGCACAGGAAGAACTTCAACACCAATATGTTTTTTGACTACAGGCATTGTGTAAAAATGCAGTCAGAATGTTTTTAAAAATATTTTACAACTGGAAATGCGATCTTACCAGAATTTGAACACTCCCATGATCACCATCTCTTTTTTCACACCTAAAAGTCACACAAATATTTGTATTAAAATACTAGTGAACCCAGTAACATCAAAATATCATCCATTCCTCCTCAACAACTATGAAAAACTTTCCAAGTTAAGATAAATATTTCGTACCAAATTCAAAGTCTTTCAGTGCCTCAGTCCTTGTTAACCTTTCAACTCCAAATGTGACCTTCTGATTGCAGAAATCTAAGTCAAGGACAACTTCAAATGCCTGTTCCAGCTTCTCCACCTCCACACAACAAGTGATGGACGTACAGGAACTGTTTACAAAACAACTGACTGTATCTCGGATCTCCAGCAGGGCAATTGTTGCTGGGCAAACTAAAACAACATAAATATACTAATGGAGTTTGCAAATTCAGAATACACAAATTATTTTTGTTAGTTTCATTTTGGCCAATTTCAAATACACTGCACTGAACATACATTATTTTCATATGTAAATGTCCCCCAACCCTAATAAAAATGTCAATATTGAATTTTTTACACGCTAAAAACAACTAACTCAAATATTTTCACAGAACCAATTAAAATTGTTGCATACATGAAGGCTAAATATAAATTACCAGCAGACCACCCTTCCGTGGTTAGTTTGTTACTGCTGTAAGGTGTCTCTGCTCTGTCACACGATTTTTCCTTCATGAAGAGTCCGATACCCAGAGTATTTAGCAGCTGATCTGACACAGCCTTAGACAAACTCCCCTCGAGTCCTTGAGATGCCATCCAATTAGTCAAAGAGAACCCTAAACATTACAGGGAGACTTGCATTTAACAATAAAATTGTCATTTTTCCAATTAAGCTTCAATGGATGCATGTATAATTTGTACATCATTAGCCACACAAATATTAGTTAAAAATACTAATAGCTTACTTCTATCAAACCTTAACAATTTTTTAATGGAATTCAGATATGGTACAAACTTTTAATAAATATACTTATACTTTAACCAAGTATTTCCATTCTTGTAAAACAAATAAAGAATTTGAAGATTTCAGAACTTATTTTTTTACCTGCTAGTTTAGCTGGCATGGTGAGGTTACAGTGTAGGATAGGAATCATGACATTTCTCAGAACAGTGACGTCCGCATCACAAGACTCAGGCTCCAGGCACACCGCCACTGACACGTCCAACACATACCTGTCTGACAGGCTCAGTCTGTCTATTGTGTATCTGTAGAAAAATAAAACTTCCATATATTTTTTTTCTCTGCATTAATATAAATTTGTTTATAGACAATAGTTATACATGTTAAATAAATTTTGCTTGACTACATGTACAGAAAACCGTGAATATAATGAAGTGCCAAGGATGGACAATTTTCCTTAGTTATAAAGGTAATTCACTGAATCAGTTGAGTTCCAAATATATTTCAAAGCCATATAGAATGAAAATGACTTCTCTGTAAGTGTAAATTCTTTCTAAGCATGTTTACTATTAGCATGTTTTACTGTACACTTAGACTGATGAGAAAGAGATTAGCCTACCTCATTTTAATGATGTTGTTGATGCTTTCTACATTATTTGATCCTAGAGGGAACAAAAAATTCATTACAATTTTTCTTTTATAACATACGGTGGTTAATTATTTTCATTATGTCAATTCATTAAATAGTGAAAAAATATTAAAACATACCCCAAGGAAAGCTGAGAATATTTTTGGTGAAGTTTTTCTTCTCAATTCCACCCACTATGACATAGTTACACTGGTCCAAGTGGAGGAAGAAATGCAGTTTGATGTTGAAGTAGGCATACTCCATACAGCAATCCACTCTGCTACAATCAGCTGACAGCGTACATTCCACAGCAGCACTGGAGATGGCAGTGGGCACAACAAAGGCTACACCACACTCTGCAAGGGAAATTCAAAAACTTAATAAACAAGAGTTTTATGCAAAGCTTCAATTTACTGAAAACTAGGGAATGAATGGTGGAGAAAATCATCACAATTATTTTCAGTTGTCACTCTTCAGAATAAAGTACAGTTAAACTTGACTTAACTGGATACTGTGTATTCTGAAATCTTGTTGTTTATGATATGAACTTGAAAGTCCCTTTTAATTGACTCAATTGATTAAAATTTTTCTAATACAATTTTTTATTGGGGGAGGTGGGGGTGGGTATGAATTAGACAAGCATATGTGAAAATTTTGTTGACCAGGGTCATTTTTTCGAAATACCACCTTTCTTTCTTTTTTTTTTATACAGAATGTACATACTGTTGTTCCATCCATTGGTTGTTGGAGTGTAGGGGCTCTGTGTGGGGTCACAGGGAGTGGTCAGTCTGTAGGCATCAATACCCAGCTGCTGTATCAGGAATCCCTTCTCTATATCTGTAACCTGAGCTTTAGAGGGAATTCCCATCTCAGCCATCCAGGTAGTCAGAGAAAAATCTACAGAAACCAAAAAGATACATTCCTTCATAATATTAAAACCTCATAAATACATTCCTTCCTAATATTAAAACCTCAAATGCAGTCCTTCATAATATATTAAAACCTAATTTTTTTAACAATGTTCAAATATTGGTTAGAGTTTTATTTTTGTGAAGTATCCATGTACCTTAATCACTGAATTGTTTGGAATCCAGTCATGAAGTGAGTGCACCCCTGACTCCCTAACATAAAACTTTAATATCAAAAACTTTAGGATGTCATTCAGTTCAAAATTCTGCAGGTCAACTGTACTACATATTAAATTCTTCAGTTTAGAGTCTGTTTATAACTTTATTATAGTGCTTTTCAAAAAACAATTGCAATCAGTTCATGATGATAATCTTGCAAGAAACAGCTGCATGCCTCAACCATATTGTCCTTGGGTAAAATTAGTGAACAGATATAGGCCACTGAGAATGACTTACTTTGGGTAGATATTCCAGTTGTTGAGGATTGTAGACGTGTATTCTGGAAGACAGGAATATCTATGGCACACTGTCCTGACCCTTCCAGACAAGCATATACATTGGCATTGAAGATGTAGTCTGTGTCAGATATTTTTGAAATGCTGAATCTGTGCAAGAAAATTAAAATTCATAGTTATATGAACCTAAATTGTCAATGTGTTGTATGATGTGCAGATTTCACATTTTGTATCTTTAGTTACTGTACCTTAATTTAATGAGGTCACCAGCTGCAGAGATTGTCTTTTCTTGTCCTGAAAAATAAGTTTCCATTTATCATGTATTTATAATAATGAATAATATTTTTTATTAATTACACTCTTAACTGCAAGAAAGGTATTTTTAAATGCAAATCATTTTTTTTTTTCTGACACAAAATTACATCCTTACCCCAAGTGTAATCTGCTATTTTCACAGTTCTTTGTACATTTTCCATGCCATACCGTATCTCCAACCTTTCTAAATCTAGGAAGACAAAGGACCGAAGCCCAAGTCCAAGTGTTGGGAGATCAGCACAGCAGTCAATTCCTGTACAATAGTCAGGGATGTAGCAGGTCATAGGGTCAGGAACCTTGGCGGGCAGGGAATTAATGGTTCGGGGGCACACTGTAAATAAAAGATGCCTTGATTTTTACGCACACTTATATCAGAAATATGTAAAAATTATACTTTCTTCAGATTAACCAAAGAGCAACAGGAAAATATAAAACATCACAACCAATGGCATCATGCAAAAGATTGAAACTATGTCAAGGCTGGAATAAAGATTCAAGAATAACATTCATTAGTGCACTTCTAACTTTGCATTTAATATTTTCCAACAAAGTCTGACCATTGTGGTATCCCATCAGAGATGGACTGTAGGGACTCCTAGTCCTGTCACACTTCTGGCTGCTGAAGAACTGGGTCAGATTGAGCTGTTCTAACAACATGGCTAACGCCCCCGAGTCAAGCTGTTCTGTCAGGCTCACATTCACACTCTGTGCCCAATTTTGCAAGGTAAATGCTATAGAAGGATGAAAATAAGGTTACATTTCATTCTTTATGTGACGGTTTTGGTTTTTATTGAATATTTAATTTGTCTTTATTAGCATATTTAGCGCCTAAATTACCTTAAAGTTTATACATTTTCCGATAGTCATCCCTGATGTTCAAAGTCCCGTATTTGTAACTTTGTATCTTTATTTGTTTTCACATGTGCTCAAGTTAAATTTACCTCCATTTTGGCTGTCATTCCGAACTTATTTTGTATCCTGACTTTTCATTGGTTGACAGATAGTACTTAGAACATATCAGAAATCATTTTAGATATTCACATTACTATTTCAAAGCTACTTAGTTATAATGATTTTTATTGGTCAGAGTTTATATATAAAAGGTAACAGCGGCATTTTCAAGTCACTCTAGGCTAAAGAACCCAAAGGTTCAAGCTTTCTTTTCTTCTCTCTTAGGGTTAAATCCCGGACTGCTCGTGCAGTCTCATTTTTTTGTTTTGTTTAGGACACGATCTAAATTCTGTAAAATGTAACTAAGTCCTTAGCTAGAGTCACATTGGTTCAAGGATGAATTAGATATCCCTAGGCCTTTATAGTGTTATTTATAATAAATAAATAGCCTTGTCCCTTGTGTAATAAATAGGGCTTTAGGAAATTTTCAGTCTACTTGCATAGAGTCTCACTATAATTTTTAGGGTGTTGTATGGAATCATAAAATCTCTTAGGTGTATGGAAGCTCACTCCCATCTATTTTGGTAGATTTTTCTTAGGGCATCACACTCATTTTCTCCCATTATATTTTTGTTATCAAATTATATTTACTTTGTTATAATTTATTCAGTTATTAATTTATTTTTCTACCTAATTTTTTTTGTTTACATTTTGAGATTATTTTGGAAACTTATTTGTTATTTGTCAACTAAAAAAATATTCAGAATTTCACCATAATAAATTAATTGTTAAAATTTAAACTTTCTTCTTATTTCAAGGTGTTGATCATAATCTAGGAATCTCAGAACCTGGGTTGAATAAAACAGGACCAGTTATTGTACCTTTACATAGTTAGTGGGCTTGGTCTGTTCCTTAGTATTACTTAGTAGAGTTTAAAGATAATTTTGCATACTTTGGGGCAGACTGAGTACACTTTGCGGCCATAGACAAACTGGTTCCTGTTACATTTAAAAAAATTGAATTAACTGTTCCTCAAAGACATTAACATAAGCGAGAACTTAAATGTATAATCAATTCAAGTCAAAGTCGTTTTGTCATATAAAACTTACTGTTAAAGTTGACTAGAGATCTGGATTGACAGACAGGAATGTCCACTTGTTTCATGAAATGAAGTTCACTGGTTGGTATACAGAAAATCTGACCATCCAAATTCAGACAAATATTCAGTTTAACATCCACTGTATATCCTTGGTTGACACCCCTCTGTGCTATTGAGTATCTATAATAATAATAAGCAATTGTAGTATAAACAATATTGTATGGCTATATAAGCCTGAATTAAACAAAAAAATCTTCTTTACATGACTTGTATAGGTGCTGGACTCCCTGTTCCTAAGCTTATTGTCTTTGTTGTCCCTAAAAAATATGTTTACTCCTGTTAAACTTTTCAGAGAACTCAAAAACAACATACAGATGTATGTAGACATGAATCATAAAATATACTTAAATGTGATTCAAACATCAACAAATTCTGTATTTTACATATTCTAAACATTTTAATTTTTCATATACTCTTTGAAAATATCCAGTAAAATATCATTTTCTTCTTTTAATGATTCTTTATTGTATACAATGGAGTTTATCTATGCATTATGCAATTAAGAATTTTTTCAGTCAAACCATTTTCCCACTATCCTTAAAACAGGTATCCCTACCGAATTCATACTCCAGAAAGGTAGACTTCAGCAGAGTTAGGCCCCCTAACCCGATGTCTATACTGAAGTCGCAGGGATCCACTATGAACCAGAAGGAAAAGTTCTTGGCTGTAATAATGTCCCCCAGTGGAAGTTTGAAGGCCAGGTCCAGACAGCACTGGACCCCGTAGCACCCCCGGGGCAGCTGGCAGGTCACCATGTCCTGGACAGTGGCAGGCAGATTACTGTTTACATCTAGTGTATTGGTGCATCCTAATATCAATAGAAACGGTTAGATTGAGTTCATGAAAATAAAGTGTACAGATATGCTTTGCCAAACAATCTGACAACTCAAAGAAAGATAAAATAGTTCTTTTCCTGTTTTCTAAATTTAGACATTGATAAATGACTTTGTAAAGGGTTTGTTTTATGAAATATGTCTACTAGATGAAAATATAAAAAGACAGCAGATTTTGCCACAAATTCAATACACAAGTCTGCGAGCACAAAAGGTGAAGAGACATTTCCCTCACCTGCTGGTGCTGTTGGCAAGGTGCATGTCTCACTTTTTAACACATGCTGCAAGAAACAATGGCGAAAATTACAAATAATTTCTAAAAAGAAAAAATACTCCCATGAATGCACAAGAATATTTTAAAAACAGCTACTTGTATGTTAAATTTCTTCAGCACAAGTTCAAAGGCTTCTGTTGTCATTTTGCCTCCGATGGAATTGAGCAAGCCATTTATTGTTCCATCTCCTGGAAAAGAAATCAATTGTTTAAAACGCCTTTTTTTTCCTTGTCAACATACTGTGAACTTTCTTTCTTCCTCGGGTTCAAATTCTACAGAATCTCTATTTCTGTTTAATTTGTGGATAGAAAAGTACACTGATATCTTAGATTCTCCCTATATGCCTTGCATGTATATTAAGTACAATGGAAAAATTTTCACTGAAAATTTTTGACCTTGTACATAGTGTAAATTAATACAACATGAAAAAATGCACTTCTACAGTAACTGTTTTTTTTTTTTTAGTTTTTATTCTCATTTTGTGTGTCAGACTCAGTTCCGAATCTGTCTGCATGTTTTGGACAACCTTTGATAACTTAAAATACTTAAATTAAGGATGTTCTGAAATGCAATTAAATTACCTGGGAGTACAAATTCTCCACAAGATGGTACTGGTATTTCAAAATCCTCCAGGTAATATCCATCTATAATACATCCAGACGACAGAGGGCAAACAACCAGTCCCAAATCCAGAATATACACTCCTCTTGCAACATCACGATCTAGTGTATACCTTCAAAAGCAATACATGTATTGGATAACTTCTGTATGAAGCTTATTTTTACAGCCCATAAATCTTTTCATTCAAAGAGTTTTAAAAATAAATAAATTTGCTACCAGATACTTACTTGATCTTCACATTTGGAGAAATTTGAATGATCTTTTCGGAACCTGAAACCAAGTTAATTTGAAATAATATCATTTTAAGATACATACTTTTGACAGACATGTAAATAGAAACAAAGAAAAAATATACAATTTTGATATTTCTAATTTAGGATTTTAGGAACATTTTCCTACCCCAGCTGTAAGATAGCAAAATTCTAGTCAAAATTCTTCTTTCAAATTCAACTTTTAACAAAAAGCTACACGGTTCCACATCAAACGTAGTCTTGAGAGATTTGGAGTAGATTTTGCCACTGAGATTTAGAGCAATGTCTGCACAAGTTTCAATCCTTAAGCAATCGGGATCAATGGAATAGTGAATGATGCTGGCTATAGTTGAATTACTGATCGTGGGAAGTGTGGTATTAGCACATGCTGAAAACATGAAAAATACATTTATCTTTACAATTTAAATGCAAATAAAATGTATAAAAAATGCACAACTAACCTTAAGAGGCTATAACTATTTGAATGAAGCCTTTCAAAATGTTTATACATTATATTCTGAATGTAATGGATTAATCATTTCAATGTGGCAAACCATAATTATCCTGGGTAAGCCTGGAAATCAATTCACTTCTACTTCCATTTGGGGACAAGTTTCTGGCTTCCAAGACTGACCTTAGCTGGCCATCTGTCATAATGCCTGGTCTAGGGCATGGGCCTGTTTCATAAATCATGCTCTACACAGAAAGAAACCAAGATATTTTATGTTCATTTCAATTAATGGCAAACCATTTGCATGTACATATTTTATCTTCACAACTAAATTTTTTAACTTTAATAATTCTTTCATAATCACCTTTGTCAGTCCCAGTTCTTGGAGGTACTCAGCATCAATATCTGATATGGCTTTTTTGGCCAATGTTTTACCCGACTGCTTAATGTTTCTCCATGATGCCTCTCTCCTTAACAATCCATGGTAGTCCACTGAAACATATTTCACAGATCTTGAAAATAACTTTCATAATCCTTATAATAAAAAAAATATATCTTCATAAGCCAATCAAAATACTATTGTATACAGGGAAATTTTCACCTGTTTTATTTTTGCCCATTTTTTTGCCCACATCGAAAGTGAGCGAATTCAAAGTAAACAGTATTATATCTTAAACAAAAATCTTTCTGGTGGAATTTAAAATGGGACAAACTTGTTTCCAAATATATGAAAGGGTGAAAATAACCCTGTATACAGTATCAAATAGGACAGAATTTCCTTTTTATATATTTCCCTTTTTCTGGCTTTCACATTACCTTCAGGCCAAACAAATGATCCATCGGGAACACAGTGAGGGTTTCTGAAGATGGCTCTGTCCAAAAGTGTCACAAATCTAGGACAATAATCAGGATCACTTCCACTACACAGTCCAGCTGCTAAGGTGACCAAGGTGGCATTCTCTCCCTTGAACACACCATACCTAAGAAGAAAATTAACAAGAGGCCCACGGGCCTTATAGGTCACCTGAGCATCATGCAACAACTTTCAAATGATTGAATTTGGTTCATGTTTCAAGCTAGATGCTATTGCATTCACAATTCTAAAAGAAGCACCATTGCTAATCATAACTATACACTTAGCAATTGTTTAGTTTGTTTACTTAATACCCATAAGCAGGGCAGGGGAACAAAATATGCATTTCAACTAATCAGTAATATTCAGCAATAATCATAAGTGCCCCTACCACACATGAACCCCTGGCTCTAGGTATACAAATTGCATAATTTTTGAAAAGGCACACTTGCTTATCAATAATGTTTGATTAATAATAAGGAGCAGATTTCAAAGAATTCATTTTCAGTATATATAAGTAGAGCCCCCCCCCCTCTTTGGTATCCCTGACCCAGGGGTCTTGAAATGTATAATTCTGGAAGAAGAGCCCTTGCACATCATAACTATATAGGTAGTACATCTGTTTATTACCCAGGAGTAGATAAAAAGATTTTCATAGATGAAATGTATTTTCACTATATAATCATTATAAAGCCACCTCGTAACACCATAACCCCTGACCACTGGGCCCTGAATTTCACAATTTTGGTAGAGGCACTCTTGCTCATCATAACTATGTACTTAATTAGTTTATTTAAAACTCAGGAACAGAGAAGAAGATTTTCAAAGGAATAATGTATTTTCACTACATAATCAATAGAGCCCCACCCTAACCCCTGACCCTGGAGCATAACATTCAAATTTTTGGAAGAGGCACTCTTGCTCATGATAACATTTTACTAAGTTGGTTTATTTAATTCAGAAGAAGCAGAGAAGAAGATTTTCAAAGATTTAATGCATTTTCACTATATAATCAATAGAGCCCCACCCTAACACAAGAACCCCTGACCCTTGGCCCATGAATTTCACAATTTTGGTAGAGGCACTCTTGCTCCTCATAACTATGTACTTAATTAGTTTATTTAATACTCAGGAACAGAGAAGAAGATTTTCAAAGAAATCATGCATTTTCACTATATGAGGGTTGTCCCGTAAAATCGTGGACAAAGCGTTTTTCTCGAAAAGTAATGGGAGCACTAAGCTGAAAATTTCAGTAAATGTTTATTTATCATATCTAAGTGTATGATAATTTTTTTGATAAAATATAGGCAAAAATAAAGATTTTATTATGCTTGAATGTGCACGGGGTATTGTCCTACGGCGCACGGACAAAATAACCAAGGTTTTATTAAAGTATACACAAGTTTGAATTCAAAATAAAAGTTTTAAATACTTAAGATTTGGATTGAATCATCCTTATTCAATTCCACAATCAATTTTGCAGTCTTTGTAAAAATTTTAAAGCATTTGGTTAATTTTTGGCAGTTTCTCGAGCATTCGAAATGGGAAAGTGGTAAACACAACACACGAAAAATGGCGACGTTTTATGACGTTACGGCGCACCGTAGAGCAGTTCCGTTTTAATTCGATGTTGTAATGACACATTTAGAGACTTGAAATGACCATAGAAGAAAAAAAGATTATAAAAATATCACCATATCTTAAGTATACAAATGAAATAGGAGTTTTCTTAGTGAAGTCTTTTTTGATCGAGTCCTTGGGGAGTACAAAACATACGGAAAAACTCCTAATGTAATAGCAAAAGACGCTGTCACAGTAGACCGCCGATGTGAGATTTTCTATTAGTTGAATGATGGTGAGAATATTGTCCGTAACTTACTGATAAATCTTCAGAAGATCGCATAAGGGTGCCAAGATTGGTTCTTCTACTGTTTACGGAGACTAAAGAATATGTATCAATGAAATTCCTAAATTTAAGTCGGACTCATCCAACTTCATTTTTAGCAAATAAAAAAAACGTGACGCTGTTTTAGACACTTTGACATTATAATCCATGCTCCGTAAGGTGATACAATACATGGCATAAAATCTCATAATTTGTTTATTTATGCATATATTTATCTGAAATTTGCTTTGTATATTACTAAAATATGTACAAAATAATAGTGAAAATTTCAGAACGCAGTGATGTTTATTTTTTACACTAGACAACATGTCCACGATTTTACGGGACAACCCTCGTATAATCAATAGAGCCCCGCCCTAACACCAAAACCCCTTACCCTGGGGCCATGAATTTCACAATTTTGGTAGAGGCACTCTTGCTCCTCATAACTATGTACTTAATTAGTTTATTTAATACTCAGGAACAGAGAAGAAGATTTTCAAAGAAATAATGCATTTCCACTATATAATCAATAGAGCCCCACCCTAACACCAGAACCCCTGACCTTGGGGCCATGAATATCACAATTTTGGTAGAGGACTCAATGCTGATTACAATCATACCAACAGTTTGACTGCTTGATGTCCAGGAGTAAAGAAGAAGATTTTTAAAGATTGCACTAATTTTAGTGGTTTTGGCCCCACCCCTTAGGCCCCAGGGGGGCAGGGACAATGAAATTCACAATTTTTGTTCCCCTTCACCCACAGATGCTATATGTTAAAATTGGTTGAAATTGGTTCAGTGGTTTCAGAGAAGAAGCTGAAAATGTTAAAATGTTAACGCACGACGCACGACGAATGACGACGGACAAAAACGGATAGCAATAGGTCAAAAATTATTCTCAACACTGAATTTCTGGATATTTTTTAGCACATTCAAGCAAGACAGGAATGAACCCCAATATTAGGCTCTTCAATGGCTTGTCAAAACATTCACAATCCTTCAATCCTCATTTAAAAGCTACTAACTTCAGCTTCACTGATACTCCTCCAAGAAATGCATCTAATGTGTCATTGACAATGATATCTCCCTCTACACCTAAATTAAAAGAGAAAAGAAATTTATTTTTGTCTCCCACTCCCTCTAATAAAACTCACAATTAAAAATGAAGAACTTTACAAATCTGCTCTTTGTGGGTAAATATATATTACCCACAAAAAATGGTAAAACTTTACAATTGAAGTTTCAGAGGAAGTCGAATGGTTGGTTGTAAATTTACCATCAAAGTCTGTACTAGACAGGTCAAACTGGTATGAATTCATTCCGACGCCCATGTAGAGTTTGACTGGAGAGGAACAGTGGTCCATGTTAACCCAGACCTTGTATGTCCTGGTCAAGAAAGACAACTCCAGACTAACGCAGCACTCTACTCCTAGGCAGTTTCTGTCATATGTACAGTACACATCTCTTGGCATAGTGAAAGCCAGCAATGGACAATCTGTACAGAACAAAATGGAGGCCTTTGAATGGAAATTTTAAAAAAAGAAATTATATCAACAAAATTGAGATTTGATGTTGGTAAATGTTTGTCCTGACCTAGATACTGGGTCATCAGGCGAGCTACCATGTCCTCTCTGGAACCAGAGGTATTTTTTCCTTGTTGTGTAAGTTCCATAAATAACTGGTCCTCTGTCATTTCACTAGGATTGCGACAGGGTTTGTTGTTTATCATATCCTGTGAATTTATTCAAAAGATTACAACTATTCCACATAAAAAAAACTCATTTTGCTACAAATTTTTAATTTGAAATTGAAAAATTTTCAAGAGAATTATTTCACTAATCCTTGCAAGTTCCTATATACATGTATAAACAAGTTTCCTATTTGTTTTCAATACCTTAATGCTCGTTACAACTCCTCTCAATGCTTCTTTACTGGTAGTCATGTTGAACTTATCCAGGAACTCTATTATGGTTCCAAATTTCAATCTCCTCAAATTGTACTTTTGTAGGAAAGTGTCAGCCTTCAAAAGTAGAGTGGAAAACATCCCTGCAAGGCCAAAAATTTTAAATATATTACTATATTCAACAAAAGAAAGCACAACTGACAAAAACAAGTGTGCTTGAATTAGTCAAAATGGTGGCTTGGGAAACATGAAAGTTTGGACCATTTTAGACCTGGAGTCTTTGACCACTTACCTGATTTACTGTTTGAAGAAGATGTGGAACAAGTGTCCTCTCCTGAATCCACATCATTCCCGACAACCCCCACTTTACTCTTCACCACCGAGTAAAAACTCTGACCATCTCCTGATAAAAAAATAACCAACCAATGAAGCTGCCATTCATGATAAAAAAGACTACAGTAAGATCCAACACAGTTGTACTAATATACAGGATACCTTTGATAGACTGTGTGTCATCTGGATCATAAGATGTAGAAGGAGCTGCTGGAAAGGTGAGGTTGGCCACATTCTCCATAACTGGGTCATTGTCCTTGACGGACTGACCGCTGGTCCCCACTATCACTCCAGCAGCCACAGTGTTGGTCTGAGAAAAGAGATCACATGATTTGTATCACTCTTTCATGAAATAAGTACAAGTAATTTATAATTTACAATTTAAGTCAGTAATTAAGCTACTACAAGACTTTTTTAATTAAATGTGACTGTACTACTGAAAATCTCTCTCTCTCTTTCCTCTGTCTGTCTGTCTCTCTCTATTTCTCTCTCTTTCCAACCAACCTTGAACACCAGTTTGTAGTCATCACACTGTTGTACCCAGGTAGGCAGAGTGGGGTAGGCCTTCTCTAGGAAGCGAGTAGGATCAACGTATGATGCTCCCACTTTCTTAAAGGACAAGTGAATGTGATCCTCACAATGAGTACTGTTGACTGTTCCTAGTACTTGGCCACCAATAACCTAAACAATGTCAGATAGTTATCTTTCCAATCCTTGAAAGACCAATATAATGTGAATTTATTCAATTGATAAATGCTTACTTCACATAAAAGGAGATCAAATGTAGCATTAATGCACAAATTTTAATGTCAGATCATAGAATTTACAATAATATTAACCATTCTATATAGAGACTTACAGCTCTGCTGTCATCCACAGAGATAGTGTTGTTGGGCTCTATGTTTGACATGTAAATAACAATGTCCTTTAGGGAGCCCTCTGATGGAACTAGAACCACCGTGTTACCCCCAACAGATTCAAGAGACACTGTGCCCGGAAAGGGGGCCACTACCTGTTTGGGAAATTAATAATAATTAATTTTAACAGTTGGAAATGGTTTCACTTATTTCTGAACACTAATTTCACAACAATTGGAACTAAATACAATTCTTAAAAAATATTTCACATATGTTCATTTTGCTGTATTTTATGATTCTCTTTCAGTAAAGAAACTTACATATTCTCCATTTGAAATAGACAAATCAAGTCCCGTGTGGTCATACTCCTCCACCCCCATTTTTCCCAGTGTAGACGGATAGAGTCCATTCCCAGTACAACCCTGTCCACTCAGTCTTATCTGTCCTGGGAAATCTCGGTGGGTTCTCGGTCCAAATATGGACTCCACTTTTGCTCTTGCTGTCTCATAACTGAAAGGGGTTAAGAATCAAATTGGATGTTTCAATGGCATACAATGAAAACTGACTAAAACAGCAAATAAGTATGCAAAGAGAGGAAAAAAGGACACCTACCCTGTGTTAAGGACATTGTTGGATTTTTTGGCCAGTTTCACCATGTTGAACACCCTGAAGTATCTGTATAGAAAACTATCTCCAACCCCATCCAAGCTTTCCAGAGTATCTAGCAAATCTTTGATCACTGAATTAAAGTTGTCCAATACCTCTTGCTTAATTGAACCCTAATAATATGTTAATGGTAAATGCATGATAATGACACAGACTTTATAAGAACATTCATTTAAAAAATACATGTATCTAGACTACATGTAAAAACATTCCCCTTTTTAACATCATTTCAGAATGATAATAAGATCTTTATTTTTTATTGAACACTCTGTGTAATGGTAAGAGATATACAAAGTCTTACAGTGGTATGCCTAGCTTGGCTAAATATCTTAATTTGGTCTTCCCCTGAAGTCTCATTTAACCATTCAGAACCAGCCAAGTTCATGGAAGAATTTGCAAAAACAGCCATGTCACGAAATTCAGACAGAAGAATGCTCAGGTCAAACCAATAAGGCTTCTCCTCTGAAATATCAAAAAGGTTTTTTTGTAAACATACTTGAAAAGGTCAAGTCTAGCCTTGTAAAACCTTGTACTGGCAATTGCTACAGAACAACAAACCTCTTCCAAACAAACAAGATGACTGAAGATAATCAACTGCAGCCACCAGTTTTTCAACAGCTTTCCCAATCCTAAACAAATAGAGACTCAGATAATCAGACTGCTTTATCATCATAAACATTTTATTAACTGCCTGTTGTATGAACTCAAAACCCTATAGAGATCACTGTGTTACATACAGATAGCAGCTCAATTAATACAGTTACTTACGATACAACGCCATTTCCTATTGACATTATGGCTGTTTTGGGATCCCTGGGTATTTGGGTCAGACCATCCAGTACATCCAACAAAGCGTCATACAGAAACTTAGCCTGCTGAGGTAGCATCAACTGAACCATTTCTTCCACTTCCTACAGTGACAGAAAAATATATATGTACTTGTGTATCTCTGTATTAACTGTATTGTTCATAATAATACAGCTGAGCTTCAGTATCTCCACCATGGATGTCTCAAACATCATGGATAAGTCACACTGATTAAAGTATTTTACCCTAAAAATCATGGGCCCTCAGATATCGCAAAGTTTTTTCTCTGTCCAATTGAGTTGAAGATAAAAATTTTTGACTGAATTATACTTTATGCAGATTTGGTTCATAACCAAAGATTTTGTACATGTACATCACTTATCAAGATAACTGTATACACTAATTTTACATATTCAGTCTTTTGTACAAAGTGTGCCAAAAAAAACATTAAAGGAGAATGTGCAACTGAAATCTTACATTTCTGAAGCCAATGATATGAGATCTTATATCATTTAAAACTCTAGTGATTCTGTCAATGAAGTGGTGAGCAGGTATGAAGCCTGGGGGAAGGTCATCTGGGTCATATTGTCCAACTCTGTCCATAGCCTCTGTTGTACTGTTTATTACTGTGGACACCTGAAAAAGTAGCATATAGTTGCCATGAATTTCTATAGAAATTCTGCCAATATATCTGGTCAGCCAACGATTAAATATTCATGACAACTTTTATTAATAACTTGATTGATAGTTTAAATTTTCTGTAACTAATACATTAATATTCAAAACAGTTGTCAACATCCTTTAGACTAGTAAGTATCTGATCGTATATTCCTCAAAATGCAAAGATGAAACCAAACATGTATGAACATGATCAGATGAAGGCATGAAAAGGATGCATTATTAAATTTCTTCCTTCAGTTTTGTTCCTCATCTTATGTGTACCTTGTCAGAGAGATTTTCCAGTGCATCCATGAGTTGACTGATGGTGGCCTTCATGCTGTAGTTACCGGTGATAACATCCAAGAACAAGTTAATTCCTGTCGTCAGAGAATTTGCTACAACAGCCACATCTCTATCATAGGACTTGGCATACTGTTCAATGTTTCTCATCTCGTTTCCCTGTTAGAAGTAAATATCTTGACAATCATGTTCCCCAAAATGTTCACATCACTCTAATCTAGTGGACCTTATAAAGTACCAAAAATATTAGAAATTTCGTGCTCTATTTAATCTAATCTAAGGGGGTAACAACCTTTTATCAAATTCCACATAAAGGGCAATGTTAAGGAACAAAAAAGAACCTTTAAAATGTTGATGTTGTATGTGGACCCTCCTTTGAAACAGATTCTGGCTACAAAGAAGTCCATGTTCACTCCAATATTTCCCAAGTGAATTCTGGCATACGATTCATCATGCACTTTCAAAGACATCTCACTTGTGAGAGGGGCTAAAACACAAACAAGAAATTTGCTTTTGATACAAATTTTGCTTCATTTTCCATTTTTCAACAAATAAAGAAGAAAAGAAGCTTACCAATTTTCAAATCCAATGTGTTCTTCAGTACAACTCCAAAAGATGCCCCTACATCAGGGGAACCTATCATTTTCCTCCAGTCTACATTGGTGGCATGTATTTTGAATCTCTTGTCAGGGGAGGAGCGTTTGGTCCTGCTGTGATCATCGGAAAAATCCAGCAGTTCTATCCCTGCATTATACGGGTCACTGACATCCCTGTTTTAAAAAAAAAAAAATAAAGTTGAATTATGAAAATTCTTCTAAAAATTGGTTTTGAAAATGGTTGAAAGTCATATCTATTTACAGATTATTGTACTATAAGTATGAAGACCTACCTTCCATTTATTGGGGCAATCATCTTGCCGTGGGGATGAGCCATGTACAACACAGATGCTTCATATCGAACGTCTTGGTTTTCATCATGCAGTGCAGAATGCAGCAAAACTTCTGAAGCCTGGAAATGAGTTAAAATATTAATACAAATATGTGTTGTATTTTGCCATTTTTAAAAAAAAATAAAACTTAAACTATTCTTCATATGAAAATAATTAATAGTAATTGTAATGCATAACATTTCAAAGTAATTGACCCCAGGTCTGGTCTATGTAATGTTATTACCTTGAAGTAGAATTATAAAGTACCAGACATAGGTCTATGTCAACCCCAATCAAAACAAGCAGTTTACTTAATACAAAATGTTACAGACAGAAGTAGAAAGCTATAAATGATGTCAAAGGGTCTAAGAATTAAAAGAAAATCTCATCCTTTACCTGTTTGTGACCATATTTTCTGAGAGCGTGACAGGCTGCTCTTTTGACCCAGGGGGAGTTGGAGCTGTTGATGTGGGACACAATGTAATGGTAGGAGTGATCAAGTCCAGCATTGCCCAGGGTCTCCAGAAGAATCACTTTGTGTTGATCATAGATGGACCGTACAGCCTCTGACATGAGAGATCTCTTCTTGCGGTATTCCCAGGGATCTGAAATCCCACAGAAAACATTTGTAATTTTCATTCAGTGGTATCATTTACTTTCTCAGCTAATTATTCATTGACAAGTAATTTGAGATTTCAAGAGCCTTCCAGATATTTCTTACTTGTATGCATGAATAACACACCTCTCAATTTCTTACACTATCCTATAATGTTCCATTAATTATATTGTAAGCTTTTTATCAAAGAGTAAGCTAATGACTGACCATGCATTCCAAGTTGATCATGTATTTTGTCGATGATGCTATGTGCCCTGTCTGTCTGTCCCTCCTGTTTTAGCCTCTGACATACTGCCCCCAGTGTCAACATCAGACGACTGTGTACCTCTCCTCTATATAGAGGGTATTTATCTCTTCTGAATACCACCTCCTCTAGTGTATTCAGTAACACCTTCAAAACATCACAAATCTTTTGGTTACGACCCGTAAATATGACATTGCACGAATAAATGATAAAATAGAGTGCAAAAGTTATGCTTTAGAATGAAAACTTGATACAAGAAACAAAAATTTTTAAATAATAAAATGTTTTCTTAGGTTGTTAGCACGGGAATTAACGTTGCAGCTATTGCAGGAAAAAAAAACATAACCCGGTTCTGAAATTTTTCACTGCAATTGATGTGACGTTAATTCCCATACTAACAAACAAAGAAAGCATTTTATTGTTTATCTTTACATCTGTATTAAAAATCATTAAAAGTAAAATTAAATTTGTTGACTATTGTTTTTAAGATTAATAATATGTCATTGTATGTAAAACTGATGGAACAGCCATTGTTCAAGAAAACTACACATGTGGCTTGCTTAGTGTTGTTCATGCAATGATTAATGGCAGTGGAGTTCATAAGAAATGAAGGAAAAAATATTCAGTAAATGTACATATTGTAAAAATCCAGATGATATTTACTGAATTTTTTTTCGAAGATGATTATATTTTCCGGAATAAAATGTAATGCATATAAAATTTGTATCCAAATCATAAAGCCACATTCTCATGGCTAATTATTTAACCATTGAGAATAGTTTTGATTTAATGAATGGTGTTGAGAAGCATATTTACCTCACTGGGTGCTTTTTCATCTGCTATAATATGGGTTAGCATCCTCTTTATAAGTTGTGAATTTGGATCTGGATTTTTCAGTATTTTCAAAGCGAATTGTTCTTGTGTCCATTTGGATCCCAAGACTCCAAAAGCATCAAGGATATATCCTGACACCTCTTTTTCCAATGCATTTCTTCTCAGGGGAAAAAAAATTCAACTCAATTCAGGATAAATCACGTTTATAAATAAATCTTTCACTTAAAAATGACAAAATAATCTTACCATGCATGCTTATATAGCTAGAGATTCTAATTGTTAACTTACTGCTTCGTATAGGAATAGAAGTGAAGATCTGCTAAATGGTTAAGATCATCCACTGGTAGCTGTTTCAGAATCTTGACTATGTTTTGAAAGCAACCTCCAAATACTGTGGTTAAAAATTAATGTTCATCTTTGTTAATACATGTAATTTGTGCATTTTTTACTCTCTTCCACCTACATGTATATATAAAGAAGACAACACATGATGATGGCTTTTTAACTGTAGCTTTTTGTTTTTTACCTTCTGTATGATGTTGCAAACAGGTTACATTTCCATATATTTCTTCTTTTGCCTTTGAGATATTTTTATATGTTCCCGGCCTTTCTTCCATCTGTTGACAAGAAAATTATCCAATGAACTTGAAAAACACTCAAAAAACCTATCTATTTCTTGAAACATCAGAACAGAAAATACTTAGATCATAAAAATTTTCTTTAACAGAGTTCTAATCATGTTTTTAAATAGTTTCCATATTCAAAGAATTCATTGTTCTATCATAATTGCACAATGACACAACCTGTTGGGTTTCTAATCCAGCAGTGACCAACTTTCCTGGTGGCTTCTTCCACTCTTCTTTCATGAGTTCTCTGTCTAGGAATATTAGTCCACCTTGACTTGTATAGCTCATCTCTTGGGAGGCTGCAATGAATTCATGATGAATTTTAGTTTTTACAGAGCAGAAAAGTAAATAATATTTCCTACAAAATTATTAAAGGTGAATAGCGTACACTATGTACGTGGACACAAATAGTCCGCATAAATTTGTCTCATCATACTCAAAATACTAGAAAGGATCATAGTTAAAGTCTAGGAAATCCTCGTAATTTTCTACCCACATATTCAAGAGAAATCGAGATTCCACGGTATTATGACCCCGAGGAAAATAGTACGTCTACAGTAATTCTTAAATTCCTTTTTCCAGAATTACATGTTCATATTCAAGAAAAAAAACATGTTAAAAGAAGAAAACAAATTGTTGCTTTTCAATTTATTCAAGCACACAAAATGAATGATAAAACTGAATAGTAAATCTAAAGTATGCATACCCATAGTTCCCAATTTACTCAGTGATGGAATGTTCCTCATCCCAATGTACGGATTAAACCTAGAAATTTAAACATGCATTACTATAATAAATAAACAATACTGCTGAATTTTCTTCAAGGCAACAATTACATATGTAAATCAAAATATGTACAATATTCCTGACAAATATCAGACAAGTGCACTCAAACATACCCTGGTGGTGATCTGGGTGACTTAAAATCTTCAGTGATGTCCACCTTATGTATAGTTCCAAGTGAGTCATGGTAATAGAGCACCTGATAAAATCATAAGACAAACACGTATAAAATACAACAAATATTACTTGGCAAAAACTTTGTTACAAAATAATAAAGAGTAGAATTAAGTGTTACCTTCTCGTAGTTAGCTCTGGCATTCTTAACAGGATGATTGTGTCTGATCTTCTGAAACTTCAGACCTGTGTCTGACTTTGAGACATTGTACGTAGCTTTGTGCTCACCTTAAATCAAAGCATTCATAACATCAAATCAAACTACCAAAAAAGTTCTTTGCATGATAAAAATCTTTGTTTTAGCAACTTCCTAAAAGAAAAAAATGGTTAAAATTTCATCTCATATATATTTACCTTCTTGGCCCTTTTCTGTGACTTTATATGTGAAGAAATCTTTCTGAACAACTCCTGGAACCTATCACAAAAAGACTAGCAATGAGCATCAAAACACAAAAATTACAAGCATGAAAATGGAATTTCTTGACCCGAAAGAAATTTACCTCATTTTTATCATGCAGTCTGGATGCAAACAAAGCAGCGAAGCCTTTCTTTGTAGAAATCACTTCAGCGTCTTCATCAGCTGCATGGTATACTTGAGTTATCTCCCCATTTCCAGAGATGACAAAAGAGAACCTTAAAAATATTGTACAGAAGCAACTTACTTCAACAGAAATATTTGTATTTTACATATTAAATACAAACTTGTGTAAAGGTACTAAAGTTTGAGACACATTTAAATTTCAAATTTAAAGAGCAAGAGCCACTTAGGGCTTTTTGGCCCTGACAATTTTTGAAAAACTCAAACTGCTCAGTTTAGGTTGAAATGCAGTATTTATCACTTGGACTATTGGCGACCACATATCTATTGAAAATGACGTAATTTTCACTCTAGTCAATGCATTATGACATCATAAAATGCTTCATTTTTACCATATCAAGCAATTTCCTTTCAAATAGCCTAAAATGGAAGCATTTTTTCAAAATTTATTATGGAGTACCTCTAATCCAAAATATGAAATACATAATGAAAGATCTGTTTCTGAAAATCAAAAAACATTTTTTAATTATTGGATTGTGAGCTGTGCAAATATTTTAATTCTTTGCTGAAGGTAGTCAATTATGCATGTTTTCTGCAAAAGTCAAGAACACTGCAATTTCTAAAAGCCTTTTTTCCAATACCGTGATTCTCAAAAAGAAACTTTGTTACAGGAGATAAGAGCACTAAGTCTCTACATTATTTTGATATATGAAATTGGAAGAAGGGTGAAAGTCAATTAATTGATATAAGGACAGGGCCGTTTTATGCATCAAGTGACCCTAGTCATGAATAGACTATTCTTGCCATAGACATTCACAAAAAAATGAAGTCGAAATTCTGACAATAGCTAACAACATGCTTACAGTAAATTAATCCATTCACAATCTTACCATTTTGAAAAATCCAAGTCTGCTCCATGGATATCTACAAAGTGTGAATAAATATTTTCATTGCAGGATTAACATTTTCTTAAATTAAGGTAATTACATACTACATTCAGTATAAAATGCTTATAATAAATGAGGCTTGATTCATACAGAGAAATCATTTTCATTCCCCATGGCTTTAAAATATTTTGTAAACTTTATGGTTATAACGATTAACCCTTACAACAAAGCAAAACCATCCATAATCTTACACTTCATTATATGCATGTTTTACTGTAATAGGAAAACAAAAACATTTTGTATGTTCAAACTTTGTTACTGTTTTAATTTAGTACATGTGTATAACCTTCAATACTGCAAAGACATATAGTTTATGCACTTGTAAGTCAATGTTTTAAATATTTTCTCTGTATGCAATTTAATATCACAAGAATATCTTATCATTATAGTATAAATACTAGAAACCTACTTGGATCTTTGGCAGATGAGAAGTGAAAGGCATGTACTCTCAGAGCAAGCTCTTGGCCATCGGTCGTTTGTCTGATGTTGATATAACCAACCTAAAAATCAAAGTTGTGTTGATATCAGTTGATACATGTCATGTAGATTTTTAAGCAGGAGATTTTTTTCACCACTGAATCATATACATTTACATTGCATTACTTGCAATACATGTAACTGGCAAGTTTGTAAGTGAAAGCAACTCAAAGGAACTGAAATGAATTATTAAATTTTTTATGTAATCATTATCCACACTCTGCTGTTTAAAGACCGTTTAAAAGTTAGTCCTTTTGCAGGGTCAAAGGGAAAGAAATAAATTTTCTCTTCTTTATGCCAATGAACATTTGGGCACAATTTAACCTACTGTTTGAACTTTGTTTTTTAGTTTTTACTTCAAGCTGTGATTAGCCTCAGGGACATACATGGTGTTTGATTGGATCATAATGTACGTATGTTACATTTTAAACCTTAATATTTTCCTTACCTATAAAATTTTTAACAAAGGAAAAAAATAAACTGGATCAGCGCCACGAAATCACTATATCTATGGGCAATTGCCCAGCCTAGTAATGTTTTTTTCTAAGTAAAATTCGAACAAGAGATGTTTGTACATATGCCCTCTCCCCAAAATGCAAGGGATATCACTCTGTTGAAAATGCCTCAATCATTCCTTAAACAGATCTGATCTAGATATTTTTATGATAAATCAGTATACTGAATTACATTATAGTTAGTGCAACTTCTGCGAAGAAAATGAACAGAAACTGCAAATTATTAGAATTTTTCAAAGTCCAAGGGGCATAACTCTGTTTAAAATTGCGTGATTAGACCCAAAACAGAATTTGACCTAGATATTCTTATGATAAATCTGTATTGTATACCAAATTTCATTTCAATATGTTCAACCTCTTTGAAGAAAACGAACAGAAACTGAATGGTAGACAGACAGACAGACAGCATCAGAGCAATCCTTCCTCGAGGGAGGGCATAAATATCGACACTTCCTCATGAATATGGACCTTAACGGTAATTTATGTACATGCAATTTATGTACATGCCTACTTCCTCTTTTTTAACATATGAAATGGTTAAGGAGGAGCCCCATCATTTGTAAATATATCTCAACCACAATGAACTACTTCGCTCAAGCGTTTTAACTTTTAAGAACGTTTAGCCATAGAAACATAGACCCTATTTTAATCATAAGTTTCTTTGTCAAAATACAAAACTTCTAACTCAGATCAAGATTTTTTATACGAACTCTCGTTAAAGTAGGGATAGGGACAGATGCCTCGGGTTCTTACCGATCGAGTTCATGTTTGTAAACATTGCAGCATCACATTAGTTTCCCGCGCCGACACTAACGATTTCATTGGTTGCTGACAATGGCAAGTGCGCGGATCCAAATGAGCGTTGTTACAACGCACTTTGAATAATTACGCACTTTGAAAAAAAATTTCAAAGTGCGTTAAATTTGGGACCAAGCTAACGCACTTTGAAATTTTTTTTTTCAAAGTGCGTTAATATCAACCATATTAACGCACTTTGAAAAAATGTAAAGATTGATCAATATTCCTACAAATAATCAGTATGATAAATAACAGATCCTGTTGGATTACTTTTTTTATGATAAAGTCACTTCAGGACCTGAGATATTGACGTTTTAAATATTTGAGGTTTTGATAAAATAAAAGGGAAAAGGGTGACGATTGTTTAAGATTAATTTTTTTTTTAATTCTAGTCTTTGATAAGTAGATGTAAAGGGGGGACTAACAGTGAACAGCTTTAAGCAACTTAGCATTTATCATAAAAAAAGTGGGCAATTTCGCCAATTTGATTGTTCAAAACTATGAAAATTCTTTCTCTCTCATACGTTTTACTGTACTTAAAAATTTCTAGTTTTCATCTGGAAAGATTTTATTTGTTATTTATCTTTGATTAACTCATTTAATATTGAAAGTTTTCAACGTCATACCAGTTGGGTAAATACATATTTATATGAATATTTTGAGTAAGCATAGACATCAAGACCGGGTGAAGGGCCAGGGGAGGGGGGGGGGGGGGGGGGGCTAAGCCCCCCCCCCACTTATTTTGGTAAGATATATACATCGTATTTGCATTGAAAATGCAGCTTACCCTTTTAGGGTTTATTGCTCCCCTCCCCCGTTTGTTACCGACACCTATATGTATTGGAAAGATAAAGATTTGGACTGAGGGATCTTATACGCGTCTTATCTTTTCGACGGGAGTAAATCAATTCTTTTTTTTTAGGTTAGGGTTAGGGTTAGTTTTTTTTAGATAAATAACAAATAAAATCTTTCCATAACTAAATTATGATTTATTTTTTTTCAAAGTGCGTTAAGTGTGTCCATGGTAAAATATATTGATGTAGACTCTTAACGCACTTTGAAAAAAAAAAGTCAAGTGCGTAGTTTTTTTAAAGTGCGTTGCCACTGAAAGTGTTATATATAGCAATATTTAAAGAAATAGGAATATAGCAATTAAGCATTTTTGTAACACAATTTATGACCGAGACAATCATACATGTACCTCATAACAATTATTTTCGATTGCGGATGAAAAATTCCGGAGACAATGAGATTAATAACCAAAATATTGTTAGGCCTACGAGAAAAAAAATCAACAGGCGGGGATGCAGGGATTTTTTTCCAAGGGTCCACCGAAAATATTCCTACCGAGTGGTAGTAGGGGGTGGAGAGGGTCAACATATAATTTATCCAAAAGTCAGACAGGTTGCAACAGCGGGTCCCCCATGTATCCCACTTTTTTCCCAACTTTTATTTACTTAATTATTGAAAATCATAATTGAGAGGCTGATTGGCCCCACCTTTTAGAACAGTAAAGTGATATAAGGGAAATGTAGTATTTATGCCAAAGAAATCGATACGGAAAGAATTTGGCATTGAAAAAAAAGATTGTCTCATCCCCCCCC
>PRKT01000026.1:866921-878567 GCA_003671525.1 Saccostrea glomerata
AAAAATACAGAAGGACGGACAGAGACCGAAATTAATTTTCCTGCACGTGGCCAAAAATATATTTTAATGATTAATCCTATAGACGGCGAGGCAATCAAACAAAAAGAAAGAAAGGAAACCTCCAATCTTGCAGTTTTTCAAATTATCAGAGATTATTAGAGATTTGTCGATTATGATGATACTGCAAATAAAATGTATCATCAAAATAATTTTAAGTTACCGGTATATTGAGAAATACTTCCCTGTAATTAGTTTAACAAGTCTTCATTTCCTTCAAGATTTAACTACATTTTGTTTCAACCATACAATCATAACATGTATCTATCCGTGAGTGTAAGTATGTTTGTGTTGAAGAGAGGTTATTGTCCAGTACAGAGCGAGTTAATTTATCCGGTGTAAAGACGAATAACAACCCCCGACCGAGGGTCATGTTTCGCCGTCGAAAAATAACTCCCGGTCATTATTCGACGTCGAAAAATGACCCCTTTGCCCGTAGAAAAAGTGTCATCACCCTTAAAATTTGCATACCCCACGTGAAGAAAAATGACCCCGTAGAAGAATGACCCCTTGCGAATTCAAGTTGAAATTTTCTATGATTTATTTTATTCTAGACTCATAAAAGCATCCACAAGTCAATTTTTATATTTGATATTTACCACATGTATTATATACTGTCTTAAAGCATATGGAGAGTAGAGAAAGAAAATATAACATTCCTACAAAGTATTGGAAGTTTGAAGTAACATCTATAATTTATTTTATTCTAGACTCATAATCATATATTTTTCACAATGACAAGCACTGAACGCGACACTGAAAGAAATTCAAATTTACTTTTCGTGTTGAATCATTTTTGTAATTTGACAACAGCTTGTTGTGAACACAAATGTATACCTTCCTTTAAAAATTATCATGGTCGAAATTTCAGATTAAAGTAGTATGACATCTCTACATTGATATAAAAATTGACAATCAAAACTTACTAGTAATTAACAGTAGAAATTGTGGCACATTTAGTAAGATAGATACATGCATAAATTATGTCATGTTGTAAATTTGAATTTACCGGGTGGCAGTAAATACAAAATGACCAGTAATTGACTGAGTGGCAATAAATATATTCATAACTTACAACACGATCATGGTGTAAATTTTGTATTTACTGCCACCCGGTAAATTCACAATTTACAACACATATCAGGCACAAAAGAGGTGCATTGTTTGATCTATATTTTGGGCCATTTTGAATTGAAATGACAGGGAATAAAACTTGTCCTAAAATAGAAAGAAAACTTTACGCATTTATTATTATTATAATTATTTATTATTTTGGTATTAAAATAATTTTAAGCTATGCAGTTGTATGCCATTTTCTATATAATTCTATCTATAATCAATATGCATGCGTTCTGAAAAAATTATTACAAAATCTTACAAAATACCAACTCTTACTCTTGTACATCAATAGGAAGAACAAATCTATTTATATATTTCACTAACTTCTGGGGGAAATGTGCTATTTAGCCTTACTAGTAATTATAACATGAACAGGTCCTAATACTAATAACAAGTGCATATTTCAATTCAGAAAACATCTTCCTACTAAGAAGGATTGAGCTTTTAATGTCAGTCTGAGAACAGTTTATCACTGTTTCACGTTTTGGTACACTGAAATAAAGACGTTGACAGCCGTCAGAATGGATACCGAGAATAAAAGGACTGATTTGATTCTGGATTTGCTTAGCACCTTCCACAAACAGGAAAGATGTTCTTTCTTGCAGTTGCATGGAACCATGGTTAACAAGCTCAACAGCAGAAGTATGAAGGCTTGTAAGAGGATGGAAGCTGATATCAAACCAATGAGTGCTGTTTGATGTTCGTAGTCTTTGTTGGATTGTGCTTTACGCAACTGACTGGCGTTGGCTGACAACAATGAAATGTTGATCAATCCTTGGGAGTAGATATTTTTGGAAAACTTAGATACTCCAAATTTTCCAGGTTTTGGATCCACCTTGTCAGAAATCTGCGAAGAAACGAATGGCAATTCTTTGAAATTATAAACAAGTTACTAGTAAACTAAAAACAGTAGAAAATTAAATAATATAAAAACCATGTTTATATAAACAGGGAAGAGATTCCGGTTTACATCGTGAAAAGAAACGTTTATATTCAGTGATATTTACCTACAACGATGTAGTATGCATGGAAGTGGTAACATTTAAAGAAAGAACTAGAGGTACTGTTGAACAGCAAGCTCACTTAATGAGACACCCCCTCCCATTTGAATATATATTAAGTCCATGTTTTGATCTGGGAGACGCAAAATAAGTTTCAGATCAGAAAGTCAAATAGGAGGTGCACAAAGGAATTGCGTAGTAAAGAATATGCGAAAGTATCCTTAAATTTTATTCAGTTGTAAGGAGGAGTTGCGGATGTGCAACCTTTAATATTATAGAAAGAATCGGAGCGTCCGTGTTTTGCTATGGGAAACTTGAAATATGTGTCGAATCAAAAAGTAAAATAAGAGATCACAATGGCACTATGTAACTATGATTCTGTAAAAGTATCATCAAATTTCATTCAGTGGTATGAGAGGAGTTGCAGAAAAGAGATGGTAACCCATTACCATATCAGACGAACGGACATCCAGATCAGTTTATACCCCCTACTTTTCAAGCATGGTTATAAATATGGAGGTAACGAACAGTAATCAAGATCAAAAGTCTACTAAGCAATACAAAACTGGAGCAGAGCAAACACGGACCTCCAAAAAATCATATGTCGGATCAGGCGTCATGGAGGAGTGAGCATCTCCTGCCGACCGGTAACACCCAATTACGATTAAATACGATTGCTGATATTCTTGTTTCAGCAATTTGTCTGTCAATAATTTTCTTCGTTTTAGAAATTGTTTATACAGAAATTAGTTCAAGTGCTTTTACCTGCAATGTTCTCTGATTTGGATCTTTCACCTGATCTGTTACAACTTCCTGTCCAAACTCAGGTAGCGGGGGGTTTACTGTACTCTCGGATGCCATTTGAGCACTGTCAGTCATTCTACGATAAATGGACAAATTCAGATAATAAAACATGAAAAATAATTGTTTAAAAAAGCAAAATGAACATTGTAATTCTCCAAAGAACATATCAGTGAACTTGAAAAAAAAATGTCCACAAATCTGGTATAGTTAACATTTAACAACAAATTCAATATTCCATTTATTGTAGGTAATGTAACGGAAATTAATGCTTGATAATGTTTTCATTTTTAAATAAACCTGAATTTGACCAATAACGGTTTGTAAAGTACAGTATAGAACTCTAAGGTATGATTCACAAAGTCTCTTTGAATTCGACATAAGTCTCGGTAAAATATCGTTATGTAAGTTATTTCCCATAAAGTTAAAATTCTCGACGATATACATATAGTTTAAAGCAAAGTTTCTTTTAGGATTTTTAACAAAAGTATGAAACATTTTGCTTCCAAAATAATAGAAAATTACCTTAATGCAAAAACTTCCCTGAATTACCCCTACGTAAGTTAATTTTTTAAGAGAGATAACTGTTTTTCTCTAAATCATTTTGTTGTATATCGAAAATGTAATCGTCTAAAAGCAAAACTGACTTGCAACTAGAATCCCGTGGTCCCTTTTAGATAAGCTTCAGATCTTTTTTAAATCTTATTCTGTGCGTGAAATTTAAAACAAAATCGTTACAGAAATTAATCGATTTTAAGAGACATGCTATGATTTCGCATGAAAAAAGATCCATGCATTTCTTTGGGAGAATTATCTTGATTTCTTTTTATATAGAATAAAAAACTTTTTTTATTAACATTCATCGCATTCTGTTTCGAACCCTTTTACGACTGAGAATTGTGAATGAATGAAGCGACAGAAATATTTGCAGTGGAATACGTTTTTCAACATAACATTATTTTCATATCAAAACTTAACTGCATATTCATATACGTATACTAGGTATAATAGTAAATATTAAGAAAAACATATTTGTATGTTAAAGTTTTAATCTATCTTTAAATTCATAGTTATAAATATTATAACGGTAAATTCGTAAGCGACAATAAAAAAAATTTAAATTGGGTATGTTTTTGTATAATGACTGTGTACTAGATAATTTGTTTGTTCCGTACATTAGAATTTTCATACTCTCTGTTAAGAAAGACTGCAAACTTTAAAATTGATACATGTATGAAAGGACACTAGAAAAGTTACACCAAAAAAATTGATAGCTTTGGAGATGTGATACATATACTTACGTATTTTTCAAATGGTGGTATTGCATAAATAATTTCTTAATCCTGTTTATTAAGTCAACTACTCTAATGTCTCAAGACACACACTTTTCTAGTTAATACGAAGAAATGTTGTCTGAATATCGCACATTTACTTAAATAATTACCTCTGCGTAATTTCCGAGATCTTTGACATTCGAATATCCACTGAAACTGTAAACATATTCATATCCTGATTTGAAGTCAATAAGGAATGAATTGCCAAAACTAAGGTCTGGGATCGCTTTTTCTATGATGAATTATAATAAATTTATACTCATTGTGGTTATTTTCTAACAAGAGTGAAGGCAAATGAAACCTGACGAATAGTGCCAATAGTTTGTATAGTTTTAATATGGGTGAAAAAGGCGTCAAAGTGCCTATAGAAATGAAATGAAAAAATGAAATCTCGATTATATCAAAATTTTCTTTCATATAACATCTAACATTAACTATCTACAAAAACAAATCTCTACAATTTACAAAAATCTCACAAAGAATGAAATTATTTGCCTATGATATACTAGTAACATGCACACACTTGAGGGGACAAAAAAGATCATTTTCCCATACTTTATTTGCATTTTTCGATATTAATGGTTCTTCGCTGTATTTTTTGATAGATAATCCTAAAAGTTTGCAATAAAATATATGTTTTTAGTTTACAAAAACAAGGAGCAAATCCATTTTACCTTAAAAGTTCACTTTTATGGCAAAATTTTCGCATCTTTCCGGAAATAAAAGTCCATGAAGTCAAGGATCATATCAACAATTTGTTGACCCCCAGCCTCCTTAAATTTATAGAGAACTTATTCAAAAATTAATGAACACTGAAACCTAATTTTAATTGTTTAATTGAAATTATATAATAAGATAAATAATATTTAAGAACATTGTCTATTTCAGTGAATAACAGAACGAGTTTATTATCCGGTTGTAATTTTGAAGTTCTAGGAAGGACTGTTAATTGTAGATACCTTATTTAATGCGAGTTTTTATAAAACAATTAATTGATCAATAGAATTTGTTTAATTATTAAAGTTGAAAGGGCAAATTCCGTTTAGTTCCTCTAGACTCTATCTTTCTTTACAAGTACATGTATTTAACGCAACACACAATTTATTCAAATTTCCTTTTAGTTGTAATTTTTTTTTTCAACTTTACACATATCTCTTGTTAAAAATTATAATGATTGAAATGTCGATTAAAGGAGTACGCCATCTTTACATTATTATAACAAATGCTGATGCCCCCGAAGGACAGCTTATGGTGAGGGTTGAATTTTCTCAAATACATGTCAAACTCCAAAGGTTAAAACGTCAAAAGTGTTGGTAGTCAAGGGAAGGTCTTGTCACAAGAAAAACGTAAAGGGTTCATATGATTTTTTTGCCTGCAATATCTGCGAGGTTAATTTCCGTATTAACAAACAAAGAAAAACATTTTATTGTTTATATTTACCTCTGTATGAAAAAAAAAACATTCAAAGTAAAATCAAATATGATAACATCAAACAATAAGGTACACTTCATACAAAATCTCTATTGTTTACAAAAATCTCACAAAGAATGATATAATTAACCTCTGAAATAACATGTACACACTAATAGGGATAAAAAAGATCATATTCCCTTACTTTAATAACATTTTTCGATGTTAATGAGTCTTCGCTCCATTTTTGAAAGATAATCCTAAAAGTTTGCAAATAAAATAAATTTTTTTAGTTTACAAAAACAAGGAGCAAATCCACTATACCTTAAAAGTTCAATTTAATGACAAAACTTTCGCATCTTTCCGGAAATGATTGAAATCCATGAAGTCAAGGGTCATATCAACAAATTGTTGACCCCCAGCCTCCTTAAATTTGTAGAGAACTTATTCAGAAAATAAAGAACATTGAAACCTAATTTAAATTGTTTTATTTAAGTTATTCATCTAGTTCGCGAACTTTTTAATCAATAGAAGGTGTCTTTGGCTGACAAAATGTTGTTAGCTCGTTCTCACGCGGTTCCTGTACTGCTAATCACGCTGTTCCTGTACTGCGATATGACCAATTCCGTGGGTCGAGAGTTCACCCCCGGGTTAGGGCGGAAATGTGTATCCTTATTAAATTGAGGCCCTTCGTGCACTCTGTCTCTCTCTGGGTGTGTATGCGTGTGTGGAGAATTATATTTAAGGACATTGTCTATTTTTGTCAATAATAGAACGCGCTCATTATCCGGTTTTATTTTGAAGTTCTAGAAAGGAAAACAAGTGAACAACATTTTGTCAATTGTAGAGATCTTATTTTATGCGAGTATAAAACAATTAAACGACAAATAGAATTTTTTTAATGATTAAACTTGCATGAAAGTGCAAATACCATCTAGTTCTTCTACTAGTACAAGTATTTAACGGGACACTGAAATCTATTCAAATTTCCTTTAGTTTTTTTTTTCAATTTTACACTACATGAAGCCTATTGTGGATATGAATATATGTCTCTTGTGAGAAACAATAATGATTGAAATGTCAATTAAAGGAGTACGACACCTCTACATTATTACAAGAAATATTTATGCCTCCGAATGGCAGCTTATGGCGAGGGTTGATTTTTCTCAAATGCATGTCAAACTCCAAGGAATAGAGGGTCAAAAGTGTTGGTACTCAAGGGAAGGTCTTGTCACAAGAAATACGTAAAGGGGTCATATAATATTTTTTTTGCGATATCTGCGACGTTAATTCCCGTATTAACCCCCTGGGGATCCGGGTTAGAATAGGTCCTCAGTACCCCCTTGCCTGTCATAAAAGGCGATTAAATGGGGCGGTCCTTCGGATGAGACCGTAAAAACCGAGGCCCCGTGTCACAGCAGGTGTGGCACGATAAAGATCCCTCCCTGCTCAAAGGCCGTAAGTGCCGAGCAAAGGCCTAAATTTGCAGCCCTTCGCCGGCAATGGTGACGTCTCCATATCAGTGAAATATTCTGGAGAGGGACGTTAAACAGTATATAATCAATCAATCCCGTATTAAAAAACATTTGGTTTCAACGGTATATATACCTTTGTATATAAAAAATTAAAAGTAAAATTGAATATGATAAATATTGTATTAAAAATGGATATGTTATTGTATTCATAACGGATGGAACAACCAGTGTTAAAGAAATCCATGCACATGGCCTACTTAGTGTCGTTTATTCACTGGTAAATGGCAATGGTCTTTATAAGAAATAAAGGAACAGAATTCAGTTGATAAAACATATGGATAACGAATAGTATTCAAGATCAAAAGTTCATAAAACAATTCAAAATAGGAGCAGAGCAAACACGGACCTCCAAAACATCAGAAGTGGGATCAGATACCATAGAGGAGTGAACATCCCCTGCTGACCGGTCACACCCGCCATGTGTTCCTTGTCATGATCGGAAAATAACGGAAAAATTCGTCGTCAATTCATTCAGTGAGCATTTGACTCAGTGATAAATTGTATTTGCTGACAAGGTCATTGTATCGATGGATGTAAATTCATTTATCCTGCAACTACCCCTTGCATTGACCTAATAAAGGTAACCTAATAAACCAAAGCTTTATCCGGTCACTGCCCTAATAAAGCCTCGTGCATGTATTCCGACGTTCCAAAAACATTGTGACGTCACGTATACTGCAATGTTTACGCCATGGCGTCATAGTTTCAGCTGCAGAGATGTGCCTAAATCGGTCGGAAATAGCTTGTTTTGGACGTTCAAATGTAAAATTTTGTTGCAGGATAAACAAAATACACGATAACTGTCTTGAAATATAAGCGATATTTGAGCTCTGGTCGAAAACGTAAGAGGGCTCGGCAAGCCTCGCCCTCTATCACGTTTTCTTACCCTCGCCCAAATATCGCTTATATTTCAAGTCAGTAACCATGTATTTTATATATACATAATTCAGTACACCACGATCACAATGTAAATTTTGCATTCACTACCATCCGGCAAATCCAAAATCAGGCTAAAAAAAGATGCCCTTATTGAACTAAATTTTGGCCAATTTTGAACTGAAATGACCAGAATTATTTTTTTAAAAGCCCTTTTGAAAAAACAAGAAATAATTATTAGATATGCCTTGAATGTCTCTTTTTATTCATTTCTATATATAATTAATTTCAAGCGTTGTTAGAAATGACACTGAATTACAAAATCTTTCGAAAATCCAGTCAACTGATAGGAGAAAAATCTGTCACCAGAATATATAGTACTCATTTTTAAATAGGAAATGTGTTATCTAGCCTTAATACTAATAACATATCCAAACCTTAATTAATACTTTAAACATGTGCATATATAATGCAGAAAAAAATCCCCCCACTTAGAAGCATCACGCTTGTTATGTTTGGGAATAACGGTTCCTTGTCACATGTTCTGGTACACTGAAATAAAGATATTGACAGCTGTCAGTATGGATACCAAGAACAAAATGGCTGATTTGATTCTGATTTTGACTAGGTACTTCCTTGAACAGGAAATTTCTTTTTTATGGCATATAATTCGAATCATGGATAATATGCTTAACAGCAGCAGTATAGAAACTTGAAAGACGATGGAAGTTGATATCAAACCAATTAGTACCTCTGTTTGATATTCGTAATTGTTGTAAGATTGTGCTCTATGCAATTGGGTGGCGTTGACTAACAACAGCGAAATGTTGATCAATCCTTGGGAGAAGATATTTTTTGAAAACCTTGATTCTTTATTAATCCCAGCCCTGAATCCATTGTGTCGAAAGTCTGCAAAGAAATAAATGGTATTCTTATTACATGTTATTATCAAATAGATCTACTTACAAAGGCAGACTTTTCAAATCATATCAAAACCAGAAGCTGATAAATGTACCTTTATGTATACATATCTGAGAGAAGATTCCTGTTCCCAACCTAAAAGTTACCTTTTTTTTAGTGAGTTCTACCTACAACCACATAGGAGAGGTCAACTATCAGAAGTATTTATTATATAATTAGCCTACCTGTCCATTTATGACTGACTTTAGTAATTTTGTTCTTAGCATATAATACACATCAACAGATGAAATACGCGGGCTAAAAGTGTATATTACAGTAATTCAGTTGATGTACACACCCAGACATGACTGATGCTTACTTATTCCCGGCAATCGCTCCTCCCGATTTGAGCATTTTTACGAGATTGGAGCCGTAATTTTCATGATATGAAAATCTATATCTTACATTTCTCTATTGACCAGGTTCATTTTAATTTAGGGCTTGTTGCTTTTTCTATATACTGCATTTAAGCGGGGAGTGATAAGATCCTGAACTTGATTTTTCAAACAGTTCCTCGAATGAAATAAACTTTTGTGTCTAGCTGGATGGTTATGTATTTTTTGGTTCTAAAATCTTTATTATGATATTTCTAACAAAATCTGAAAAGAAATCCCTTCAAAACTTTGCTTGAAATTAAAGTATTCAATCCCTAATAGAAACAGATTCAATGAAATTGAATAAATAACAGAAGTGTAGTTGTTGAAAAGTCGGTATAATTAAGGTTCATAAACCCTCTGCTCAATCATATGAAATTTTTCTTTAACCTTTAATGATTTTCCATAGGAAATGTATATGCTAAATAAAATACAAACAATTATGGCATGGCTTGCGGGGCAAAATTTGACATAAAGGCACTTTAACTTGACAAATTTATAAAGATGTGTCATTAAGAGTTATCTCTCTTATCAGAGTATCAATGGTATCTTTTTCTATTTTTCATTGAATTAAGGGTAGAAAATTTGGTCTTATCAGGGATTGAATATATTTAAGACCGCCTACCCAAACTTGTGCATTTTTAAAAATAATATATAGCAGAATTTAATACTAGTTGTGCAACCTTAATAAAGGATGTGGATTTCAGTGAAAGAGAAGGCACGGTATTCTCTAATTACCGGAATAGATGATGAAAGATTAAAAAATAGTCACATGAGTAAAATACTCATTTTGAGTATCAACATGTCTGTAAATTATCGTCGTTGGGAGGTGGTATTAAAATAAACAAATGAGATCGAATGCATATACCTGTAATGTCCTTGGATTTTTATCTACTTTCATCTCATCTGTAACAACGTCCTCTCTAAACTCAGATTCAGGGAGGTTTATTGTACTCTCCGAAGCCATGCCAGCATTGTGCTAGAGAATTAGAACCTTCCTAGAATAAGAAGTAGCTGCTTAAACAGAAAACAGTAAAATTGATACATGTGAATCAAGGTGTTTGTTGTGCTAGTTAACTTTCGAAAAGCTACATCGACAATGATTGGAAAACTTGTACTTACGTCTAAGTGAATTTCCAAATGGTGGTGTTGCTTAAATAATTTTTTAATCCTGTAAATTCAGTGAAATACTTCTGATGTTGTAAGACATACCCCTTCCAGGTTCATACAAACATATTTAATCGAAATATTACACATTTACTTAAATAATTATCTTTGTACTGAAAATGAACTTTGCAAGTTCCTTAAACTTCGATTATCCATGATTGATATTATACATGTATTCATATCCTGGTTTGAAATTCATAAATTTTTCTTTTCATACATTTTCTCTACATAAATATTCTACTTAACAAAAACAAATAAACAGAAAAGAAGTAATTCCAAAATATATTACTAGCAATAGAAAGAGCTACGTATACATGGTTATATTAGGTAGAACATTTATACAGTAGCAATGCCCTTTTGCCATGAATCAAAATTAAAGCTGACATGAATTCTTAAAAACGCAACATTTTCATCTATGTACGACTTGTTTCATACCAACGATAGCCGTATTCCGCCATATTATTTCAGTTTAAAAGTATACATACACTGTAAGTTATCTTAATTTTCTATTTGAGCCTTTAGAGAAATCAATCTTTGGGTTTTTCATTCATGAAATTCAATTGTTCAAATTTCAGGGATCATTACTTTGATATTGAAGAAAGAAGACGTTTAAAAGGAAAAAGAAAAGAAGAAACTGTGTCAATGGGCATAAATGATATACAGAAAGGTACCTTAGGAGTCAGATGGGAAAAAGCCAGAGTGAATATCAGTAAAATACCGCCATCAAGAAAAATGGCTATCGATATTGACTAAAATGTACAAAGAACCCTCTTCTATGTACTCTATATTATGTTTTTGATATCCAAAAGACAACACAGATTTAAAAAAAGAGAAAAAAAATTATTTAATTCTTAATTAAAAAAACAATTAAGAATAACAACAGTCCCTGAACATTAATGTTTGAAGTTACTAACTTCAAGTGTGAAAATGAAACCAAACTTTAAATTTAATGTACAATAAAAATTTCTGTAAAGTAACTCTTTGTAGGTGTTTGCCTGTTTGTATAAAAATT
>PRKT01000026.1:879383-899212 GCA_003671525.1 Saccostrea glomerata
TTTTTTGTGTTATCAGAGTACCGCATACCAGTGGTATTATCCTTTTTGAACCATTGTACTACCTCAGCCCAAAGCATAAGAGCTATGTTATCCAATGGCATTGTCCTGTTTGCAACTAATGTCATAAAGTCTGTCAAAACATTTCCCAATCCAACTTTTTCTAGTTCCTTTATAACCTCTGGAATTAAAGCGATAAGTTCCTTTTCACTGTGTGCATTCGAAAAAGACTGTGTCTCTTTTTCTCTAGAAAGGACTTTATCATTTTCCCTGCGTGATTCGTCAGAGTCACTTAGGGGAGCGAAATCTGTTATCTCATCATAATTATTAGCGTGATTTTTGGGAGCTTCATAAAGTTCCAAACCTGTACTCGCTGAATCATGAGAATGTGAAAACAACTTTCGTCTTTTCGTTTCGAAAATTCGTTTTTCATTGGGCAACTTTAAAGCAAGTCTTGCTTTTCTTAAATAAGGCGATTTCGGGGTACCTGCTTTAATTTCAATATTTTCAGCACCCTTCAGCGGAGAGATCACAGAAAAAATTGCATTTGTCTCTTTTTGAAATGTATTTCCCTGCGTTTGCAGCACAATAACTTTGGCTTTTTTAGGATATGGTGATTTTGATGGTGTTGTCTGGCACTGCCTATAAATATTGTTTTTTCATCTGCAGTTGATTTTTCATAAATCTGAGAGCCATTAAAAACAAGACGCTGTCGCCGCCTTTTCTCTCCCTTTGGTTTATGAAGTGACAAATTAGATTTTTTCCTGAATGGCATGATTTGTTTCTAATTTTCTGAAAACATCAATGAAATAATTATGTGCGCGATAACCTCAAATAAAACATATGTCAGCGACAACTTTTTTTAAAATTTGAATTGTTTGCCAACAATTGCATGTTAAATTAAGAAGAAAATAATCAGACGTTAAGGTAATTGCATTTATAATTAAAATCTCGATAGATATTTTGAACATAATTCGGCAAAGCTATGCGAACATCTGCATTTGTCAAAAACGGCATGTTATTGTTGGCGATAACCTCGCATCTTTTCAAGTTTGCCAGGGGTTGTTACGATAAATACTGGCTTTTGCAGTCATATAAATATGTTAATATATACCATAAAGTAGTTGAAGTACTTTGCCAGAAATTAATTTGACCTCATAACTTTAATTTAGATAAATTGAAGGAAAAACTTACCTCGAGGCGCTCGAAATTTCCGCCATTATTAACTTAAGCGATAACCCTAAGTGACGTAGTTTGTCCGCCCTGATTACCGTAAAACAATATATAACAAAACATGGATGTGGGAGGCGGGGGTATCATTTAGTGAGCTCATTGCCCACAGTACCTCTAGTTTTCTTTGCAGAGGTTGCACATACTGAAATGAAATTTGGTATGCAGATTTATTAGATGACAATCTAGGTTAAGTTCTGTTTTGGGTACAATCGCGCCATTTTTGACAGAGTTATGCCCTTTTTGGACTTGGAAAAATTTCATAAGTGTTTTACAAACATCTCTTGTTTTATTAATGCAACAGAATTATCACTTTGAATTATTTGAATTCCAAAGATTTATCGAAGATAATTAATTATTCATACGGAAAGACAAGACTCACTTTCAGTCTAACCGTAACAAAATTATTTAATCGTTTTATATCGAGATTAACCCAATATAAACGTCCTAAGATAACCCGTAATCACTATAAGAAAAATTGATGAACTACTTAAAAAAATACTAAATTCCCACTAAAAAAAAACTCTAAGAATTAAAATAAACACCCTCTTACCTTAGTATCTAAATCCCGAGTCCACCGTCAATGCTTATCCCACCGCTGCCACCAAATGTGACGGATCTGAGTTGATTGTATCTCACGCACAAGTACTTAATTATTTAATCGTTTGATACCGAGATAAACCCAATATAAACGTCCTAGGATAAATACTAGTATTTAATAGTGATACGAGATTAACCCGTAATCACTATAAAAAAAAATGATGATTTACTTAAAAAATTAATAAATTTCCACTAAAAATCTCTAAGAATTAAAATAAACACCCTCTAAG
Organism: Saccostrea glomerata; assembly: GCA_003671525.1. Taxonomy (NCBI): domain Eukaryota; kingdom Metazoa; phylum Mollusca; class Bivalvia; order Ostreida; family Ostreidae; genus Saccostrea; species Saccostrea glomerata. The sequence goes on from PRKT01000026.1 coordinate 881,441, forward strand.
GCCATGCAAAGTTAATTCCTTGGTTCTCAGGCCTTTTTTCAAGAAATATGATGAGGGAGGGAGGCTTTTTTTTTTTTTTTTACTTTTTATTGCCCCCAAAACATGATGAGGCAGATTTTTACATTGTACAAAACCTCAAAAAATTATGAGGGAGGTGATTTGTTGTTTTTATTTTATTGATTTAGCAATAAAAAGGGTCAATGAGGCACCCTTGGAAGAGATGAGGGAGGGCCTGAGAACCAAGATATATATATTTTTTGGCCTAACCTCAAAATCTAACCACCGAGTCCACCAGCAATGCTTATCCCCCGTTTTTATATCTCTGGAGAGTTCCCCCGGAAATCCACGCGATTCCCTAGGGACGCCCGGAAGATCTCACCGACTTGACTTAACTTGAAATTTATTTAGTGTTCTTTGTTGGATGTCCCGAGTGTAAATAGTTGCTCTGTTGTACTATTCCCTGTTCTGATGTCAGTTTGTTCCTCAAGCACCTTCTGTCCCAATCCACAGGTACAGTGGCTGCAACGTTATTGTTGACAAACCAATCGTGTAGAATCGTTCGTGTACCGTGCGTGATCGTTCGTGTAACGCGCGAGATCGTGCATGTTTCAGACTCAATCGTTTGCGGTTTTAATCGTGCGAGATCGTGCCTTTAGAATCTTGTAAATTTCGTTTTGTACGTTTTTATCTGAATGTTACTTGTAAAATACGCATTTTCCTTGTTTTTAGCTCTACTGGTCAGAGACCAGAAGAGCTTATGCGATAGTAATGCGTCCGGCGTCCGTCCGTCTGTCTGTAAAAATTTTTTCAAAATGATACTCCTCCTACAGTTTTGGTCTGATTTCAATATAACTTGGCACACAAGTAGACTACACTAAGATACATAATTCTGTGTATCGGTTTTTGATATTGATGAACGGTGTTGCCGTGGTTACTAAACATAGAAATTTCTGTGAAATTCTTTCAAAACGCTACTCCTCCTACAGACTTGGTCTGATTTCAATATAACTTGGCACACAAGTAGACTACACTAAAATACATAATTCTGTGTATCGGTTTTGGATTTCGATGAACGGTGTTGCCATTGTTACTAAAAATAGAAATTTCTGTGAAATTCTTTCAAAATGCTACTCCTCCTACTGTATTTGGTCTGATTTCAATATAACTTGGCACACAAGTAGACTACACTAAGATGCATAATTCTGTGTATCGGTTTTGGATTTCGATGAACGGTGGTCTGATTTATATAACTTGGTACACAAGACTACACTAAGATACATTATTCTATTTATCAGTTTTGGATTTCGATGAACGGTGTTGCTGTGGTTACTAAAATAGAAATTTCTGTGAAATTCTTTCAAAATGCTATTTCTCCTACAGTTTTGGTCTGATTTAAATATAATTTGGCACACAAGTAGACTACACTAAGATACAAAATTTTGTAGATCGGTTTTTGATTTTGATGAACGGTGTTGCTGTGGTTACTAAAACTAGAAATTTCTGTGAAATTCTTTTAAAATGCTACTCCTCCTACAGTTTTGGTCTGATTTCAATATAACTTGGCACTCAAGTAGACTACACTAAGATACATAATTCGATGAACGGTGTTGCCATGGCTACTTAAAATAGAAATTTCTGTGAAATTCTTTCAAAATGCTACGTCTCCTACAGTTTTGGTCTGAATTCAATATAACTTTACACAAGTAGACTACATTAAGATACAAAATTTTGTTTTTGATTTCGATGAACGGTGTTGCTGTGTTTACAAAAAATAGAAATTTCTGTGAAATTCTTCCAAAATGCTACTCCTCCTACAATTTTGGTCTGATTTCAATATAACTTGGTACACAAGTAGACTACACTAAGATACATTATTCTAATTATCAGTTTTGGATTTTGATGAACAGTGCTGCCGTTGTTACTAAAAATATAAATTTTTTTGAAATTCTTTCAATGCTACGTCTCCTACAGTTATGGTCTGATTTCAATATAACTTGGCACACAATACTAAACTAAGATACACAATTCTATGTATCAGTTTTTGACTTCGATGAACATTATTGCTTTGGTTACTAAAAATAGAAATTTCTGTTAAATACTCTCAAAATGCTACTCCAAATAATGCAGTTTTAGTCTGATTATAATATAATGAGACATGCTGCAGGTAGACGTCACTAAGAACATACAGAGACCTGGTTTTAAATATTAATATATTTTATATAAATCCAAATAAAATGAATGAAGGGCAGTTTAAATAATTGAATGCAGAACGAACTAACTATCGCTCGTAAACAAGTAATATAGTAAGTCGTACAATATTAATTAAGTTCTCGTCAAATAGCGCGATTAATATTGTGATAATTCGTACTTAGATCTTTAACTTTTTTTTTAAAATCTGATTTTCATTATTATTTACTGCAAATTATAGAGATAAACCATCAATCCATCAAGAATAAATATTTTTACAAATAAATAATCATTTTTCAATGCTTACATAAATATTTAGTCGACGAATATACATGCACACGACATGATTTTCGGGGTTTTTGGCTACTGAGTTTATCACTGGAGCTTATTTTTAATAAATTAATTTTTGAATTTCTCCAAATAAAAAAAGTTAAATTTGCAAGTTATTTTTAGAGATTTACAAACATTGAATCAATGGAAACATACGGATATAATTTGTAATTTCAGTCATTCCATGCTGCAATATTTTTTTTTTCAATCATATCCCCCTTTCTGTATATCATGAAATCCAATTCAATCAAATTAAACGACCCACATACATGTACATCTTCTGATAGAACGAAAAAAAATCCGTTTTCTTGGGTCGGAGAATTACCTAAATAATTATTTATAATCTAAGTCTTGCATGTAATTTGCTCCATTTCCGTTTATTTTTCAAAGTCTATGAAATAATTTTGATAATTCTTTGAAATCTTAAATTAGTATTAGGCTGGTTTTCGTTTAGAAATTATTGATTCCTAAATATTTTGAACTATTTTGAGTGAAGAATCGTGCGTTTGCGTTAACAATCGTGTAAGATCGTGTAACGTGTAGAATCGTTTGCGTGAGTGATCATTCGTGTAAAAGGTTTAATCGTGCGTTAATCGTGCGGAATCGTTCGTGTAACGTGATTGTTCGTGTAAGTTGTCAACAATAACGTTGCAGCCACTGTATCTTGCAGAATAATTCGCTTTGTACTTACACAAGTGTTATATACCTAACCTTACGGGTGAAACACAATATAGAGCGCATTAAGAATACCACATTGTTATATATGATTTTTAGAAATGTTATTTCCTTAACATGTAATTTATCATAATTCATTTATAAGCATACTTATAAAGGACTTGTGTGCAAAATTTTGTTGATCTAGCCTTAACAGAATTCAAGTAAATGCAATAAATGTACCCCAAAAATGACTTTTTTTTAGCGTTATGCGGTTGCACTTTAAAATTACACCATTTTCCAATTGAAATAATTGTTATATATCATACATTTTCATGCCAATGATCATTATCAGACTTTATAATTTATTTTACAAATTATTTTGGTGCTTGAATTTTCAGGATTGAATAACAACTTTTGAAGATATGAAAGATAATGTAATAGGGGTGCAATGTTATACATTTTTCACATAATTATACCCCTCTCATTATGCCAAATAAAAATAATTTCCATATCATTTATTTCAACAGATTTCTGTCTAAAATCACAGTATTAATGCTCTGTTACTTACAGAAAAAGTTGGGTTAATGTAACAATTGAAATGAAATTTCATCATGTTTTAATGTAGAAAATTAAGTTTTTACAAAACACTGTAGTGTCCGTAACCACTTTTATTCTGTGAAATTGGAAAGCTCTATAAATATCTTAACTAATTTCCTAGATAGGCATCTCATATAGATGCTGAGATGTGTTGTTATTTTCCTGATCATCGCCACTGTTTGTCTGTTATAATTACAAATGTGGTTACGGACACTACAAAACCCTGTAGTGTCCGTAACCTGAATTTGAGGCAGTTTGAAACAGGCGGTGTTAAATCACTAATTCAAATTTATTCACAAGGGTCAGAAGTTTGTTTAACAAGTTAGTCAAAATACTTTATTTTTCTCCCTCATTTTGATATTGCAACTAATTTGGGAAACCCAGATTGCACCATTTTCATATACAAGATCCTTGGTGTTACATCACCTTGATATTGGCAGATGCTATTGACATCCTAGGATTTAAGTCAAATAGCATGTCATTACTTTTTCATTGTTTAAGTCAACTGGTGTTACATTTAAGAAAATCTTGTTGAAATTCCTCTATTTAAGGTTAAGTTTCATCCTATTGTAAATAACTTGTAGAGTGTGTAGTGTCCGTAACCAAAAGTTGAAAAAAGAAATATCTTTATTTTTTCTCCATAAAATTTACAGATAAATTTTTGAAACAGTGAATTATTGAATTTAGAGATAAAAAGGTGTTTATTAGCTGGACTTCTTTTAGATCATGTGTTTTTTTTCTTTGCTGCATGTACTAGAATAATGACTGGACACCCACAATGACATATTAAAATAGTTAGAAATTATTATCACTAGCAACATAACCTATATTTCTTGTGATTATTGATTCAATTGTCTAGTTGCTTGTTAAGTAATATCTTAACATGTGTTAAATGCAAGTAAATTTGCATTTAAAATGTTAAACAGTGGGGAAGTAATTTGGTTACGGACACTACAAAAAATTTCAAAAAAGAAAACAACTAAAATTACACCAGTTTCAGATAAAGTTTTATATATATAACTGTTTGAAGAAAAATAGAATGCTTCACAGACAAGAAAAAATAATTGAAGAAATATTAGTGAGCTTTATTCTTCAAGGTTTGACTTTTCTAGTTACACATAACACCTGTTTAAAGTTACATGTGTATATATTTATTCAAAGTATATTGGTTATGGTATGCTTTTAACAGATGAAGTTGAGATCTGAAGAATAAAAAAAATCAGGAGAAACTGACACGAGAAATAAAATGCTGAAAAAAGATAGGAAAAGGGCTTAAAAACAAAAACTTCATCCACAAACCTTTGAAAAATTAAAATATTGTGTAGTATCCGTAACCCTTAAATTTGGTTAATTGACTTCATTGATCATTGTACCTACATTCTAAATAGTTTTCATAAAACTTTAATAAATAATAAAACTTTTCTTTTGCACTTCAGTTAATCAATACATGTAGTTATGTGAAAGAAGGAAGTTTCAGGGTTTCCTAAAGTGGATTTTTTTCTACTGGCATTAGTACTGCAAGTAAATTGTTTTTACTTGAAACAATATCGAATTTGTATGTACTTTGTATTTAATAATCATTTAACTATGATTTATAATAGTTCAGAAGTTTATAAAATGTTTTTTTACCACAAACCAAACGCCAATCATAAATATCTGGGTTTTGTAGTGTCCGTAACTTAATGAAGCTATCAAATTATTTTAGATAATTTATAAAAATGAAATGCCCTATTTTAATGGAAGTATTTATATTTCACCAAACGCATAAAAAGTGTTATTTATAAATAGTTTTTTCTTTATTTATATTGGTTTTAAAGAGTTCACATAAAATGAAATACTACCATTTTAAACAAAAATGTATGAAGTGAGAACTATTTTCATTTTTAAAGTATAATGCCACCTTTTTTAGTAAACATTTTGTCCATATTTTGTATTTTTATATGTTGTTTGTTTGTGAGCAGTTGAAAAAATTAGAGCTTATAAACAATTTTCAATATTTATCTCAAAGAAAACAACGATCAAAGCTAATTTAAAAAAAACAACTAAAAAGTAGAGGAGTTGATGGAAAAACAGCTAAGATGTTTCAAGCTGACTCAAAGGCAACAACTCGGCTTTGCCTCGCCCAATACGGATTTCTATTTCAGACCCTGTATGAATCCGTATTAGGTCACTAACTGGCTGTGTAACTCATATGATAACGGATGAAACACAATATAGGGAACAGTAAGGTTGCACTTGGGGGTAAAAAATTAATGTCTTTATTTTGCCCCAAAATATTTTTTCTAAAAAGTAGAGTATCTAAAGGATCTCAAACATAAACGGTTTTGTGAAATTCACATTAGAACTTTGTTTTTTACAAGCATTTCTTCTTTCCGTATGGCCGGGGCTTGTATCTATCTCATCTACTTATTCTACTACCTGTCCTTTAATTTCAACTTTTAATAGAACCTTTCTTTCTTTTTTGTCTTGCCCTCTTTGTTCTTTATTGCTGTTGTCATGCCTTTCTATTCATTACTTTGCACTCTACTTATGTCATACAATTTTCGTGTGCCCATCGATAACTGACTGTTTCTGCTCCCATAATCACCTTCTGTGCACATTATCCTGTCATTCCTCATGCTGCGTTTTACCTCTCTGTCTTTGATGTAAAGTTGTTTCTTAAGCGACACCTTGTTTCTAGACAAACTTTCTTGCCTTTTGAAACCATCATAATCCAAAAGCTATAAAAGGTACTTGCTTTAAATTTTCAGTATTTAGTGATGTGACCTTTAGCAGAAATTACAGCAAGAAATCACCTTGAAATTGTCCGGTATAAGTTTCTAATACAAGAGGCCCATGGGCCGTATAGGTCACCTGAGTATCATGCAACAACTTTAAGTAACAAATGAATTTGATTCATGTTTTAAACCAGATCGAGGCCATGAAATTCACAATTTTGAAAGAGGCACCATTGCTTATCATAATTATACACTTGATCAGCATGCTTACTTTGGTTACTTAATACCCAGAGGTAGATCAGAGTAACAAAGAGAAAATGCATTTCGGTTTTTTATCAGTTGTGCACCCCATCCTACAGGAACCACTGACCCTGGGGCAACATCTTTCAAAATTTTAGAAATCTTATCAATTATATTTCATCATGTTGTTCAATAATACGAAAGTGCAGATTTCAAAGCATTAAATTATTTTCAGACTATGTACCCCCCCCCCCCCCCCCCAAAAAAAAAGATCTCTGTCCCAGGGGCCAGGAAAGTAACCGTTTTTGGAAGAAGCAGATTTCTTTGTCATAAATATATACTTAGATCATTGGCATAAGACCCAGGAACAAAGGAAAAGATTTTCAAAGAATTCATCCATTTTCACTATATAAACATTAGAGCCCCGCCCTAAGACAAGAAGCCCTGACCCAGGGGCCCCGAAATTCACAAATCTCACAGAAGCATCCTTCCTCCTCATAACTTTGTACATAGTTCATTGGTTAAATACCCAGTTGCAGAAAAGAAGATTTTTGAAGAATTTATGCATTTTCGCTATACAATCAATAAAGCCCCACCCTTACAACAGAACCCCAACCCATGAGCCATGAAATTCACAAGAAGGGGCAGCCTTATTCATTGACAACATATGGACTTGGTTGTTTATTTAATACTCAGGAGCAGAGAAGAAGATATTCAATGAAATAATTCATTTTTTACTATATAATCTTTATAGCCCCGCCCTAGCACTAGAACCCCTAACCCTGGGGCCATTAAATTCACAAAATTGGAAGAGACAGTCATTTTCAACTCAACTATTCACTTGCCTAGATTATTCATTGCACAGGAGCAAAAAGAGGAACTTCAAAGAAATAATGCGTTTACACTATATTAACTATTAAGCCCCACCCTAGCACTAGAACCCCGGACCCTGGGGTCATTATATTTACAATTTTATAAGAGGCAGTCTTATTCAACATAACTATGCACTTGGTTAGTTTATTTAATGCCCACAACCAGAAAAGAAGATATTCAAAGAATTTATGCATTTTCACTATATATTCTATATAGCCCCACCCTAGCACTAGAACCCCTAACCTTGGGGCCATGAAATTCACAAAATTGGAAGAGACAGTCATTTTCAACTCAACTATGCACTTGCTTAGTTTATTTAATGCCCAGGAGCAAAAAAGAAGAATTTCAAAGAAATAATGCATTTTCACTATATATCCTATTTAGCCCCACCCTAGCACTAGAACCCCTGACCCTGGCGCCATGAATTTCTCAATTTTGGTAGAGGACTCAAAGCTGATTACAATCATACCAACAATTTGACTGCTTGATGTCCAGGAGTAAAGAAGAAGATTTTTAAAGATTGCACTAATCTTAGTGGTTTTTGCCCCTTCCCCGAGGCCCTAGGGGGGCAGGGACCATGAAATTCACAATTGCTGTTCCCCTTTACCCATAGATGCTATATGCCAAATTTGGTTGAAATTGGTTCAGTGGTTTCAGAGAAGAAGCTGAAAATGTTCAAATGTTAACGAACGACGACGGACGAAAACGGATAGCAATAGTTTACTCAGGTGACCTAATAAGGGACAGTTAGAGTGGACCAAATGTTCATAACTTCAGAGATCACATAACTTTGGATTTAATTGCTGCCAGTGATTTTCTCAGTCGAATTTTTTGCAAAGACTGACCATAGATGTTCATCTAGAGTCTCTATATACCTCTCGGAATTCATATTTCAAGTTATTGGAACTAATGTCCTCACTCCTGAATAAGTCAAACATCCCCAAAACGCGCTCAACTTTACATTGCGGCCATGTTGACCAACACACTCTGGGCGATACGCTTCATTCTGTGTTCTCCATACATACAAACGTACAGTCATACATTTACATTTGATACACTATCCGAGTTTCATCTGAAAAAATCAATTTTCTAGAATAGTTATCAACTTTATGATTTTTTCATATGTTTACACCATTGAACACGACGTTTTCGGTTCACTTCTGACACAGTGATGGTCTTTCTCACTTTGTGTCTATGAATTTCATGAGAATGGAGTTTCCTCTGAACAGTCCTAACAGAAACTTAGTCAGTAGCATGTTGGTTGAAATTATCCACAATTTCGTTCAAAGTCTGTCTTTAATTCTTCTTCACAGTCCGAATCAAAATTCTGTCACCCCTCTCATTAATCAGACTCTTCCTACATCTGTTAGAGAACTTTTCCATACTTTCCACTTTATTATATTTTTTTCACAAGCCTAGAAATTGTAGACTTATTCACAAAAATATTTCTGCCAAATCACTTTGTTTTTCACCTCGTAGGTAAAAATCTAAAGCCAGAGCCAGTTTTCTTTGCTCCTCTGCCATTTCTTGTAGTTTGCTCTCCATTGTTTACAGACGTCGCGCACGGTGTTGGTGTCAAAAAGTCAATAGTTACTATTACGGCGGCATATGCGCTATTTCCATAATTTTATAACAATTCACTATATGAAAACTATATATCATTCGGTCGGTAATTGTATACTAAATACATTTTAACAAAAATATTGATCAAAATATTCCAATTATCAAATATATTAATTCGACTATTCAATCAATTACATCAAAAAAGCATGTAGATAGGTAACAGGAGCGTCGCACACGCAATATAACAAAATGTTGATAATTTCCATAAAACAAACAATACAAACATAAAATTTGGCAGAAAAGTTCAAAATATGATGTAACTGATGTAAAGTTTAACAATTTTGATTTTGTTCAATCCGAATGTTGTGAACGCGTTGTTAAAAATGCAAGACACCGATGAAGATAAGCGTTTTCCGAAGAAATTTTGAAAGAACATGAAATGCCATCGGTAACTTGAAAAAATAATTTCATGAGCAAAATCAATTTTGAAATGGCATGTCAATGATCCTTTTTGTGTGCAAGGAACTATATTTTAAATCAGACTGATATTTTGTGTCGATATGTATGTTGGGTTTCTGATGTTAAGCCGATTTATTGTGGGGACATTGACTAAAGTGGTGTGTCACAAAGTTTGGAGGCTCAATGTTGCAAAGTTTTTAAGATTCGTTTAATGGTAAATTTTGTAATGCAGGATAAAAAATTGATGTTGAAAACTATTTTAAATTCTACAAAATGTTGCCATGTTATTAAGAAAAAGATCTCTAGACAGAATTTTAACTTGCGGTGCCTTTAATTTTAATAATAATTGCCGTGTTACATGTATGTACTACATGTAGCTATACGTCACAATTGAATTTGACGGCAAAAACGTCACGTTAAAATGCTACACCCCAGAAATGACCTACATTTTAAGGATTCATTTTTCTAATTTGGCACCAAACAACGTTTAATACAAAATGTGCAAAATCAAAACTTTATTTAGATATAAAAATGAATTGATTTTATAAAGAAGTGTTTGTTTTATAGGCTTTTTACAATGTCAACATAAATATCACACATTGTCCAAAAGTAATAAATCTTACTATAATTGTATAAATGTGGTAGCATCGATCATATGTGTAGTCATTGAAAATAGACATATTGAAAATTATAGAATTTTTATGAAATGTGCATCTTTTCAAAAAGTTATTGGTATATTCCAAAAAAATTTCAGTAGAATGGTGACAAAATCCTAACAAAATTTAAATGTCAACATATATGTCACACACGTAAAAATTTGGCGTGTTGACGTTATTAGGTTCAATGCATAAAAGTCATGTAAAGCGTCAAAATATTTTTCTCTCTTTCCAAAACTTACTCTCAATTGCTGAAGAGCCTGATATGGATAAAAGAAAAAACATACCAATAATGATTAATTAGAAAAATAATTTTAAGTTTTTAAAGTTGCATTTATATATAAAAGTAAAACATGTGCAGTGTATACTTGTACACTGTATCAATATAAATCCTTGTCAGAATTTGTACAAAAGTACCATTCAGAGTTCGAATTAAGACACAAGAAAAAAATCACACAAAACAAAATTTATGCAAATATATAATTTCAAATTTGAATTAACTCACAGTAAAGTGTGTCAACTCTATTTTATGCTGGTATAAAATGTTCTATACATGGCGCGTTTACATTGAATAATCCAATATTGAATAAGGGTTAGTGGTTGTCGGAGGTGAGTACAAATGTATTAGATTTTCATTACAAAATGGGATTGGACTTTGAACGAAAAAAAAACAAAAAACAATTCAATGTTAAATCAGCAAAATATCTACAATCGTACAATTTACTGAAAACAAATGACAGGTTATAGGACCTACTGATATGGAATTTTTTTTAAATTTATCTCGATAAAATAAAAAGCATGTAAAGATTTAAAATGCGATGTTGAACAAGTTTCGTTATTTCTACCAATTTTTTTAAATGAGGCAAACCATGCTCATACTTTCCTCCCGCAATATGCATACAGAAGGGTGCAGATAATTTGATGACAGTTGTTTTCAATTACCTGCATTATATAATTGGCGGCATTACTGGGTTTTTATTTTTCCTTTATAAAAATATTAGCAAAAAAGTAACGTCAAATAAATTTTCTAGAACTTCACGTAAAATAACGTCATTTTGACGTTACCGAAACTGACACCAACACCGTGCGCGACGTCATTATAGTGAAAACACTAGAGAGTTAAAACAGGGGAACCAACTGAAATTGGGTGCAAGGGGAAATCATACCCCATATAATTTGTTTCAACCCTTATTGGTTTTTAAAAGTGTGTTAATTTAATTTATTTTATCTCGATATAAGCATATGAACAGTATGTTTTTAGGGTTTTCCATCAAGTTAGATCCATGGGGTATTGTGTCTTGTTTTATGGCTTCTAATGGTCTTCGTTGTTGCTGTCGAACTTTGCATTGAAATCTCCAATAATGAGCAATATGACATGTTTTTGTATGATTTTAATGACTTCCTGTAATTTTTACAAGAATGCTTCCTATCTCTACTCAAAGCTTTGTTCCACAATCAGGCTTATTTTATATCTGATGTACAGAATCTTGCGCACATCAATCTTTCATTTATGGGTGTCCATTCATTCAGTTACGTCTTATTTTTCTATGTCAGCACTATTCTACTTCTTAATGTGATCCATCCTCTCTTCCTACATAAAGAACAAGTTTTCCACTTTGCAGTGTAGTTGTAGCCCAGTTATATAAGGTCAGTATCTGTCCATCTCCTGTTCCAGTCGCCCGGGTGGTTACAGCGTCTGCTCAAGAGTCGCGAAGTAAGGAGTTGATCCTTGCGTCGCGGGTTCGAATCCCACCATATAATTGATTGTATGTTGTTTAACGTCCCTCTCGAGAATTTTTAACTCTTATGGAGACGCCTCCACTAGCCGGTGGGGAGCTGCAAATTGTTGTCCTATGCTCGGCACTTAGGGCCATTGACCAGTGAGGGATCGTTTCCGTGCCAGCACCTACTGCGACACAAGACATCAGTTTATACGTTCACAACAGAGGGACACCGTTCTCCACGTCCCACGGTGGGAATTGAACCCGCAAAGTAAGGTTCATCTCTTACATCGCAACTTTACAGTAGACGCTCTACCCAGTGCGTCACGCGTAATATAAACACGTTAACAGGAATAAAATTGGTTTTTCCAGTACTAGCATCCGAGGATAATTTTGGATATTTGTCTTTAGACTTAAATGGGATAAATTTGTAAGCTCACCTGAGCCGAAGGCTCAAGTGAGCAACCAAATTTGCCACAAATTATCCTTAGGTGAAGGGGATTCATGTTGGTTCAAATAAGGGCCATCCCCTCTTGCAAGGGGGGATAATTATGAATTACTAGTAGTAAAAAATTAATGGCCTTTTTAATAAAATCTTCTTAAGAACCACTGGGCCAGGAAAGATGAAATTCGTGGAATGATTCTCAGGTAGTGTAGATTCAAGTTTGTTCAAATCATGACCGCCGGGGGCAGGGTGGGGCCACAATGGCTGATCAAAGTTTTACACTGGAATATATAGGAAAAATCTTTTCAAGAACCATTTAGACAGGAAAGATAAAACTCATCTGAAATCATCCTCAAGTAGTGTAGCTTCAAGTTTGTTCAAATCATGACCTCCGGGGATAGGGTTGGGCCAAAATGGCTGATCAAAGTTTTACATCGAAATATATAGGGAAATCTTTTAAAATCATCTTCTCAAGTACTTCAAAGCCATGAATAGTGATATTTTATGGAATCATCCTCAGGTAGTGTAGATTTAAGTTTGTTCAAATCATAACCTCCAGAGATAGGATGGGGCCACAATGTGGGGTCCAAGTTTTACATTAAAATATATTTTTAAAAAATCTTATTATCAAGAAAAGCAAAGCAATAATAACTGATATTAGTATTTATATGGAAGCATTCTCAGGTAGTGTAGAATTAAATTTGTTCAAATCATAACCCCCAAGGGTAGATTGGGGCCACAATGGTGGATCAAAGTTTTACATAGAAAAATAATGGGAAAATTAAATCCCAAGAACACAAAAGCTATCTTTAGTCATATTGACATGAAAGCATCCTCATGTATTGAAGATTTAAATGATTTGTTTAAATCATGGCCCTTTGGGTAGGGAGGGAAACAATGGGGAATCAAATTCAATTTATTACGAAGTATAATATAGGAACAATTAAGACCAGAAGTCTCTGTCGAGACTGTAGCTCTACTGGTTTGTACTTATAATAAAGAAAGAGAAAAGTAGCAGTTGGGACATAAAACTTGCCAAAAGCAATAAATAGAATAATGACAAAAACCGATACACAGAATTATGTATTTTAGTGTAGTCTACTTGTGTGCCAAGTAATATTGAAATCAGACCAAAACTGTAGGAGGAGTAGCAAATCACAATCATTTCCACAAAAATTTTAATTTTTAGTAACAACAGCAACACCGTTCTTTGAAATCAAAAACCGATATATAGAATTATGTATCTTAGTGAAGTTTACTTTTGTGCCAAGTTATAATAAAATCAGACCAAAACTGTAGGAGAAGTAGTATTTTGAAAGTATTTTTTTTTTAATTCTATTTTTAGTAACCACGAAACACCATTCATCGAAATCAAAAACATATATACAGAATTATGTTTCTTAGTGTAGTCTTATATTGAAATCAGACCAAAACTGTAGGAGGAGTAGCAAATCACAATGATTTCTATTTTTAGTAACCACGGCAACACTGTTCATCGAAATCAAAAACCGATACACAGAATTATGTATCTTAGTGTAGTCTACTTGTGTGCCAAGTTAAATTGAAATCAGACCGAAACTGTAGGAGGAGTAGCATTTTGAATCATTTATGATTTTCACAAAATTTTCTATTTTTAGTAACCATGGCTACACAGATCATCGAAATCAAAAACCGATACACAGAATTATGGATCTTAGTGTAGTCTACTTGTGTGCCAAGTTATATTGAAATCAGACCAAAAACGTCGGAGGAGTAGCATTTTGAATGATTTTCACAAAAATTTTTATTTTTAGTAATCACGGCAACACTTTTCTTCGAAATCAAAAACCGATACAAAGGGCGCGCTTGATTTGTCTGCACCTTACACCCGGTGTACACTTTTTCAATATCAAGTGCAAAAGTGTACACTTTTGGTGTACACCTTCTACACCCTGTGCAGGGCATGTGTAGGTAATGACACCGTAAATTCAATATGGCTGACAAATGACGAAACGGTAAAACTGCAGAACTTCTTTTTCTGTATTTGAGTTTACTATCAAGTATTTTATTGGCTCATTGTGTTAAAATTGTTTTTAGTAATAAAGTGGACCATGTTTTGTGCATTTTATGGAAAATGAAAAACTTCATAACTTGTAAAATAAAAAAAAAAAGAAGCAAATTTTGCAAGTTTGGGTTATAAAGACTCTTTGATATATTTGACTATGGCTAGATATTTAGTTTTAGGGGTAATTATGGGCAGCTAGGAAAATGTTTAATAAAAAATTCTTTGCATTTTGTAAAATGTTTTGTTTTTAAAGGAATTTTAAGAGAATGTTCACAATCGCAACAAATATTTTATTAAAAAATCGTCTGCAAGTAGGCCCCTCTTAGTTTGTTAAAATGTTGATGTCCATGTTTAATCTGCCACACTACACCCAATTTCACTTGATTATGAGGTGTAAATCGTCTGCACCCACCGTAGTAAGGTGTGGACAAATCAAGCGCGCCCAAAGAATTATGTATCTTAGTGTAGTCTACTTGTGATTTTGTCAGGTGATCATGATTTATATTTTCTTTTTATTTTCTTTTTTCTCGACATATCACTGCTTGTATATTTGATAATGCTTTCAGGTTACAACTTTGTACTAGGTACATGTACTTTGCTTTCCAAATATGTTTAAAGTGCAACAGAAAAATACAAATAACTAACATTTCCAAATAAAAAGGATTGTAGAAATGCATTCTATTTACACGTTATAAAGTGTTAATTAGGATGTGTGTGTTCATAATCAGGTGTCATATAAATGACATGTTTACTACACGTGATTAAATTCCCTTTTTATTGGCAAAACAGGTGTTTAAATATTTAAGGAAGCGTTAGAAGCTTAAACGTGCATAATCCATGCATCCAATGAATTCCTAATTATGTTCAAATTGTACATGCAGTTAATGCGCCATTACTATATATAGACGTATTTGTTACTATATCCATCTAGGAATAAATTTGTTTCTTGAACGGATTTTAAGATCTGGTTGATAGAAGAAATTTTTCAATATTCATATTAAATCAAAGTACTGAAAGCACTCATGAGAGTTGAACGTGGTGTTAAATAAAATCTTTGATCGGGAGGTTAAGTGAGAGAACAATATTCTTATTACAAATACAGACAACTGTTTCAGATTTTTTGAGTTGCAAAAATCTTGAGAAAGACATCCAGAGACATTGAATAGCAAAAAAATGCATGGGCCATATTGTTGCCTGCCTACATTAGTCCTTTTTTATACTCTCTGCTTGAAAAGCGGGAGGGTATTTATTAATCTGGATTTCCGTCTATCTGTTTGTTACGCTTTAGGTATACCCATCTCTTATCCGCAACTCCTCTTACACAACTGAACGAAATTTTCATAGAATCTTAATTACATATTGCTGTTGTGGACCTTCTATTACTTTTCCATCCTACACACATTTTGGGTTTCCCATTGCAAAAACATGGACACTGCCATTATATTCATATTAGAGGCGGTTGATCATTTAAATAATTCACTGCTCACAGTCTTCAAATTTGTAAGATATTTTTCCTTGGCACCTTTACCCATGTTTTTATTTTATGAAAATTTCAGTTTCGCAGGAATAATATATGTTGATAAAATGTGGATTTTAACACAGCATCCTTTTAAGAGCTAACAGGTTTGTTATATAAAACTTCTTTGTGAATATAAATGTATTTCAATTACACGACCATTATACATGGAGTACGTCAGAACTTATCTATTTTAATATTGTGAAGAAAAAAGCAATACCAAGTTTAAAACAAATATTGAATGACCAAACATAAAAACAGTGGTATATGTGAGAGTTTGTGTGCGTACGAGTTATCTGGTATGTAAATGAGGTTTTCCTTTTATTAAAAAAAACTTCACTTTGTTGTTTTTTACGAAATGATTTTACGAAAACATCAGTGTCCGTTTTTTTGGTTTTAACATTTATAACAGAGTACTAGATTTACCGCTTTTGGCAGGTGATACTGCTGATTTAGTAATAAATACGCATGTTTCCTAAAGTTTTTATGCATTATTGAATTCATTTCAACCAAGAAAATGTTCATGAAAAGTTTGAGTAAATTCTGTGCACCGGTAAAAAAAGAAATTGCTAAAAATCCGGGACCGTCGGGCGTCGGGACGACTAGCTTTACCGCTTGCCGTTAGTATGTAGAGTTGTCGATCGTATCTTTTTCAGTGTATGACGCCACACAAAAAAATGAGTTCCATTACGTAAAACTTTTGAGGTCCTTTATAATTTAGTTTTACTTTGAACGAAATTTAATTTTCAAAATAAGATTACTTTATCATTATTACATTAACTTACATTTCAAAGTATGAAAATTAGATCAATTCAGGAGAAAATGACATGAACAATTTGAGGCGGATGTTTATGCATGTTTTCTGTTGAATATCATCGGAGTAAATCAGCCGACACAGTAGCCTCGCTTTCGGCTCTATATAATCAACACAAATTACTGCGCATGTTAAATACGTGATGACCATGGGAGATTGAACATAGTTCAACTCCCAAAAACTGTAGGTCTAAAAGTGGGGATCCGCGAATTTTAAAGTAAACAAGCAAAGTCCAAGGATTGTGGCCCCCTCTTTTGGTATCCAAGTGGGTAGGATGACATTATTTAAGGCACATTATGTCAAATATGAACACTCGATCACATCTTATTCAATCACCAAAGGTAGCATTTCTGAAATTTTGGCCAAACATGAAAGTTAAGGTCAAGAGGTCAAAAATCATAGCATTCTCGAAAATATCTTGTCACAGGTAATGCAAATGTCAAATATAAACGTTATATCACTTCTCAATAAAAATTTATAAGGAAAAATAACAATTTTGAAAAGTAGGTCAACCTTTAAGGACATAGGGTAAAAAATCATAGTAGTATATTAAGGCAGGTCTTGCACAGATGCTACATGTATGCATATTTAATATGAAAGCAATTTTTTTTTTTTACTTTTAAAAGAAATGTCCAATTTAAAGTAATGTTAATTTTTTTTAAATGTAGGTCAAACTTGAAGATCAAAGTCAAGGGTAACAAATCATGGCATATTTGAAAAGGTCTTGTCACAAAAAATATTGATGTGAAATATTAAAACCGTATCTTTTCTCATTCAGAAGTTATGACTAACGTTTAAGCTTGGGTGACAGACGAATAAGATTTAATGTCCCCTCGCTTTTGCGAAAACAGGGGACACTATACAATTATGGACTGATAAGAAGGGAGATGCCCCCCTTCTTAACAGTTGCAAACCATAAACAAGAGGCCCAGGGGCCACATCGCTCACCTGAG
>PRKT01000026.1:903497-921903 GCA_003671525.1 Saccostrea glomerata
GGGGGGGGGGGGGGGGGGGCAATAAAAATTACTTGTACGCTTAAAATCCACCTAAGTTTGAACGCTCCATTATTTTTAAGGAATGGAGCGTTTGGGAGGAGATTAACTTTTATTAAATTTTTACAACAACAATTATTTAAAATATTTAATAAATTTTTACAACGGCTAATGTTAATGCTATCAGTCTGACTGGTTTAGTGTCTATTGAGAATTTCACTCAGATTTTGTTTTTGTGCTGCAGTTGTTTGTTTGTATTTCAGGGTATCGTTCGATCTAGACATCGAAAATAAGTTGCATTTGCTCATCCACTCAAGCGTGATAAAGTCGAGTGGTTGCGAATGCGCGCAAGGAGATTTTTTTGACATCTGAATCCATATATACCCCCTTACTTGCACTGGCCAGAACTTACATTCCGCAATTTTGGGCTGAACAGAACGCCGTTGTCTTTAAGCGAGTTTCGTTAGTGTGTGAAGATAAAACGCGTCACAAAATTTACACCAGGACACAAATATTTACACTATACATCAGTTAGGCTCTTGGTTATTTTCATTGAAAGATTTTGGAGAATTTTTCAAATGTTTTAATCCGCCTTTGTTTCTTTTCGATGATCCTCCGTTCAAATGAGAAACTTCCCTTGTGCGTCTTCGAAAACAGGTAGTTGTGAGCACTCTCTTCTTCATAAATTTCAATGCTCCTAACCCCCACGTAAGGCCAATGCTCCTAATTCCCACGCAGGGCCAATGCTTCTAACCCCACGTAAGCGAAATGAAGCCCAGTAAGGTTTTAATACAGTTTTAAACAAAACACGAAAGTATACGTTTCTTAGGGATATTCCGATCCGTCCACTTCTTTGCCTCACATGTAAAACGTGTCAGGGTGTAATTCAATTAATGTATTCTCATTTTATCAATATCCACAAGGACTTATATCCGACCTGTTCTTTGACATGTTATTCCAAAATCTTCCTTAACGGCTCTCGTATTTTTACTTTTTAGCTCTACTGGCCAGAGACCAGAAGAGCTTATGCAATAGTAATGCGTCCGTCTGTCTGTCTGTAAACAATTTTTTAAAAATGCTACTTTACCTACAGTTTTGGTCTGATTTCAATATAACTTGGCACACAAGTAGACTACACTAAGGTACATAATTCTGTAAATCGGTTTCTGATTTCGATGAATGGTGATGCCATGGTTAATTAAAAATAGAATTTTTTGTGAAAAATATTTAAAATGCTACTCCTCCTACAGTTTTAGTCCGATTTCAATATAACTTATTTGGCACACAAGTAGACTACACTAAGATACATAATTCTGTGTATGATTTCGATGAACGGTGTTGCCGTGGTTACCAAAAATAGAAACTTCTGTAAAAAACGTTCAAAATGCCACTTCTCCTGCAATTTTGGTCTGATTTCAATATAATTTGGAACACAAGTTGACAACACTCAGGTTCATAATTCTGTAAATCGGTTTTTGATTTCGATGAATGGTGATGCCATGGTTACTAAAAAAAGAATTTTTTGTGAAAAATATTTAAAATGCTACTCCTACAGTTTTGGTTCGATTTCAATGTAACTTATTTGGCACACAAGTAGACTACACTTAGATACATAATTCTGTGTATGATTTCGATAAACGGTGTTGCCGTGGTTACAAAAAATAGAAACTTCTGTAAAAAACGTTCAAAATGCCACTCCTCCTGCAATTTTGGTCTGATTTCAATATAATTTGGAACACGAGTTGACAACACTAAGGTTCATAATTCTGTAAATCGGTTTTTGATTTCGATGAATGGTGATGCCATGGTTACTAAAAAAAAGAATTTTTTGTGAAAAATATTTAAAATGCTACTCCTACAGTTTTGGTCCGATTTCAATTTAACTTATTTGGCACACAAGTAGACTACACTTAGATACATAATTCTGTGTATGATTTCGATGAACGGTGTTGCCGTGGTTACAAAAAATAGAAACTTCTGTAAAAAAAGTTCAAAATGCTACTCCTCCTGCAATTTTGGTCTGATTTCAATATAATTTGGAGCACAAGTTGACAATACTAAGGTTCATAATTCTGTAAATCGGTTTTTGATTTCGATGAATGGTGATGCCATGGTTACTATAAAAAGAATTTTTTGTGAAAAATATTTTAAAATGCTACTCCTACAGTTTTGGTCCGATTTCAATATAACTTATTTGGCACACAAGTAGACTACACTAAGATACATAATTCTCTGTGTCGGTTTTTGATTTCGATGAACGGTGTTGCAGCTGTTTCTAAAATTAAAAACTTCTGTAAAAAACATTCAAAATGATACTTCTCCTACAGTTTTGGTCCGATTTCAATATAATTTGGCACACAATTAGACTACACTGAAATACATAATTCTGTTTATCTGTTTTTGTCTTTATTCTATTTATTGCTTTTGTAAAGTTTTATGTCCCAACTGCTACTTTTCTCTTTCTTTATTACAAGTACAAACCAGCAGAGCTACAGTCTTGACAGAGACGTCTGGTTGATCTAGTTGTAGGAACAAGTTTTACCTGAAGTAAAATAATTTTGACTTTAAAGAATATATTCATTTAAGTCATATATCGTATCTTGTTTTCATTTTAATCTATCTTTAAAGTTAATAATCCTGTTTATATAATATTTATGCAATTAAAATAGAAATAGATATCTGTTAACTGTTTTGTTTGCAGTTCTGATATTTCCATGTCCTTTTTTTAGGTCGTGTGTTTACAATTATCATTTTCAGCTTCTTCTCAGAAACCACTGAACCAATTTCAACCAATTTTGGCATAAAGCATTTGTGGGTGAAGGGGAACAAAAATTGTGAATTTCGTGATCCCTGCCCCCCTGGGGTCTGGGGGGTGGGGCCAAAACCACTAAAATTAGTGCAATCTTCAAAAATCTTCTTCTTTACTCCTGTAGCCTTTTTCACAAAAATTCTTACGACTAAGATTAAAATTTGACAGCTCTGATATTTCTTTGGTTAATAAAGAAAATTATTATTTCAGATGAATAATTCACATTTTACTGTAATGTAATAGAAATATAAGATTTTTTTGTAGCCTACTACAATTTAGGTACATATAGAAGAATTGGAAAAAAATAATCGTAGAGGCTCTATTGATTTTATAGTGAAAATTAATTCTTTGAAAATCTTCTTTTCTGCTCCTAGGTATTAAATAAACTAACTAAGTACATACTAGTAGTTATGATGAGCAAGAATGCCTCTACCAAAATTGTGAATTTTATGGGCCCAGGGTCAGGGGTCATGGTGTTAGGGTGGGGCTCTATTGAATTTAAAGTGAAAATGCATTACTTCTTTGAAAATCTTCTCTGCTTCTTCTTTATTAAATAAACCAACTAAGTAAAAAGTTATCATGAGCAAGAGTGCCTCCTCCAAAATTTTGAATATTATGGCCCCAGGGTCAGGGGTTAGGGTGGTGCTCTATTGATTATATAGTGAAAATTTATTCTTTGAAAATCCTCTTCTCTGCTCCTAGGTACTAAATAAACTTACTAAGTACATAGTTCTGATGAGCAAGAATGCCTCTACCAAAATTGTGAATTTTATGGCCCCAGGGTCAGGGGTTATGGTGTTAGGGTGGGGCTCTATAATGATTATATAGTGAAAATACATTACATCTATGAAAATCTTTTTCTCTACTCCTGGGTAACAAGCAGATGTACTACCTATATAGTTATGATGTGCAAGGGCTCTTCTTCCAGAATTGTAAATTTTAAGGCCCCTGGGTCAGGGATACCGAAGAGTGGGGGGGGGCTCTACTTATACACTGAAAATAAATTGTTTGAAATCTGCTCCTTATTATTAATCAAACATTTTTGATAAGCAAATGTGCCTTTTCAAAAATTGTGCAATGTGTATACCTAGGGTCAGGGTTCATATGTGGTAAGGGCACTTATGATTATTGGCTGAATATTACTGATTAGTTGAAATGCATTTTTTGTTCCCCTGTCCTGCTTATGGGTATTAAGTAAACAAATTAAACAATTGCTAAGTGTATAGTTATGATAACAATGGTGCCTCTTTTAGAATTGTGAACGCCATAGCATCTTGCTTGAAACATGATATGAAAGTTGTTGCATGACGCTCAGGTGACCTATAAGGCCCGTGGGCCTCTTGTTTTTTTTCATATCGCGATTTCCACCTTTTCTGCAGTCAAAATAATAATCGCTAATATCAAAGCACTGAGGCCTAAATAAGGCTCGTTTTGAAAATTTCTGAAATTGGGCTGGACGTCTAATCCTAGTTTATCAGATACCAAATTAGCAATATTACAAAAATTAGCAATAATATTTGTATTATCCACTTTGTAATCATGATGTCATGTAATGAGACAAAAAAAATTAATCTGCACACGTTTATGCTTCAATATTGATATGAAACAAGATGTGATTGTGAAACATATTGCCCCAGATGGTAACACAATTCTGTAGTGGGACTTAGACTCAAGTGGTATACACTTACCCTTGACAGTGCAATAGTTATGCCTATCTTATGGGCTAGGTTCAAGTTGAAAACAATCAGACAGACAGAAGAAAAACAATATCTTATCCGGGATCTTTTGATGCAGGGGCATAAAAATCAGATATGTATCGATTTTTATGATTGAATTGTTTCAAATATCCTCTCCTTTACTTTAAACAATGGTCCACCCAATTCTGCACGGTCATTCTTGAGTAACAACTGTGTCCATTAAAAAAAACAAGTGTTTTTTAATCGGGTCAGACTCCATATTCTCGTAGCGCAGAATGGGCCTCCGCTCCATTACTTTTAAAAAATGGAGTGCTACTCGTACAGAAGCCGTTGAAGTACTTTGACATTAAAAGCATGCTCGGGCTCCTTATTGACAACATATATATAGTCTTCGAAGACCAGGCCTGGGGGCCATAAAACTTAGACGAGCTCACTTTTGATCTCAGTCTCACTTTTCCACTATATATTCCTATGGTAAAAGTGAGACTGAGATCAAAAGTGAGCTCGTCTAAGTTTTATGGCCCCCAGGCCAGGTGTTGGGTCGCCCGCATGGCGCAGTGAATAGAGCATTCACTATAGAGACGCCGCATTAGGGGTCGATTCGTTCGATACCATTGCGGGACGTAGAGAACTGTCTTTCGGATGAGACTTTTATCATAAACTTGCATCCAGCTTAAGTCCCTCGTCGCAGTAGGGTCACCTGCGTGGCGCAGTGGTAAAGCGTCTGCTCTAGAGTCGCGAAGTAAGAGTTGATCCTTCCGTGGCTGGTTCGAATCCCACTGTGGGACGTGGAGACCAGTCTCTCAGATTGGACCGAATAAACAAAGGACCCGTGTCGCACTAGGTGCTGGCACGAAAAAGATCCCTATTCAATGGCCCCGAGTGCCGAGTAAAGGAAAAATATTTTGCAGCTTTTCCACCGGCAAATGGTGAAGTGTCCATAAGAGTGAAAATTTGTCGAGAGGGACGTTAAATAATATACAATCAATCAATCGTAGAAATAAGTGCTTGCACGAAGATCCCTACCTACTAAATGGTCTTTAGCCATCCATTGGCAAGTTGTAGCGTCTCAATTTCAGTGAAAAACCCTCAAAAGGTACATGAACAACTTCTTGGAACTGCGATTAGCACTAATTATGCTCTAGCTTGTATTAGCTAGTTTTAGCTCACCTGTTTTCCATTGAAGCCAATTTTGTTGGAATTTTGTCTGTCTGCCCATACGAAAATGTGTAGTTGACCGTCAACTAGTCGTCAGCTGATAATGCGAAAACAGTTGACCACTAGGAGTTGAATTCTTTTCTGAAAAGCGTTCAACTGATTTGCATAAAATTGTCAGTTGACCATTAGTTGAATGTTAATACTTTGAATTTTTCATGAAAACAAGAGTTGACCACTTGTTAAACACTCCGACTTGTTAGAAAATTTCTCCCACGCTATATTTATGTTGGGTTCAAAATTACAATTTTATAGATCGGGTTTGTTTTACCATAATTACAACAACCAAAATTTGAATCAGTTCTGTCAATCGCATCATCTCGGGTCTTTCCGTCAGTGGTCGGAAAAACAACCTCGAATGTATAAACATCACCGGATGTTAAAAATTTATACATCTTCCTAATTATTCAAATATAGGATAGACCAATTTAGAAGTCCACTTATTGTATATTCTAAGTAATATCGTTACATGAAATTAAAGTTAAACTCCATATTCCACAGATAAAAGGTAGCCATGCATTTATTTCAAAGATCGTGAAAAGGGGAGGGGGGGTTGTCATGGCGTCTACCGTATACGTTCGAGGTCGTTTTTCCGCTAGTCGGAGAGGCCCGAGAAGTTGCGATTGCAGTACATGTGTGTTTTCTGTAGAAGGTGGGAATTTTGATTTGAAACATTATTGTCTTCGCGATGATTCAGCGTGTGAAATCTCATGCACTATTGTAAGTATAAAATTTAAAGATTTATTTCTAAGCTTTTTATTTTTTTAAACAGATATTAGGAATACAAAAACTCTAGCCAGTATATGTCTCTATTATTGTGTACTTTTTTAAAAATATTAAAAGAATTCTAAAAAAATTAATTGTCATGCATCAAGTGTTTTGTTGCGTTTCTTGTTGTGTTGGTAAAAATATGCCATTGCTTTAGACTAATTCTACATATAACCCATTCTGCACAAAGAATGAAGATGAAGCATCATGTAACAACTTATGAGAGTTTTCCAACTCAACTCATTTACAACATGCATTTAGATTTACATGTACATTTACTCCATTTGTTTTTTTTTTTTGCAAAAAATGCATGCAACCTACGTGCACTGACTAATGGAGCATTCAACTAGCGGTCAACTGCAAAGGAAATAGAGGAGTATTCAACTAGCGGTCAACTGCAAAGGAAAAAGAGGAGTATTCAACTAGCGGTCAACTACAAAGGAAATAGAGGAGTATTCAACTAGCGGTCAACTGCAAAGGAAATAGAGGAGTATTCAGCTAGCGGTCAACTGCAAAAGCAATAGAGGAGTATACAACTAGCGGACAACTGCAAAGAATATTTAGGAGCATACAACAGTGGTCCACTCTATGCAAATGACTTGAATGCTCCCTCATTTGCATGGCAAAAATTCAACTAATGGTCAATTGACGGTCAGTTAATCGTCAACTAGTAGTCAACTGAATACTCCGATTGAATTCATATGGGTGTTGTTAAACGTCCCTTTTAAGAATTTTTCACTCGTATGGAGACAGTGGTGGGCTTCAAATTTCGTCAAATATTAGCACTCAGGGTCATTGAACAGTGAGGGATCTTTTCTTTCCAGCATCCACTGCAACAGGTCGCTACGTCCCACAGTGAGATTCGAACCCGCGACGTAAGGATCAAGTCTTTTCCCCGCGACTCAAGAGCAGACGCTCTACCATTTCGCTACGAAGACCACATCTAACAGTGTACAGTAAACACGGTTATGACGAACTAAAAGTTATATAGTGAATTGACTCCAATAGCGAATTGATTTTTATTCCCCTAGGCTTTAACATGTGAATGGAACTTAACAGATATAACAAATTGCGTTTATACATGAAATAATGCAAAATCGTACGTCCCTCAGGCTGGCACCTCTTTTTCTAAGGTTGATATTTGGCAAGTAAAAATTTTCTAGAAATTTTTGGACAGTACTTGTTCAACGAGATACTCAGTACTTACATGCCGTCTGAACGACAGGTACAAATCAATGTGCCCCGTTTATTGGGGGACAAAAAGTCATGAATAAGTAAAAAATTTAAGAAGCTGTTTTGAAAACCATGAGGGGAAAAGCTGACTATTGACGGCGTGTTCAAACGGACGATGACTAGACAGCCGCCAAACATTGCTTAGATAAATAAACTAAGAACACTGTACTCTCGACTGCTATTTAAAACAACAAAAGCGTTAATTAAAAGAGATATAATTATGAGTTTTCCAAACACATAACAAGAAATGTTTTGAGGAAATAATAAAGGTGTATTTGAATTAGATTTGGACAAAATCTGGAAGCTTCCTAGCTGCAGATCTGTAGCTCTCCGAAAAAAATATATTGATAGACCGGAGAGCTTCAGTGCCACCCATTGAAAAAACTGTGTATTTATTGCGCACAAAAAAGTGCGCTCGGTTCTTAATTAATTCTTCCAAATCCTTATTTCAATTGCGAATATCTTCTATCAAGTACTCTCGTAGTTGACATCCGAACGTAGCAAATGGACCGAATTATCTTTTAAACCAAAATGGCAGTATAAATAAGCGAAACGTTCTATGATTACGATATCAGGGTCAGTAGGACTATTAACAACAATTATGAGGAATGTTTGGTTGTGGAAACAGCGAAAGAATATGTTAGGAACACACGGTTAGTAATATTTTGATATTACAGTTTTTAAAACATGGAGAAATAATTCGAGAACAGAGCGCACTTTTTTGTGCGCAATAAATACACAGTTTTTTCTATGGGTGGCATTGTAGCTCTCCGGTCTATCAATATATTTTTTTTCGGAGAGCTACAGATCTGCAGCTAGAAGATTCCTCGCATGATATTCATCCCCCCCCCCCTTGGCCATGGATTGCTTTGCTCTTGTCGGTCTGTCTGTCGGTCCACCATCAGTTTCAGTTCATTTTCTTCGCAGAGGTTACACATATTAAAATGAAATTTGGCTATAATACAGATTCATCATAATACTTAGGATTGGGTACGATCAAGCCATTTTGGACAGAGTTATGGCCCTTGAGCTTAGAAAAATGTAATTTTTTTGCCGTTTTCGTTCATTTTCTTTGGAGAGGCTGCAAATACTGAAATGAAATTTGGTTTACAGATTTAGCAAAAAACATTTAGATCAAGTGCTGTTTTAGGAAGGATCGAACCATTTGGACAGAGCTAGGACCCTTGGACTTCGAAAAATTCCATTTTCTTAGCAGAGGTTGCACACATTGAAATGAAATATGGTAAATGTATACAGATTCATCATAAGAATATAGAGGTCAAGGTCTGATTTGGCTACGATCGAACAATTTTGCACAGATTTTTAACGCTTGGTTAAAATTATGATTATTTGCAGTTTCCAAAAGTTTTCTTTGCAGAGGTTGCACAGTTTGAAATGAAATTTGGTGTACAGATTAATCATAAGAACGTCAAATTCTCTTTTGGGTACAATCGAGCCATATTTGTCCCCCGCTTGAAAAGTGGGGGATATTAAGTTGGGTCTGTCCGTCCGTCTTTCTGTCTGTCTGTAACGCTTTCGTTTCCACACGATATCTCGAGAACCCTTTGAACTTTGGCAATGAAATTTTGCATATCAACTCCCTATGGACTAAAGAAGACCCCTATTGATTTTGAGGTCAAAGTTCAAGGTCGTAAATTTATACATTCTGTCTGTGTTTAACATTATTCTTTCCGGCCGATATTTCAAGAGGATTTTGAGCTTTTGCAATGTAATTTCATACCAAAACTCCCTAGGACCTCTTTCACCCCTCTCAAAGTGTCCCGCCCCGTCTGTTTTATTTGTATTTATTGTATTACATGTCGCTATTTTTAGCACAGGGGCATGAGGAGAGTTATTACGTATAAAACAGGTTCTAGGCGGACTTTATATTCTTAATACATCTATAAGAACTGGGTTTTTTTAAAGGTAAAAAAAACACCATGCATTGTGTACAATTTTGACAATATCGAACGTGAATATATACATGTATGTGACTTTATGTTTGTTACGGCCATTTCGGTAACTAGACTTTTTAGGGTCATTTAGTGTGATGTGACGTCACCGTTTTTGGGGCACAGTAATTTTTTGTGTAGAGCCCGTGTTATCATGGCAGAATGTGGCAGGACTTGGTGCCGCGTTTGTTACCAGTTTGCCATTTGCTAGTTTTCCAGTCTTTGTACTGATATTTATTTCACCGGAGGAAACTTCTAATTGGTGAGTTTTTCTTTGTAAATCATTTAGTTGTATACATTGTATATTTGTCATCTCGGTAAATTTAGCATTTTTATGAATCTGGCTATCAAGTTATTGTTGAAAGTACTTGTGCACTATGTTGGAGTAATAATTATAATGCAATTAGTAAGTAAGGTACAATATTGACATACATATTGTAATTTCGCTGGATATGTGCACATTTATTACGTACGGGAGATAAATCTTTTTTCTGCCATGTTTTTCTCTCATGATTTGGGGTTAGAATAGGTCCTCAGTACCCCCTTGCTTGTCGTAAAAGGCGACTAAATGGGGCGGTCCTTCGGATGAGACCGTATAAACCGAGGCCCCGTGTCACAGCAGGTGTGGCACGATAAAGATCCCTCCCTGCTCAATGGCCCTGAGTGCCGAGCATAGGCCTAAATTTGCAGCCCTTCACCGGCAATGGTTACGTCTCCATATCAGTGAAATATTCTGGAGAGGGACGTTAAACAGTATATAATCAATCAATCAATCAATCTATCATGATTTGTGTCAAGAAGAGTTATGCCTCTTTGTTTACATTTTGTGTATTGAAGTATTTTCTAGAACATGTAATACATCATGATTATTTGCTAGGATGTGTTATCATGTGTACTTGCTTGAAATATCTTGTAATTATAGTATTTTTTCTTTGTATTTTTTGTAGTAAATCGTCATTTCAACGTCATTCACGTCATTTCAATGTCAACTTCAACTTCAAGTCATATTTCTACGTCATTGTCATCGTCATATCTCATCATCCTCATAAATAAAATAATAGTACGCATTTACAACGTTGTTTCTTTAATTTCCTGTCCGGAGTCAGTACAAAATATTTACAATTAGAAGATGAGATGAAGGAAGGAGAGGAGGGTGAGTCACAGGAGGGTCAGCCCAGAAGGAGTGAATGAAAGAAAACAGATGACTGAAAAAGGTGCTGAATTTACTTTAGAGACTAAGCTCAACAACAGAGAGAAATGTTACTAGGTACTGTTAGCACTTAGTGATAATTTAAAAGGACTTTTGGAGTCGTCAAATGATAAAGACACCATCAAAACTGCTTACAGTAAATGGTTAGACAATTACGAGGACTTTCTAGAGTTCCAGGAAGAAGTTAAAGCATTTATCACTCCGAGAGAACAGACGGTAGATGAAGAAATATTCACCGGAAGAAATAAACTAATGGATGTGAATCATCAGTCGAGAAATGGTTTTCAAGACATTCGAAAGGTGTTTCATCTGATAAACGATCCATTGTTTCGAAGTCAAGTAACTATTCAGTGGCCAAGCTTGAGGAAAAACAACATAAAGCAGAACTATTGGCAAAAGCAGCTGCGCTTAAAGAAAAGAAACAGATAGAGGAGGCCAAACTACAGTTAAAAATGAAAGAAGAACTTCATATACAAACAGCACTAAAGATCAGTGACGCTGGAACTAAAATTATTGAAGAACTTGAACGGAGTGAATTGAGGGACCAACAGCTTACCGAAGCTTTGAGTGATATCCATGCAGAATTGCATCACCATGGCGCACCTTTGTTTTCACCTGTACCGAAACCAGCTGCACAGCAGTTACCGCATTTGCATGTACCCGTGTCTACCACACAGTCTACCTTGAATCCACATGCGCCTTATTTTACATCTGTGTCAAGGACTGTTAGTCAGCAGAACTGGAATACACCATTTGTGACTCCAGGTACTTCATCACATGTGCCTGTTAGTGTGACTACATGTACGCCACATAGTATTCCTTACATTCCTATATCAACACAACATAGTACGCCTTATGTACCTGCGTTACCAACATTCGGTGACTTGTACAATTCAGGACATGCGCACAGTCATAATCGTGAACATGAAGGCCTACTTATTGTGGCACAAGAACTAAATAAGCCAAAATCAGAAATACAGAAGTTTGAAGGGAATCCAATGGACTACCAGAGATTCATTAGACAGTTTAATACAAGGGTGTGTGCTAATACCAGCTCATATGAAGAACGTTTGAACTTTCTTCTGCAATTTACCAGTGGTGAGGCTAACGGAATAGTGACTGGATATTCACACTTAAATGCTGAAGGCGGATATAAGGCAGCGATGGATGAATTCAAAGATCGATATGGTGATCCAGACATTGTTGCGCAAGCTTATGTGAAAAAAGCATTGAATTGGTCGTCAATAAAACAAGACAATGCAAGGGGACTTGATGACTATGCAATATTCCTTACAGAGTGTCAGCATGCCGTCAATAACGTAGCCAGCGCTAGAGCCTTAGAGTATCCAGAGAACATGAAACTTATTATAAAGAAACTTCCGTTCTATTTACAAGAAAAGTGGCGAAATGTTGTGTATGAGCTCAAAGACAGAAGAGAAGTTGTGAAGTTTGAGAACTTAGTGAAGTTTGTTCGTAAGGAAGCTAAAAAGGCTAACGACCCTATTTATGGAAGAGAAGTGATGAATATCTCAACGTCTTCAACCCACGGACAGAATGTTAAACCAGCCACGTACTCAAAACTGAAAAGGAGCTTTGCAACTAAGACCTTGGAGTCTCATATATCTACAAACAATCATGCATCTGAACAGCATAGACCAAAGTCATCTGGATTTGTGAAACCATGTGCTTATTGCCAAGGCACATCACATTCATTGGAAGAGTGCCGGAACATTATGAAGATACCCCTAAAGGACAGATATGAAGTGTTGAAGTCCAAGGGACTGTGTTTCTCGTGTTTGAGATCAGGACATCTTAAGGGAGCCTG
The DNA here is from genome assembly GCA_003671525.1 of Saccostrea glomerata. NCBI lineage: Eukaryota > Metazoa > Mollusca > Bivalvia > Ostreida > Ostreidae > Saccostrea > Saccostrea glomerata. Next base: position 916,204 of record PRKT01000026.1, read on the forward strand.
TCAACACAAGTTATACTGCGTTCACTGTAAGAAGTGTCACCCATCTATACTTCATGTAAATCCTCGACAAGGCAAGGAAAACCCAGTGACTACTGATCCAAACAACAACAGCTCATCTGCAGCCGTTTCTTCAACAGCGCACATGGGGGCTGAGGACTCAGTGAGGCAAGCGCTTCCTGTCATACCAGTACGTCTGAAATCAAGAAACAGTGACAAACTTATGCTTTCTTGGATTCTGGGAGTACAGCGACATTTTGTACAGAGGAAATCGCAAGATCACTTCATCTTGAAGGCAAAAAGACTGTTCTTAGCTTAACAACCATAGGACAGCAGAGGACAGAGAACTGTAGCATTCTACCTGGTCTGGAAGTGAGTGATTTAAATGGTGATCACACAATTGACTTACCTCCTATATACACTCAACCGGATCTGCCCATATCTAAGAAAGACATTGTTACGCCCGAGGACCTACGAAGATGGCCTCATCTGCGTGATGTACATATTGATACCATAGATAGCGATGTTGGTTTGTTGATTGGTGTCAACGTACCAAAAGCAATGGAGCCATGGGATGTGATTACTAGTGTACACAAAGGTCCATTCGCTGTTAAGACTCTGTTAGGATGGGTAATCAATGGACCGCTTGATACAAGACCCGAAAATGGTACTTACAGTACATACGTCACAGTCAACCGCATCGACGCAAGATTAGAGGAGCAAGTGAGATATCAATTCAATCATGACTTTAGTGAAAGAGCTATCGATGATGTTCCAGAGCCGTCAAGGGACGACAAGAGATTTCTCGACTTTGTGACAAATTCAGTTTGCTTTGAAAATGGACATTATGTCATTGGTCTACCATTCAAATCAGAAAATGTGATAATGCCAAACAACAGAAAACAAGCAGAACAGAGACTGAATTCGTTGGCTAAGAAACTTTGCAGTGACAGTGAATTCCATGACAATTATAAAGCCTTCATGGACAAAATTATTAGCGAAGGCTATGCACGAAAGGTGCTTATAGAAGACTTGAATCAAGATGATGGACGCGTTTGGTATTTGCCGCATCATGGTGTACTACATCCCAAGAAGAAAAAACTTCGAGTTGAGTTCGACTGTGCAGCGAGGTTCCAAGGGACTTCACTGAATGAACAATTATTACAGGGCCCTAACTTGACAAACACACTCATCGGGACTTTGATGCGATTTAGAGAGGAGGAAATCGCTGTGATGGGAGATATCGATAGTATGTTCTACCAAGTACGTGTTCCGCCACAAGATGCTACTTTTCTACGATTTCTCTGGTGGAAAGATGGAAATCCTTCCAGTAGTTTACTAGAGTACCAGATGATCGTGCATTTGTTTGGAGCCACATCTTCGCCTAGTTGCGCCAACTTTTGTTTACGAAAAACAGCTCAAGATTGGTCAGGACATTTTAGTGATGAGACAATAAAGACAGTTCTTCAGAATTTCTACGTTGATGATTGTCTAAAGTCAGTGAATTCTGTAAGAAATGCTGTGACATTGGTGAAAGAGTTACAGGGACTCTTGGAAAGTGGGGGATTTCATATTTCGAAGTGGATCAGCAACAGTCGCGAGGTCATGTATTCGATACCAAAATCCGATAGAGCTAAAGAGGTCAAGGACTTAGATCTTGACTATGATACACTACCAGTAGAGCGAGCCCTCGGCATCCAGTGGTGTGTGAATTCTGACATTTTTCAGTTTAAACTGGACTTCAACAGGAAACCACTTACGAGGCGGGGAATTCTGTCAATGGTGAGCGGTGTGTTTGACCCACTGGGATTCTTAGCTCCACTATTACTCAAGGCCAAGATTATTCTGCAGGAATTGTGCAAACTTCAGCTTGGATGGGATGATAAGATTCCAGATGACACTGCTATTCAGTGGAATAATTGGTACCAAGATCTCGAGAAATTGAGGGACTTCAAAGTGAACAGATGTCTGAAACCTTATGGTTTTCATCCTCTCATGGTACAGTTTCATCATTTTGCTGATGCGAGCGAAACTGGATATGGTACAGTGTCATACTTGTGCATGGAGAACGCTTCTGGTGAACGTCATTGTTCATTTATTATGGGAAAATCCCGCGTTGCTCCACTTAAGACAACATCTATTCCATGATTGGAATTGACAGCAGCCACAGTAGCCGTCAGAACCAATAGGATGTTACTTAGAGAATTGAACATTCCTGTCCATCGTATTACATACTGGACCGACAGCATGGCCGTTCTACGTTATATTCAGAATAGAACAGCGAGATTTCATACTTTTGTTGCAAACAGATTAGCAGTTATCCACGAAGGGTCACAACCAACTGACTGGAGATACATTAACACAAGGTTGAATCCAGCGGATCATGCATCTAGAGGTATCTCTGCAGATGGCTTATTGAAACAGGAGAACTGGATCAAACCCCCCAATTTCCTGTTTGAACCTGAGGATCATTGGCCAACACCAGCTTCACACCTCACTGACACAGAACTGTTTGACAACGACCCAGAGGTGAAAAAGGTTACTGTAAAGACAGTCGTCACTAAATCACAGGAATCACAAGAGAATACAGCAGATATTAACGAGCTGTTTCAACATCATTCGTCTTGGTATTTATTAAAACGTAGTGTGGCAGGGATTTTGAAGGTGCGTAAAGAACTGTTAAGACGTGTTCGTGTGAAAAGACTTGATTCTCACTCAATGGTACAGGATGATTCTCATGACAAGGCTTACATTTCCTATGAGGACTTGAAAGATGCAGAAAAAGCTATACTTGCTTTCATTCAGTGGCAAGAATTTTCTACAGAAATTAATACCCTTATGTCAAGAAACTCTAGTGTCAGTCATGGTAGCAGAATCCGGAGCCTGGATCCGTTCTTGGATGCTGGACTTTTGAGAGTCGGTGGTCGTTTACACAAGTCAAGTTTTCCAGAGGAGATGAAACATCCAGTGATTTTACCCAAAGATCATCATGTGTACACTCTAATTCTTAACCAAATTCATCAGGATTTGTTACATAGTGGCAGAAGTCATATGCTAGCTAAGCTGAGAGAACGTTACTGGCTTATCCATGCTCCATCTGCAATTCGGAAAGTTGTGTCAAAGTGTGTTACTTGTAGACGACAGAGATCTAAGGTCGGAGAGCAAAAGATGGCAAGTTTGCCCAAAGATCGTATTATCCCAGACGAACCACCATTTAGCAGAGTTGGTGTGGATTACTTCGGACCATTTGAAGTCAAAGTGAAACGAAGCCATGTGAAACGCTACGGTGTTATATTCACTTGCTTAGCTAGTCGTGCAGTGCATCTAGAGATAGCAGCTTCGTTGGATACAGATTCCTACATAAATGCACTACGTCGTTTCATAGCAAGAAGAGGACAAGTAAAGAAAATACGTTCTGACAACGGAAGGAACGGACATGGGGTCCACCACATCTTGCACCATGATATAAGTTAATTTTGTTTTTCTAGTCAATGCAGTCTTAATCCATGGGGCATTGCTGAGTCCTTCAATACCCCCTTTACAAACTTTCCGACGCATTCTTGTTAGAAGGTGCGAAGAATCAATGCATTTTACTTCCACCTGAGAACGTGTTTGACTGTATTCTGGCATGTAAAACCAAAAGTCAGGAAAAGACGAATCATTCACTTTAATATCAGGTGGGAGGGGAGAAGACTGTTTCCATTCAAGCAATTTTTGGGGCCAAATGAATTCGGCATATGCGACGTTCAATACGCTTTTGGGGACTGTCTTTCCATTTAGGACCTTTTTTGCCTTTTACTTCAGAGAGATAACAAGATTGAACTTCGTTTTTGTCTTCTTTTTAACAAAAATTTTTGTCTCCCTTGTTCGAGCACGACAGCAAGTTATATCCAAGTATTTCAGAGATGACATTGACTTTGTCTAATTTTGGAATACTTAACTTAGAGTCCGTTTGATGCACATGTTTTAAATGCTTTAATATTATCTTAAGATCAACGTCTCTGAGTTTGTTAATTTCATTCCTCGACTTCATGGCTAATTCAAGTTCTTCTTTCTTTTTTCCATCCAATTTTCCTTTTGAGTTTGCTGTAGAGTCGGTTCTAAGCAATTTTATAAGGGATTCAAAATTACTGTCAGCAAGCCTAAAAGGCGTATTGTGTTCAGTATCTCTATTTTTCGTTTCAAAAACCTTTTCTTCGGAATTTTGTAATGTTTCACTTTCAGAAAATAATTCAAGCAAGTTGCCAAAATCATCATCACATGATACTTTCTGCAAACCGTCGGTCAATAATTTTTTTTTCAGGAACATCAGTGATTTAAAGCGTTAATCATTGAGTCATCTACAGTTACGGTTCGAATGACCGCCTGGTCTGTAGAACTAAGACTATCTACAAATTCTTTAGGTAGAACTTCCTGTAGAGTTTTCTTATCATGATCAATATCTTCATTATCAGCAACATCATTGCTGGTGTTTTTAGAATTTCCAGCTGCTAGCTTCCAACCTCTACGACTTAATATTGGGAGTCTTTTACCTCCATTAGTCAAACCAATTTTCCCGTCGCCATCCTTTGATAGTAAATAGGTTCTGTTTATTTTAGTAAATTCCTGAACAATTTTAGATTTTTGAATTTTCTCTATCACTCGCCAGACTTCTTTCTGAAGCTGTTACAATGTAAGTGGTTTGTCATCTTTGTCACGTACAGCAATATTGTGCCACTGTCCGTCGGAAGATGAGCAAGGTATATGCAAGTGTTCTTCACTGCAACACTGTGTCTTGGAAAATTTATTTCTTTGAATGATACGTAAGAATAAATTAATATTTTGAGTAACAGTGTTTATTTATCACTAGATCCAGTTTCCTCTGTAAATACTGTGGGAATTTTTTGTCCACAAGAACATCATTGAAACAACACGAAGAAAGACATTCGAAGACAGGAAAACATTCAGGCAAATACTGCCAGAGGCAGTTTTTCTCAAGGTTCGCTTTCGAAGGCCATGATTGTCTTAAGGAAAAGAAAAAACAAAACAGTTGCACAGCATGCCATACAGAGTGAACTGCCTCAGCTCTTCAAAGACACGTAAATAGAGAAGAAAATAAGCTGAAATATATGTGCAAAGTATGTAATCTTAAATTTGAAAGACAGTGCGAGCTTAAAGATCACAATGATATTCATTTAAATGAGAAACGACATAGGTGTACGGACTGCAACAAAACATTCAGATTCAGGAGTGGACTCAACAGACACAAGTTAATACACACTGTTACAAATCGTTTCACATGTTCTTTGTGTAATAAGTCGTTTGCTCAAAAAAGATATTTAGCAAGACATCTGAAATATCACAAATAACTGTGAAATAACTGTCAAATGCGATCACGATGAGGACAAAATTATATTGGTTTTGGTGACTGTGGTTTTAAAGAATCAAAAAATTAGAAAAGTGTTCTTGTAACCATGCATTTTATTTGATCAAAGCAATATTTGTTTTTATTACATTCTCTAACAATTTTTATACAAACAGGCAAACACCTACAAAGAGTTACTTTACAGAAATTTTTATTGTAATTAAATTTAAAGTTTGGTTCATTTTCACTCTTGAAGTTAGTAACTTCAAACATTAATGTTCAGGGACTGTTGTTATTCTTGTTATTTCTTAGATTTCTCTAAAGGCTCAACATGCGCGGATCTAGAGGGGGGGGGGGGG
>PRKT01000026.1:924248-934621 GCA_003671525.1 Saccostrea glomerata
ATGTGTATGGGTGTTTTGAACTGTTGACAGAAATGCATTTGATCATGAAGCATTCATACCTATCAGAATCAAGTCGTATCTGCAACTGCTCTATGCTGGATCCCATGAATTCTGCAAATTCTTGTGCTGTGAGTGTTCCGTGACCACCTTTCCTATCTTGATTTGAAACATCTGAAAAAAATGTTTCACCCATCATGCTACTGAAAGCTCTAATGTTATATGTGCCTTGTTTACATAAAGCATAAAGAATGCTTTTTGCGTCTATGTTAGCAAGAAGAGCTTCCCAAAGTTGTATCGGCCAGCCTTTAATATACATCGTAGGTGGGGGAAATGTATGGAATTCAACATCTTGGAGAAGCCGTTCTCGAAGTTTCATTCTCATGAGAAATCTGTCTTTGGCACTTATTCCTGGGTCGTCTTCAGATTTCCACCATAATCTTACATCAGAACACAAATTTGCAGCTCTTTCATCTCCATTGTTTCTCATCACTTGTTCTACTTCAGGACTAAAATGAGTCACCGCCATCGGAACGGACATGGGGTCCACCACATCTTGCACCATGATATAAGTTAATTTTGTTTTTCTAGTCAATGCAGTCTTAATCCATGGGGCATTGCTGAGTCCTTCAATACCCCCTTTACAAACTTTCCGACGCATTCTTGTTAGAAGGTGCGAAGAATCAATGCATTTTACTTCCACCTGAGAACGTGTTTGACTGTATTCTGGCATGTAAAACCAAAAGTCAGGAAAAGACGAATCATTCACTTTAATATCAGGTGGGAGGGGAGAAGACTGTTTCCATTCAAGCAATTTTTGGGGCCAAATGAATTCGGCATATGCGACGTTCAATACGCTTTTGGGGACTGTCTTTCCATTTAGGACCTTTTTTGCCTTTTACTTCAGAGAGATAACAAGATTGAACTTCGTTTTTGTCTTCTTTTTAACAAAAATTTTTGTCTCCCTTGTTCGAGCACGACAGCAAGTTATATCCAAGTATTTCAGAGATGACATTGACTTTGTCTAATTTTGGAATACTTAACTTAGAGTCCGTTTGATGCACATGTTTTAAATACTTTAATATTATCTTAAGATCAACGTCTCTGAGTTTGTTAATTTCACTCCTTGACTTCATGGCTAATTCAAGTTCTTCTTTCGTTTTTCCATCCCATTTTCCTTTTGAGTTTGCTGTAGAGTCTGTTCTAAGCAATTTTATAAGGGATTCAAAATTACTGTCAGTAAGCCTAAAAGGCGTATTGTGTTCAGTATCTCTATTTTTCGTTTCAAAAACCTTTTCTTCGGAATTTTCTAATGTTTCACTTTCAGAAAATAATTCAAGCAAGTTGCCAAAATCATCATCACATGATACTTTCTGGAAACTGTCTGTCAATAATTTTTTTCAGGAACATCACAGTGATTTAAAGCGTTAATCATTGAGTCATCTACAGTTACGGTTCGAATGACCGCCTCGTCTGTAGAACTAAGACTATCTACAAATTCTTTAGGTAGAACTTCCAGTAGAGTTTTCTTATCATGATCAATATCTTCATTATCAGCAACATCATTGCTGGTGTTTTTAGAATTTCCAGCTGCTAGCTTCCAACCTCTACGACTTAATATTGGGAGTCTTTTACCTCCATTAGTCAAACTAATTTTCCCGTCGCCATCCTTTGATAGTAAATAGGTTCTGTTTATTTAAGTAAATTCCTGAACAATTTTTGATTTTTTAATTTTCTCTATCACTCGCCAGACTTCTTTCTGAAGCTGTAACAATGTAAGTGGTTTGTCATCTCTGTCACGTACAGAAATATTGTGCCACTGTCCGTCGAAAGATGAGCAAGGTATATGCAAGTGTTCTTCACTGCAACGATTATGGACATCCTCTGCTATTTTACGCATGGTTTCGGTTGTTAAACTGTAGCCTTTGGGAAACCAAGTTATGGGAGCCAATCGGAAAGGGTTCTTACTCCACTGTCGGTCTAGGTCACTGCAAATAAAAACCATTGCTTCGGATGCTCTCTGTCTTTGAATATCATAACCATGCTTCTGAATACTTAAAATGTCTTCCAATAGAATTTGTAAGTCCTTTACTGTTGATATTTTATTGTGTCCAATTGTATTTCTTTGGCTGATTCCACAAGACACTGACGGAAACTCACCTAAAAATTTGACCTTTTTTGTTTCTTCCTCGATTAATTTACGTAAAGTTGCTACATTTTCTGACAGTTTAGTTGGGCGTTTCGGCTTGTCTCCTCCGTAAATACTTATTGCCTCCTTCATAGCAGCCTGAAATAAAGATTTGTTGTGGTCCATTTCAAAAACAGATGTGATGTCAGGTCGCCAAGACAAAAAACAACAGTTTGTCAACGTTCAAAACTTCCATCTCTGCTAAACATTGAAGAACATATCTTTCCGGTAAAGATTGGTGGATTTTAGTCACTGGACACTTTATCTCAATTCCATAAACTTCCTGTATTTTATCATTTCCCCTTTGAGACTCCCATCTGGAGATACAACCATGAATTTCTTGCCATCAAGTTCCACACATAAACAACCTTTTTCAAAGTATTCAATATCCGGAAAAAGACTAGGCAGTATCTTACAAACTAAAGTAGCAATAGCATTTGGTTCGTTTTTTGTTCCATACTCCATGAAGGATTGGATCTCCTTTGATTTCACTGGTTCTTGTATTCCACAAACAACTCTTTCAAAGTGTTGTTGCTGTCTTTTCAGAGTATCAAGACCTAAAGCACTGTAAAGGGTACTGCAAGTAACCATTGCGGCCTCTCTGATGGTTTTCCATCTTTCAGAACGTTGTCTCACATATCGTGGATTATCCTCCTCTGTATCGTCAATTGGGTGGTAATTTATACAATTCTCAAGGTTTACGTAACTGTCAGAGCAATACAAAGCATTTGAAGATTGGAGCTGAGATATTGTGCTAGAAATTCTTTCTAACAGTGATTTATAATCACACAAAAATGACGAAATATCGTAAAGAAAAGCGTTTATTGCACTTATTGCGTAAGAAAATTGGCTCTGGTGCCAATCTGGACCGCATCTTTCCAGAAGTTTGGCCTTTGCTATCTCTTTCTTGTATTTTAGGTCTCTGGATTTCTGTGCATAATTCCCAAAAATTTTTAATTTCAACGACTGAATGTTTAATGGATTTTTGTAACTCACAAAGTTCTCGGTCAAAGTCCTCAACTTCTACCAAATTAAGAATAGTAGAAACCTTTCTCATGCTATCGTTAATGCTCTGTTTTGATTGTAGTAAGCTTTCCCCGTTTTCATGACCTAGTAAATCAACATCACCAAAATTATCAGTCAATCCTTGTTTCAGCTTTTTGCCATCATATGAAAGACAGGCTGATTTTCCAGTAAGTGCGCAGGATACTCTTTTAATAACATCTATGTATATCCCAGGATCCCTCCGATTAAGAGAATCTTTTCCATTTGGTTTAATATTCCTTAGCACCGAGATATCAGGGACAGCAAAATTGATTTCTGAGTTTTCCGGATGGTACACCCCTCCTCTTTCGGTGTCTAAATCCATGCTGGACATGTTTTTAAAGCCTGACATAAAGCGCACAAATTTACCTCCAAATAAACGATAACCTAATTTCCAATTTTTTTTGTGTTATCAGAGTACCGCATACCAGTGGTATTATCCTTTTTGAACCATTGTACTACCTCAGCCCAAAGCATAAGAGCTATGTTATCCAATGGCATTGTCCTGTTTGCAACTAATGTCATAAAGTCTGTCAAAACATTTCCCAATCCAACTTTTTCTAGTTCCTTTATAACCTCTGGAATTAAAGCGATAAGTTCCTTTTCACTGGGTGCATTCGAAAAAGACTGTGTCTCTTTTTCTCTAGAAAGGACTTTATCATTTTCCCTGCGTGGTTCGTCAGAGTCACTTAGGGGAACGAAATCTGTTATCTCATCATAATTATTAGCGTGATTTTTGGGAGCTTCATAAAGTTCCAATCCTGTACTCGCTGAATCATGAGAATGTGAAAACAACTTTCGTCTTTTCGTTTCGAAAATTCGTTTTTCATTGGGCAACTTTAAAGCAAGTCTTGCTTTTCTTAAATAAGGCGATTTCGGGGTACCTGCTTTAATTTCAATATTTTCAGCACCCTTCAGCGGAGAGATCACAGAAAAAATTGCATTTGTCTCTTTTTGAAATGTATTTCCCTGCGTTTGCAGCACAATAACTTTGGCTTTTTTAGGATATGGTGATTTTGATGGTGTTGTCTGGCACTGCCTATAAATATTGTTTTTTCATCTGCAGTTGATTTTTCATAAATCTGAGAGCCATTAAAAACAAGACGCTGTCGCCGCCTTTTCTCTCCCTTTGATTTATGAAATGACAAATTAGATTTTTTCCTGAATGGCATGATTTGTTTCCAATATTCTGAAAACCATCATTGAAATAATTATGTGCGCGATAACCTCAAATAAAACATATGTCAGCGACAACTTTTTTTAAAATTTGAATTGTTTGCCAACAATTGCATGTTAAATTAAAAAGAAAATAATCAGACGTTAAGGTAATTGTATTTATAATTAAAATCTCGATAGATATTTTGAACATAATTCGGCAAAGCTATGCGAACATCTGCATTTGTCAAAAACGGCATGTTATTGTTGGCGATAACCTCGCATCTTTTCAAGTTTGCCAGGGGTTGTTACGATAAATACTGGCTTTTGCAGTCATATAAATATGTTAATATATCCCATAAAGTAGTTGAAGTACTTTGCCAGAAATTAATTTGACCTCATAACTTTAATTTAGATAAATTGAAGGAAAAACTTACCTCGAGGCGCTCGAAATTTCCGCCATTATTAACTTAAGCGATAACCCTAAGTGACGTAGTTTGTCCGCCCTGATTCACTATAGAGTCGCCGCATTAGGGGTCGATTCGTTCGATACCATTGCGGGACGTAGAGAACTGTCTTTCGGATGAGACTTTAATCATAAACTTACATCCAGCTTAAGTCCCTCGTCGCAGTAGGGTCACCCGCGTGGCGCAGTGGTAAAGCGTCTGCTCTTGAGTCGCGAAGTAAGAGTTGATCTTTCCGTGGCTGGTTCGAATCCCAATGTGGGACGTGGAGACCAGTCTCTCAGATTGGACCGAATAAACAAAGGACCCGTGTCGCACTAGGTGCTGGCACGAAAAAGATCCCTATTCAATGGCCCCGAGTGCCGAGTAAAGGAAAAATATTTTGCATCTTTTCCACTGGCAAGTGGTGAAGTGTCCATAAGAGTGCAAATTTGTCGAGAGGGACGTTAAATAATATACAATCAATCAATCGTAGAAATAGGTGCTGGCACGAAGATCCCTACCTACTAAATGGTCTTTAGCCATCCATTGGCAAGTTGTAGCGTCTCAATTTCAGTGAAAAAACCTCAAAAGGTACATGAACAACTTCTTGGAACTGCGATTAGCACTAATTATGCTCTAGCTTGTATTAGCTAGTTTTAGCTCACCTGTTTTCCATTGAAGCCAATTTTGTTGGAATTTTGTCTGTCTGCTCATAAAATGTGTAGTTGACCGTCAACTAGTCGTCAGCTGATAATGCGAAAACAGTTGACCACTAGGAGTTGAATTCTTTTCTGAAAAGCGTTCAACTGATTTGGATAAAATGGTCAGTTGACCATTAGTTGAATGTTAGTACTTTGAATTTTTCATGAAAACAAGAGTTGACCACTTGTTAAACACTCCGACTTGTTAGAAAATTTCTCCCACGCTATATTTATGTTGGGTTCAAAATTACAATTTTATAGATCGGGTTTGTTTTACCATAATTACAACAACCAAAATTTGAATCAGTTCTGTCAATCGCATCATCTCGGGTCTTTCCGTCAGTGGTCGGAAAAACAACCTCGAATGTATTAACATCACCGGATGTTAAAAATTTATACATCTTCCTGTTTATTCAAATATAGGATAGACGGATTTAGAAGTCCACTTATTGTATATTCTAAGTAATATCGTTACATGAAATTAAAGTTAAACTCCATATTCCACAGATAAAAGGTAGTCATGCATTTATTTCAAAAACGTGAAAAGGGGGGGGGGTTGTCATGGCGTCTACCGTATACGTTCGAGGTCGTTTTTCCGCTAGTCGGAAAGGCCCGAGAAGTTGCGATTGCAGTACATGTGTGTTTTCTGTAGAAGGTGGGAATTTTGATTTGAAACATTATTGTCTTCGCGATGATTCAGCGTGTGAAATCTCATGTACTATTGTAAGTATAAAATTTAAAGATTTTATTTCTAAGCTTTTTAATTTTTAAACAGATATTAGGAATACAAAAACTCTAGCCAGTATATGTCTCTATTACTGTGTACTTTTTTTAAAATATTAAAAGAATTCTGAAAACTAATTGTCATGCATCAAGTGTTTTGTTGCGTTTCTTGTGTTGGTAAAAACATGCCATTGCTTTAGACTAATTCTATATATAACCCATTCTGCAAAAAGAATGAAGATGAAGCATCATGTAACAACTTATGAGAGTATTCCAACTCAACTCAGTTACAACATGCATTTAGATTTACATGTACATTTATGTCCATTCAGAAACTCAATTGTTTTGACTTTTCATATTTTCAACAAAGGAAATAGAGGAGTATTCAGCTAGCGGTCAACTGCAAAAGCAATAGAGGAGTATACAACTAGCGGACAACTGCAAAGAATATTTAGGAGCATACAACAGTGGTCCACTCTATGCAAATGACTTGAATGCTCCCTCATTTGCATGGCAAAAATTCAACTAATGGTCAATTGATGGTCAGTTAATCGTCAACTAGTAGTCAACTGAATACTCCGATTGAATTCATATGGGTGTTGTTAAACGTCCCTTTTAAGAATTTTTCACTCGTATGGAGACAGTGGTGGGCTGCAAATTTCGTCAAATATTAGCACTCAGGGTCATTGAACAGTGAGGGATCTTTTCTTTCCAGCATCCACTGCAACAGGTCGCTACGTCCCACAGTGAGATTCGAACCCGCGACGTAAGGATCAAGTCTTTTCCCCGCGACTCAAGAGCAGACGCTCTAACATTTCGCTACGAAGACCACATCTAACAGTGTACAGTAAACACGGTTATGACGAACTAAAAGTAATATAGTGAATTGACTCCAATAGCAAATTGATTTTTATTCCTGTGAATGGAACTTAACAGATATAACAAATTGCGTTTATACATGTAATAATGCAAAATCATACGTCCCTCAGGCTGGCACCTCTTTTTCTAAGGTTGATATTTGGCAAGTAAATTTAAAATGCAAAATCGTACGTCCCTCAGGCTGGCACCCCTTTTTCTAAATTTAAAATTTTCTAGAAATTTCTAGAAATTTTTGGACAGTACTTGTTCAACGAGACACTCAGTACTTACATGCCGTCTGAACGACAGGTACAAATCAATGTGCCCCGTTTATTTGGGGACAAAAAGTCATGAATAAGTAAAAAATTTAAGAAGCTGTTTTGAAAACCACGAGGGGAAAAGCTGACTATTGACGGCGTGTTCAAACGGACAATGACTAGACAGCCGTCAAACATTGCTTAGATAAATAAGCTAAGAACACCGTACTGTCGACTGCTATTTAAAACAACAATAGCGTTAATTAAAAGAGATAAAATTATGAGTTTTCCAAACACATAACAAGAAATGTTTTTAGGAAATAATAAAGGTGTATTCGAATTAGATTTGGACAAAATCTGGAAGTTTCCTAGCTGCAGATCTGTAGCTCTCCGAAAAAAAATATATTGATAGACCGGAGAGCTACAGTGCCACCCATTGAAAAAACTGTGTATTTATTGCGCACAAAAAAGTGCGCTCGGTTCTTAATTAATTCTTCCAAATCCTTACTTCAATTGCGAATAAGGAAAGATTTCAAAAAATTCTTTTATCTTCTATCAAGTACTCTCGTAGTTGACATCCGAACGAAGCAAATTGGACCGAATTATCTTTTAAACCAAAATGGCAGTATAAATAAGCGAAATGTTCGATGATTACGATATCAGGGTCAGTAGGACTATTAAAAACAATTATGAGGAATGTTTGGTTGTGGAAACAGCGAAAGAATATGTTAGGAACACACATTACAGTTTTTAAAACATGGAGAAATAAATAGAGAACAGAGCGCACTTTTTTGTGCGCAATAATTATACAGTTTTTTCTATGGGTGGCATTGTAGCTCTCCGGTCTATCAATATATTTTTTTTCGGAGAGCTACAGATCTGCAGCTAGAAGATTCCTCGCATGATATTCATCCCCCCCCCCCTTGGCCATGGATTGCTTTGCTCTTGTCGGTCTGTCTGTCGGTCCACCATCAGTTTCAGTTCATTTTCTTCGCAGAGGTTACACATATTAAAATGAAATTTGGCTATAATACAGATTCATCATAATACTTAGGATTGGGTACGATCAAGCCATTTTGGACAGAGTAATGGCCCTTGAGCTTAGAAAAATGTAATTTTTTGCCGTTTTCGTTCATTTTCTTTGGAGAGGCTGCATATACTGAAATGAAATTTGGTTTACAGATTTAGCAAAAAACATTTAGGTCAAGTTCTGTTTTAGGAAGGATCGAACCATTTGGACAGAGCTAGGACCCTTGGACTTCGAAAAATTCCATTTTCTTAGCAGAGGTTGCACACATTGAAATGAAATATGGTAAATGTATACAGATTCATCATAAGAATATAGAGGTCAAGTTCTGATTTGGCTACGATCGAACAATTTTGCACAGATTTTTAACCCTTGGTTAAAATTAAAATTATTTGCAGTTTCCAATAGTTTTCTTTGCAGAGGTTGCACATTTTGAAATGAAATTTAGTATACAGATTAATCATAAGAAAGTCAAATTCTCTTTTGGGTACGATCGAGCCATATTTGTCCCCCGCTTTGTCCCCCGCTTGAAAAGTGGGGGATATTAAGTTGGGTCTGTCCGTCCGTCTTTCTGTCTGTCTGTTACGCTTTCGTTTCCACACGATATCTCGAGAACCCTATGAGCTTTTGCAATGAAATTTTGCATATCAACTCCCTATGGACTAAAGAAGAACCATATTGATTTTGAGGTCAAAAGGTCAAGGTCATAAATTCGCATATTCTCTCTGTTACAACACTTTCGTTTCCGCGCGATATCTCGAGAATTCTTTGAGTTTTTGCAATGAAATTTTACATAACAACTCCCTGTGGCCTAAGGAAGACCCCTATTGATTTTGAGGTCAAAGTTCAAGGTCGTAAATTTATACATTCTGTCTGTGTTTCACATTATCCTTTCCGGCAGATATTTCAAGAGGATTTTGAGCTTTTGCAATGTAATTTCATACCAAAACTCCCTAGGACCTCTTTCACCCCTCTCAAAGTGTCCCGCCCCGTTTGTTTTATTTGTATTTATTGTATTACATGTCGCTATTTTTAGCACAGGGGCATGAGGAGAGTTATTACGTATAAAACAGGTTCTAGGCGGACTTTATATTCTTAATACATCTATTAGAACTGGTTTTTTTTAAAGGTTAAAGAAGACACTATGCATTGTGTACAATTTTGACAATATCGAACGTGAATGTATACATGTATGTGACTTTATGTTTGCATATAATTTATGTCAATACTTAGCAGTTCCGTGGTGTAGTGGTATGTCTCTCGCTTCACATGTGAGAGGTACCGGGATCGATTGCCGGATGATCCACTTTCTTTTTTTTTCCGAAATACTTTTTCTTACTAAATGATAGTCTTCAGCATGTGAAATGAAGAATTTATGAGGTCTAGCTTCTACACACTCAAAAAATCATCATTACAGTGTGATAAATATTCCATATTTATCTTCTATACATATAATTAAGAATAAACAATCAAATCTCTATATCCATATTGACATATTTTATTTGCTTCAGTATACATGTAAAAATTTAATAATTCTTCAAATTCATTCAGGGAGATCCAACTCCTTCCCCCCGAACTGAGCATGGTTTACTTTTTCCCTAAGCGGGGGACACAAATTCTCTGAATTACTTGTTTTTTCAGAGATATGCCCCTAGGACTTCGAAAAATTCCAATTATTTGCAGTTTCCGTTATTTTCTTTGCAGAGGTTGCACATATGCAATGAAATTTGGTATACAGATTTATCATAAGAATGACTAGGTCAAGGTTTGTTTGAGTGCGATTGCACCATTTTAGACAGAGATATGCCCCTTGGACTTAAAAAGTCCAATTCATTTAAAGAGGGGGCATATGTGTTTTACAAACATCTGATGTTGAACATTTAAATAATTTTTGAAGACGCATTAAAGAAATTTTTTTTCTTATTTGTTAAGAGGAGGGATAAACCACAGGTACTTGTGGACAGCCCCCCCCCCCCC
>PRKT01000026.1:940895-952674 GCA_003671525.1 Saccostrea glomerata
ATATATATATATATATATATATATATATATATATATATATATATATATATATATATATATATATATATATATATATATATATATATATATATATATATATTGTAGTTCAAATTATACATTTATTGTTGAAAACCTGTAATGTACCAGCTTACCTACAGAAAGCCAAACTTGAGATGAAAAGTTTGTTCATATTATATGAAATATGAAAGACTTGGATATATTTAACCATACCCAGTACTGTTTCAAGTTCAGTACAATTTTCAGATGATTTTGTGTCTTTCACAGCAGATATCGTTTAGGGTGCGATTTTATAATACTTATGTTATCTGTAGAGAGCAAGTGATTAAAGTATTCGACCTGTGACTTGCCATTGTCAAGGTTCCCTCTGATTTTGACCAGCACCGTTTTTCTTGAACAGTGTAGAGCAACTTTAAAGTTATGTCATGTTCAGCACGGGTCTTGTAGTACAACGCAAGATTCTGCACAGATTTAAAGCCAAAAGTAATCTGAACAAGTGAAACCTACCATAGGAGTATTGATTGTAATAAGGAAGCTAGGATCGTTATCAAGCTTAATTGTTTTCTACTCAAGTTTTAGAGATTCCGGTCAGGAAAAAACAATAAAAAAGCTCACTAATCCCATGATTATGTCTAATATTTACACAGTAACGAAATGTAGAAAATCTAAATGCTATTATGAAATCCTTATTCAAAATTCTTCTGTCACAGCAGGTAAAACGTATTGGAGTGAGCTTTTAGAAGTTGGAACTCAGGAATGGAAAAAAATTCACATGATACCCTTTAGGGTAACAAAAGATTGTAAACTACAATGGTTCCAATATAGGATTTTAAACAAAATCCTAGCAACAAATTCATTTTTATTCAAAATAAAAAAAAAATGAAACAATAGAACACCTTCTATGGGAATGTGATAATACACAATTTTTTCTTGAAGAATTTGTACATTTGTTTGAAGAAAAAAACTGGTTTAATGATAAATGTTACTAAGAAATCTTTTATTTTAGGATTCATTGTGGAAAATACTGATATTCAAAATGCTATTCTACTTTGGCTTAAATACTATATTTATACTGCCAGGTGCACAAAGAAACCTATTAATTTACAAAATGCAATATCACAAATAAAATTTCATTATGAAACACAAAAAATTATCTTTTATAAGAATGGTAAAAAGGAAAAGTTTGATACCCAGTGGAACAGATGGAATCTGCTATTCTCTTAACTTGAATCTTAACACACTCTCTTTCTCTTTCTCTCTCTCTCTCTGCTCTCCCCTCTATCTCTCTCTCTATTGCTTCTATCTTTCTTAAAATAAAAAACATCATTCTATTTCTTTTGAAATATGTATATAATGCTGTATGTTGTGTGAATAAAAAAAAAGTTTTAGAGGTAAAATGCATCAGATAGCTTTAATAGGTAAATATTTTTTTTAAGTGTTAAGGGGGTATTTGGGTCAGTAAAATACCTTGTTCAAATATTTTGGGTTAAGACAGCAAAGCTCTAGATGAGTGCTTGTGTCCTCGTCACATAAGGCTATTTAGAGTGAGGGATCATTTTCGTGTCAAACTGTCTGTTTGGTCATTCTGTTATTTAATGTGGACCATCACAAGTTTTTCTCTTCTCTTTCTATAGAGAAATTATGTAATGAGAGTATTTTTAGTACTTTGAGGTAAAACAAAAGAATTATCCACGGTATGAATATGCGTTGGTGTAAATCTCAATTATGACGTTCCTACTTAGAATTATGGAAAGGCATAACGTAATCTTTAATAGCATCAGACGCGTCTGTTATATAACTTTTGAGTGATTCAATAGCTTATATCAAATAATAGTCTAAAACAAGTTTATATACAATCTCAGTTTTATTAGAATAAACACTAACAGGATGCCTTGTCAAGAAGTCGTTTGCCTTTAATCAAAGATGGTTACATTAAAGATTTAATCTCTTATAAAAATATATCTCAAAAAGAATAGTTTAAAATATCTTATTTAAACCATGTGCTTATTTACGTTACTTTATCAATATGCATTTTATAAAAAAAACTGCTTTTGTTGATGTATTACTTACAGATCTGCAGCAAGTCTTGAATAGGAATTATGATTGGAAGACGATAAACTACATAGAGGTAGTTAATATCTCCATATACTTTCAAAGAAACTTATAGAGGTAGACCTGGGGTCGATTCTCGTTCAACATAAGACGTAAACATACGGGTCTTTCGGATATGACCTAAAAATGTAGGTCCTGTTACACGGTTGGTGTTGGCACGATAGAGAACTCTCACGCCTGAGTGCCGAGTATAGGTATAAATTTGAAGCCCTTCACCGGCATACTGTGACGTCTCTTAATGAGTGAAAAATGGGACGTTAAACAATACTGTGGTTTCATCATTATTCGTGGAACACCAATTTTCGTGGATTTCGTTGTTGAGTTGATCCACGAAATCAAATGTTCAACGAAGTTTGGTGCCTCCATTTTGATTTACGATGAACCTTTTAAAAGCCCACTCCGACTTTCGTTAATATATATTAAATACCCCTACCCCTTTTACATTCAATAAATCCCAAAAGTCCATAAACAATACAAAATAGGAGAAAAGCAATCATGGACCTCCAAAACGTAAGAGGTGGGATCAGGTGCCATGGAGGAGTAAGAATCTCCTGCCGGCCGACCGGGCACACACCCATCGTGTGCTCCTCGTCATGATGGGAAAATAACAGGAAAATCCGTCGTCAATTCAGTGTATAAATAATGGACTAACAATTTCTTCAGAATTGCGTCTCAGGTAATACTCGACTCAACTAGGATTTAAACCCGGCTTATGTTATCCACGGACCAACGCCTGAGCTTACTCATCCGAGACATTAGTACGCAACCGGCCATATGATTTTTTAATTTTGTGAACTTGACCTTGAAATTTGACCTACTTTTCAAAATTCATAATTTTTCCTGATAACTTTTTATTCAAAAGAGATACGGCTTACGAAGTTAACCTGTGAATTACCTATGACAAGATATTTCTGAGCATGCTATGATTTCTTACCCCTTGATTTTCCTTATTAAAAAAAATTTAACATCGGTGATAATTTCTAAATGACATATGTTAGGGCGTTCATATTCGACACAATGTCATAAAAATGACATCTCAACTACAAAGACACCGAAAGCAGGGGGACCACAATTCTGTGAATATGCTTGTTAAAAATTTAAAAAGAACTATATAGGGTTTCTATTATAGTTTGGCCCCCGTTTTTGTTACAATTTAAACGTCAATAAACCTCAATGAAATTGATTTTTTTTTAAAGATTAGAATTTATACTTTTCTTTTATGGTTAAATTGATATGTTGATTTAAGTAATATGCAGAGAATTAAAGGTTTAAAGTGACTAAGGTTTACAAGAAGGTATGTGCGACGCCTTGAACAAGAAAGATATTTACACACGTAAAAGATATTTTCAAAAAAAGTTTTTATTCTAAAAATTAATCTTGTTCATAAAGTCGCACACACTTAAAAAATTAAAAAACCTTGAGAAAAATAGCACTTTCTGACTCGCGTGACGTCACAAGCATGTACGGAGAATGACGACGACGTTGTTGACATGCGTTGAATTTTTTGATTTCGAAGGTAGCATCATCTATCGATTGCTTCATGTATATTTTCTAACATATAGTTCTAGACATATTTGTGATTAAAAAATACATTTTATCGGCATCGACATTGATCTGACTGTTGATCTGTGAATGTACGGGCGTGGATCACAAGGAACACGGAGGTATAATATGAATACAATTTTATATCTCGTAACCAGCCTCTATAACCAGGCAGAGCGCATGCGCGCAAAAAATTTACATCGAGTTCGGAAAACAGCAGAGAGGAAATTCGGAATATATGACGAAAACTAGTAGTGCTATTCTCAGATGCAGAAATTTATGCATAATTCAATAAAATTTTATTTAAAAAGCCGAAGAATTAATAAGTCGACATTGAAATTAGTTTTTATTTGTTTATTTAATCTTTTATTCATTCATTCATTCATTCATTCATTCATTCATTCATTCATTCATTCATTTATTTATCTATTTATTTATTTGTTTGTTTGTTTGTTTGTTTATTATTTATTTATTTATTTATTTATTTATTTATTTATTTATTTATTTATTTATTTATTTATTTTTAATTGTAATAATTATTATAAACTAAGTAACTTATTTATTTATTAGGAAATTTATTTGTCTGTTTATTTATGAATACATTCTTTTCTTCATTAATTAATTATTCTAGTGAGTAATCAATTTTTCTATTTATTTATTAATCATTTATTCTTTTCTTTAATTAATAAATTTATAGATTAATTTATTATTTATGTTTTAATTCATTTATATTTTAATTTGTTTGTTTATGTGTTTACTTACTTTATATTTTGCTTGATTGTTTATTTATTTATTGGTTTCTTTCTTTATTTATTGGTTTATTTATTATTTCTGATAATTAAGTAAATGTTTGATGTACTAATAAATAATTTATTTATCTATTCATCATATTTATTCCTTTTTAGTATTATTCTTTTAAAATTAATCAATTAATTAATTTATTTATTATTTTAATTATCTTTTTATTTTTTTTAATCTATTTTTTTCCCCTCTCTCTGTTATAGACAGGTTCTGTTTATGTATTGCTAGGGTTTATATACCCATCACCAGGGTTTGTATACCCATCACCAGGGTCTATATACACATCATCAGTGTCCATATTATCTATCACCAGGGTTTATATACCCATCACCAGGGTCTATACACCCATCACCAGGGTCTATATTATCTATCACCAGGGTCTGTATACCTATCACCAAGGTCTGAATACCCATCACCAGTGTCTATATACCCATCACCAGGGTCTGTATTTTCTATCACCAGGGTCTGTATACCCATCACCAGGGTCTATATACCAATCACCAGGGTCTTTATACCCATCACCAGGGTCTATATACTCATCCCCAGAGTCTGTATTATCTATCACCAGGGTCTGTATACCGATCACCAGGGTCTATATACCCATCAACAGGGTCTGTATACCCATTACCAGGGTCCATATTATCTATCACCAGGGTTTATATACCCATCACCAGGGTCTATACACCCATCACCAGGGTCTATATTATCTATCACCAGGGTCTGTATACCCATCACCAGGGTATATATTATCTATCACCAGGGCCTGTATACCCATCACCAGGGTCTGTATATCCATCACCAGGGTCTATATCCCAATCACCAGGGTCTGTATTATCTATCACCAGGGTCTGTATACCAGTCACCAGGGTCCATTTTATCTATCACCAGGGTTTATACATGTACATGTATACCCATCACCAGGGTCTGTTTTATCTATCACCAGGGTCTGTATACCCATCACCAGGGTCTATGTACCTGTCACCAGGGTCTGTTTTATCTATCACCAGGGTCTGTATATCCATCACCAGTGTCCATATTAACTATCACCATGGTCTATATACCCATCACCAGGGTCTGTATTATCTATCACCAGGGTCTGTATACCCATCACCAGGGTCTGTATACCCATCACCAGGGTCCATATTATCTATCACCAGGGTTTATATACCCATCACCAGGGTCTATATACCCGTCATCAGGGTCTGTTTTATCTATCACCAGGGTCTGTATACCCATCACCAGGGTCTATATACCCGTCACCAGGGTCTGTTTTATCTATCACCAGGGTCTGTATACCCATCACCAGGGTCTGTATTATCTATCGCCAGGGTCTGTATACCCCATCCCCAGGGTCTGTATTATCTATCACCAAGGTCTGTATACCCATCACCAGGGTCTATATACCCGTCACCAGGGTCTGTTTTATCTTTCACCAGGGTCTGTATACTAGTACCCCATCACCAGGGTCTGTATTATCTATCACCAGGGTCTATATACCCATTACCAGGTCTATATATCAATCACCAAGGTCTATACACCGATCACCTATTTCCCGTTATCAACAAGGGTCTATCACCAACAGTCTGTATTAACATAGGTTTGATTTTGATATCACCAAGAGTATGTGCATCGCAGAGGGTCTGTCAAGGGTCTCAGTATCAACAAGGGTCACTGACTCTATGTATCACTCAGGGTCTTTATCAATAGGGCTGCACCTAAAACATTGTTCGTATTCACTGTTGTGTTGGCTGTGTCAGGCAAATTATTCCCTGAATATGTTGAAGGCACTTGTAGTGGTGTGTCCGCATCCTTACTGGGCCCAGGGGATACCGGAAGTCCTCCATTGTCTGATTCGGTCACTTGGCCCTGCTTTTTTAGGATAGCCTCTGCCAGTCTGTCATAGTCAATTTGTGGCAGCGATTCGACATCAGGTGACCTGTGTTTACGCTGTCTTTTAGGATTCTCCCCACTCGTACCAGGAACTTGCCTTTTCTTGGGTGGCATTGCTGAAATTGAGGCATATAATAAAAAGTTTTTGTTCTAAATAAAATTGAACTTACAGTTGCAGTGTAAAGTTCTATTTGTACAAATTTGTATGTTAATTGCAATGAAGACCAAACTATAGCCTTATATCGTAATAATGATTGAAAGTACCGGTAGGTGTCTCTAACCCTCCATTCCAAATTGAAATACATGCTTAACAAGAAGATACCAAGCACAAGTGAGTGATGCCAACAATCCTGCTAGCAGAAAAAAGGATGACAAATGGTCATCCCACCATGTACAAATGGCACATGATAACAACAATGGTACAAATGGTACCAGAACATGTAAAATGCACTTTGACAAATGGTCAAAATTATACAAGTTCAAACCTGCTAGCAGCAATGAATGACAAATGGCCATTCAAACCAAGTACAAATGGTACTAGGTACAAAAATAAATTGTGGCATCACTCAATGAATGACAAATGGTCATACAAACAAGTGCAAATGGTACCTGATAAACATGATAAATAGGAATAAATAATTAAATTGTATGGCAGCACTGTATGAATGACAAATGGTCATACAAACAAATCCAGCGCTACCTATATATCTATATACATATATAATAAGATGTCCATTCTCATACAACTAATCCAATGGGAAGAGCATTGAACCCAACTATTAAGATAATATGAACTATGACACCACAAATTCTAAGAAATACAGCATGTTTCTCCAATGAACTAATGCTATGACGAATGGTATTCTAACCAAGCAGACTGTACACACTGTGCCTAGAAACAAATATCAATTCAGACTGCAGGTATGAATAAGAATTGGTAACATTTGCCCAGTAGAAAATGGCAGATGTATCCATTAACCTATATTTAAATGAAAATTAGCCATTAAATACATATTGATAGTCTCAAACCATGATAAACTAAAATAAAAATTCTACTATTGGCTATAATCTATGTAAGTAGACAAATACTGAGAAGTAGATCCATTGGTTAACAAAGACTTGTTGCACCAAACCTAAACTGTTAAAATTATAGCAATCTAAGAGAAACTCTGAGTTTATATAGCCTATTCAAGTAATATAATGCTGTGAATGTTATCATGGTTATCTACTGCTATATGAAATGAATTTGCATGAAGCAATACATTAATTGCCACATGCCTATAAATAGAACATGATTACCAAATGGAGCGAGAAGCTCGCAAGACGGCCCTCTAAATTATCTAATTCTCCTCAAAATAAATGAATTTTATTTTATTTCAACAAATATTGATGAATTTACTTATAATTTACTCGAAAACTTTAGACATCGATTTTTTCTTCCTCAAAAATTGATGCGAGTATGTTGTTTAATTTGTAAACACCCTGTACCTCTAGAACTTTAATTCTATAAATAGATTACACCAACAAACATTCAATTTGTGCGATAAATTCAATCAAAATTAACACTTGTTGAACATTGAATTAAAGAAACAAGATTTTCCTGAACACGGCAGTGTTTAGTTACTGAGTACCTCGAGATATTCCCAATCGGCACCCCCATACATTGCCATGAAACACGTGCGCTTCGCTGTGACAATCTGTAAATCTTCAAAATAAACAAAAATCCGTCCTAATGTGGAAACAATCCTGGACGAATCCCACTTATGTGACACCAGTTGTAGTGCTTTTAGCTGTCGGCACCACAAATATCGCCAATATATAGCGAATAAACAACAAACGCGAGCTGGCAACAAAATGTACTTGTATTCTGTGTACAGTATAGCCCGCGTAATGTCACGGGAGATAACCAAAAAAGAACACTGTATAATAGAAAATAAGAGAATTCTATAAAACTAGTCCATTTTCACCACAATAGGACGCATTTACAACGTTGTTTCTTTAATTTCCTTTCCGGAGTCAGTACAATGTTTGCATATAATTTATGTCAATATGGGTACAGTCCACTAATTGTTTTCCCATAGGCGACAATGTTAACGTTTCTTCTCATAGCGATGTCCCTAATTTTCGTTCAGAAGTGAGTGACCCCTCAAATCAAAGCACATCAACTTGTCTTTCCTTGGTTAAAATCTAGAGGTGGCATGTCAGATTCGTTTTCCGGCAAAATGCGTCTGTCTGCGGGGACCTCTAAAAATGAAAGTGAAAGTAGGGGAATTTCAGAATTATCACTGGCGTTATATAGCAGTTCCGTGGTGTAGTGGTATGTCTCTCGCTTCACATGTGAGAGTAACCGGGATCGATTACCGGATGATCCACTTTCTTTTTTTTCCGAAATACTTTTTCTTACTAAATGATACTATTCAGCATGTGAAATGAAGAATTTATGAGGTCTAGCTTCTACACACTCATAAAATCATCATTACAGTGTGATAAATATTCCATATTTATCTTCTATACATATAATTAAGAATGAGCAATCAAATCTCTATATCCATATTGACATATTTTATTTGCTTCAGTATACATGTAAAAATTTAATAATTCTTCAAATTCATTCAGGGAGATCCGACTCCCCCCCTTCCCCCCGAACTGAGCATGGTTTACTTTTTCCCTAAGCGGGGGACACAAATTCTCTGAATTACTTGTTTTTTCAGAGATATGCCCCTAGGACTTCGAAAAATTCCAATTATTTGCAGTTTCCGTTATTTTCTTTGCAGAGGTTTCACATATGCAATGAAATTTGGTATACAGATTTATCATAAGAATGACTAGGTCAAGGTTTGTTTGAGTGCGATTGCACCATTTTAGACAGAGATATGCCCCTTGGACTTAAAAAGTCCAATTCATTTAAAGAGGGGGCATATGTGTTTTACAAACATCTGATGTTGAACATTTAAATAATTTTTGAAGACGCATATACATTTTACGACAAAAATATAAGTAAAGACGGTGTGAATCGACATTTAAGGTTGAAATAAAATAAATACATGTTTTTAAACCGGGAAAGACCAGTAGGGGTACAACGTAAACAAACCGGAGTTGCATACCTTTCTCTCATAATTTATAGTAGGGTATTTTTTGTGGAATGATTATTTTGGGGTTTTGACCATTTTTTTCATATTGTACACATGATTTAATAAATATAATTTGTGATTAAAATGTTCAATAAGCCCTGGGGTTGAATATCGGGGGGTGGGGGGTGTCCTGTCCACAAGTACCTGTGGGATAAACGTTGCAGCCATTGCAGAAAAATGTTTCATCCGCGCATGCAGATAGCCGTTACCGTAAATCCTCTGATTCTTCTTTTGTGTCCCTTGGATTCTATGTATTTTCCTTGGATCAATTATTGTGTTATTATGAATCTATTATAGCAATGAACGATGAATTTAATTTAGAAATTTACGATCGAGCCACAGATGCGTCTACAATAATTAATGTGAGACATTCAATTTACTGTGAATTATTTGTGCCATTTCCAATAGGATTTTTTGTGAAATACTAACATTGCCTTTTAAGTGCTGTTTATTTATTTGTCTCGCACTTTGTTCTTATTTTAACGTTACCTGTTCCTGTCCAATAAGTTGAATCTTACTGGACACCTACAAGTAACTTATTGGACGGGCTGCATGACAATTACTTTATTGAACCAGAATTATCAAAGCTGGACACTTTCATTTATATAAGGAGTGCAATGTTCCCTTACTTTATACACCTCACAAGGAATCACTTGATAAAGCACAAAACATTTTATAGTAGTTATACAATTAATAATTATGGTTAAGCTGTTCTAATTGAAAAGCCGTTATACAATTTTGCCTTTCAACCGCAGACACAGTAATGAGTTTGAATACGTCAATTTTATTCAAATAATTAAATATATCTTATATTTACCAAAGCGGTGATTAAATAACCATTTTTAACTATTCGTTTGAATTAACATTAATCATGATAAGAAAATACGTCAAAATTCAATGTATGCACGTGGATTTTGCCACGCGATGGTTTAGAAGTGTGAACAAACCGATTCATAATTGCCAAACAAGCATTAACTTTCCTAAGAAAAGCTTGTCTGGCAAAAACAAGTTACCTATTTAGCTAGAATTAAAAAAAATATATATATAAATACAATGCATTAGCATAAATTTGACTCCAAACTAAACCCATACTCCAAAATAAATATTTAGTATTCAATTATAAACGGTGTATAGTTTTAATAATGAAAACAGAATTGTTAATGAAATGTTCTTAAAATGCTTCTCTTTCTATTAGAATCTATTGGTTTGATTTTAATGTTACCTCTGACACAAAAGAAGAGCTTACAATACATATTACAAATACCCGTCGCAATGGTGAGAGCGTTTGCTCTTGAGTCGCGGGTTACGAGTTCATTCTTAAGACGCGGATAAATAAGTCCCACGTGGAAACCCGTCCTTCGAATAAAACCGCATAAACCAAAGTTTGGTGTTGCAGTTGGTGCTAGCACGAAAAAGGTCTATCATTGTTCAATGGCCCTAGTTGCCGAGTATAGATCAAAATGTGAAGCCCTCCACTGGCAAACGGTGGCATCTCCAAATGCGGGAATTATTTCTCAAGAGGAAGTTGAGAACAAAAATCAAACAAACAAACGTTGCGGCTGGAATCTCACAACGGGACGAGGAGACCGGCTTTTTGGATGAGATATAAAAACCGACTCGTGTCGCAGTAAGTGGTGAAACGAAAAAGATCCCTTACTTCTCAATGGCCCTGAGTTCCGATCAAGAATTGGTTAAAATTTGATTGTGAAGTGTCTCAATATGAATGACAAAGTCTGGGGAAAAGCTGTGTAGATAACGAACATTATTCAATATCAAAGGTCCAGAAAACAATAAAAAATAGAAGTAGAGCAAACACGGCCCTCCGAAACATCAGAGGTGGGATCAGGTGCCATTGAGAAGTGAGCATCCCCTGCCGACTGGTCACACCCGCCGTGTAATCCTTGTTACCGGTATGTTTGGGAAATAACGGAAAAATCTGTCGCCAATTCAGTGCAAAAATAATGGAATAACAATAAGTATGAACAAGAGGCCCATGGGCCACATCGCTCACCTGAGAAGCTTTGGCCATTCCGTTCTTTACCAGATTTCCCCTTGTAATACATATTGTGACCCCATCCTACCCCAATGATCATAATTTAAACAATTTGAATTCTACACTATCCCAGTATGCTTCCACATAAGTTTAAGTTTTTCTGGCCCAGTGGTTCTTGAGAAGAAGATTTTCAAAGATTTTTTCTATATGTTTCTATGTAAAACATTGATTCCTTATTGTGGCCCTGCCCAACCCCCGGGGGTCATGATTTGAACAATTTAGAATTTACACT
>PRKT01000026.1:953729-1025157 GCA_003671525.1 Saccostrea glomerata
GCATGCTTCCACATAAGTTTCAGCTTTTCTGGCCCAGTGGTTCTTGAGAAGAAGATTTTCAAAGATTTTTCCTTTATATTTCTATGTAAAACTTTGATTCCCAATTGTGGCCCCGCCCTACCCCTGGGGGTCATGATTTGAACAATTTGGAATGTACACTACCCCAGCATGCTTCCACATAAGTTTCAGCTTTACTGGCCCTGTGGTTCTTGAGAAGAAGATTTTTTAATGACCCAACCCTTTTTTTGTCTTTTCTTGATTAACTCCCCTTGCGAGGGGATATGTCCCTTTATTTTAACAATTTAAAGTCCCCTTTACCCAAGGATACTTTGTACCAAGTTTGGTCAAAATTGGCCCAGTGGTTGTTGAGAAGAAGTCGGAAATGTGAAAAGTTTACAGACGGACGGACAGACAGACAGACAGACAGACAGACAGACGGACGACGGACAAAATGTGATCAGAAAAGCTCACTTGAGCCTTCGGCTCAGGTGAGCTAAAAACTTAATACTCAATAATAAATTGTATTTGCTGACAAGGTAATTGTATCGACCATAGAACTTACGAAATGATGACTTTAAACGAGACAGCTGAAATTCTTGTTTCATCAACTTGTTTGTCAATAGTTTACCGCGTTTTAGAAATTATTCATTAGTACAACATCCTCTTGTGTATCGAATCAACTGAGATATTTAAACTCCGTATGCAGGTGATGAAGGTATACTGCTGCATATGTAAGGGAAGTTAACGATAGAAAAATTCAAGTCATCACGTTTATTATAGAGCTTGGTTGTTAGATTACCATTGTCTTTTTCAAGTAAAATAACCAAAATGAAACAGATTTGTCAGACTCTGTGGTATCTTTTATCTCTAGCTCACTAGGATATATCGTATCGACATAAGAATGGAAATTACCATTGTTACTTGACAATACGTCGTCGATACATGTATACTAAGTATCTAAATGTCGAGTTGAAGGCAAATCAAGTGTTTTCTTCCGTTCACGCATAAGATTTTGCACAAATTCTGCTTCATAGGAATACAAATATAGGTCTGCTAATAACGGGGCGCAATTGGTACCCATGTGAATTCCAATAGATTGTTGGAAGACCTGGTCTCCAAAAACGACATAGATATTGTCAATCAGAAACTCAATCATCTTTCTGATGTAACCTCAGAGTACTTGTGTGTACAATCAGAATGATTTTTAACAAAATAATTTTGCAAATGACCAATGACAAAGAAAGAAAATATACTAGTTCCATTTTTATTGAAAAAGCAGCTGTCAATGATATCAAAAAGCCTGAACTTTTTTTGGAGGGTATGGATGTGTATAAAGTTTGAAAGTCTTAAGTTTTTGCGCTGATAATTTTGGTGAAATCTAAATATTTCAAATTGTCCAAAAGTTCCTTGGAATATTTAAGTATCTACATCTGATTTACACCACTTCTTGAATATATTGTTGCACAGTACTCTTAAAGTTTCTCCACTTCTGCTAATATCTTAGAGATGAGTAAAGAAAGAGGCTTGTTTGAACATTTACTGGAACCCGCTATGTATTCTTATGAAGTTTTGGAATTTAATATATATATATTGTAGTTCAAATTATACATTTATTGTTGAAAACATGTAATGTACCAGCTTACCTACAGAAAGCCAAAATTGAGATGAAAAGTTTGATCATATTATATGAAATATGAAAGACTTGGATATATTTAACCATACCCAGTACTTTTTCAAGTTCAGTACAATTTTCAGGTGATTTTGTGTCTTTCACAGCAGATATCGTTTAGGGTGCGGTTTTATAATACTTAATATGTTATCTGTAGAGAGCAAGTGATTAAAGTATTCGACCTGTGACTTGCCATTGTCAAGGTTCCCTCTGATTTTGACCAGCACCGTTTTTCTTGAACAGTGTAGAGCAACTTTAAAGTTATGTCATGTTCAGCACGGGTCTTATAGTACAACGCAAGATTCTGCACAGATTTAAAGCCAAAAGTAACATGAACAAGTGAAACCTACCAAGGAGTATTGATTGTGATAAGGAAGCTAGGATCGTTATCAAGCTTGATTGTCTTCTACTCAAGTTTTAGAGGTAAAATGCATCAGATAGCTTGAATAGGTAAATTTTTTTTAAGTGTTAAGGGGGTATTTGGGTCAGTAAAATACCTTGTTCAAATATTTTGGGTTAAGACAGCAAAGCTCTAGATGAGTGCTTGTGTCCTCGTCACATAAGGCTATTTAGAGTGAGGGATCATTTTCGTGTCAAACTGTCTGTTTGGTCATTCTGTTATTTAATGTGGACCATCACAAGTTTTTCTCTTCTCTTTCTATAGAGAAATTATGTAATGAGAGTATTTTTAGTACTTTGAGGTAAAACAAAAGAATTATCCACGGTATGAATATGCGTTGGTGTAAATCTCAATTATGACGTTCCTACTTAGAATTATGGAAAGGCATAACGTAATCTTTAATAGCATCAGACGCGTCTGTTATATAACTTTTGAGTGATTCAATAGCTTATATTAAATAATAGTCTAAAACAAGTTTATATACAATCTCAGTTTTATTAGAATAAACACTAACAGGATGCCTTGTCAAGAAGTCGTTTGCCTTTAATCAAAGATGGTTACATTAAAGATTTAATCTCTTATAAAAATATATCTCAAAAAGAATAGTTTAAAATATCTTATTTAAACCATGTGCTTATTTATGTTACTTTATCAATATGCATTTTATAAACAAGAATAGATATGGGTTACCCCATATCCAAAGATATTCGACTTTTAGATTTAATATGTTTAACAGTGTTTATAATGACGTTAATAAAAAAAAACTGCACTGTCTAATTATGGAACTGTTGTAAATTTCGTGAGTCCATAGCATTACGGTCACCCAGTCTCCTAACAAACAGTACACATAGGCCTACATGTACCTGTGTCCGCAAGACCAACATTTGCCTTGGTCTACACACGTGCGATGGAGCTGTCAAACGCATCCAGCGAGCTCGGAGAAACACGTTTTGTTTTGCCGAGAAGTTACGATGGCAGACAAAACTTTTCTTTTCTTAATTAGATCATATGAATACGAATTCTGATTAATAAAAATTATACAATCCCTGTTGAACTATATATAGTTTGTTCTAACATTTGCATCTGCAACAACTTGTGTTTAAAATGGCCGGGTTAGGAAAATCAGGACCGGGTCGGAAAATTCTAAACTGAAAACCTTTTTTGTTTTGAAAATTACTGAAATATACTAATGTATTCGTCGCAGAAATTACTTACATTATTCAAGTTCTATATAAAATGGTATGCTGAACTTCAACACGAACCCGAATCTCCGACCCAGTTCTCGTTTTGCCACACATACCCTACAGTTTACAAAGTGTACACACGAGCAGAATCCGGCCAGGGATTGAAAATTCCGTCATTTAATAATACATTCACACAGAATGATTAATTTTTTCTTTAAGAAGAAATTGTATGATAATTAACGGACTATAAACATGAACTTAATACAATTGTTGATATAGTATTATCAATTCATCGGTGAAAAGATATGAATCGAAGAATGACCTAAATATTCTCTGTTATCAAACATGTAAAAAAAAAAAAGGGTGAGGAGGGAGCGAGCGTAGGAATATTGATATTTTTTATTTGCATTTCGGGGGGAAAGTGACTTTCTAATAATATTTTGACGTTATTTTTGATTTCTTTAACGTATGACATACACAACTTTACTCTTATCATGAACAATAATGTTGTATCTACTTATCATGATGGAACTATTTTGGTCGGACCAATTTGTGTTAGCCGCCGCTGAATACAGTAATATATCTTGCATAAATAGTAGGCACTGATCGAATATATTAAAAACAGCTTTTGTTGATGTATTACTTACAGATCTGCAGCAAGTCTTGAATAGGAATTATTATTGGAAGACGATAAACTACATAGAGGTAGTTAATATCTCCATATACTTTCAAACAAACGTATAGAGATAACGAACAGTATTCAATACCACAACCGGTCACGGTAGCCTAGTGGTACAGCGTTCGCTTCGTGAACGGGAGACCCGGGGTCGATTCTCGTTCAACATAAGACGTAAACATACGGGTCTTTCGGATAAGACCTAAAAATGTAGGTCCTGTTACACGGTTGGTGTTTGCACGATAGAGAACTCTCACGCCTGAGTGCCGAGTATAGGTATAAATTTGAAGCCCTTCACCGGCATACTGTGGCGTCTCTTAATGAGTGAAAAATGGGACGTTAAACAATATACATTCAATAAATCCCAAAAGTCCATAAACAATACAAAATAGGAGAAAAGCAAACATGGACCTCCAAAACATCAGAGATGGGATCAGGTGCCATGGGGGAGTGAGCATCTCCTGCCGGCCGACCGGGCACACACCTTCGTGTGCTCCTCGTCATGATGGGAAAATAACAGGAAAATCCGTCGTCAGTTCAGTGTATAAATAATGGACTAACAATTTCTTCAGAATTGCGTCTCAGCTAATACTCGACTCAACTAGGATTTAAACCCGGCTTACGTTATCCACGGACCAACGCCTGAGCTGTACTCATCCGAGACATAGGTACGCAACCGGCCACATGATTTTTTTTATTTTGTGACCTTGAAATTTGACCTACTTTTCAAAATTCATAATTTTTCCTGATGACTTTTTATTCAAAAGAGATACGGCTTACGAATTTAACCTGTGAATTACCTATGACAAGATATTTCCGAGCATGCTATGATTTCTTACCCCTTGATTTTCCTTATTAAAAAAATTTAACATCGGTGATAATTTCTAAATGACATATGTTAGGGCGTTCTCATTCGACAAAATGTCATAAAAATGACATCTCAACTACAAAGACACCGAAAGCAGGGGGACCACAATTCTGTGAATTTGCTTGTTAAAAATTTAAAAATTTCTTTGGTGTTTTTTGAGTGAGAAGAGATGGGGCTTTCATTTTTGAAATGTGCATTTCCGAGCATGCTATGATTTCTTACCCCTTGTCCTTGACCTTCACGTTTGACCTAATGTTAACAAGAAGTAATACCTCCGCTCGGATGTGAAAATACAATATCATATTAATAAACGTTACGGGTATATGCACGGATAAATAGGATTTGACATCAGATTCATATAAATCCCACCGCACTGCATGCCTCAACAAAGTATGTACTAAAATTTCGAGCATCTGTTATGAGTAGTTGCTTAAAAAATTGCCATGAAATTTTTTAAAATTTATGAAACGGACAGATGCACTGACAATTTCCCGAATTGGTTGTCATTTTCATAGTTGGACTATGCTCAGTAAGATAATCACAAATCCTTTCCCCTATTTACACATAAATAAATAATTTGAAAAAATGAATATCCGCCATTTTGAATCGCCATTTTGACTTATAACTTACAGCTGCACCATCATCCAGTTGTAGAATATTGAGATACAGAGGAAACAAGCAAATTCAAAGAATTGTGGTCCCCCGATTTCGGTGTCTTTGTGGGTTAGATGTTATTTTTTATGACATATTGTGTCTAATATGAACACCCTATCATATGTCTTTACTTAGAAATTATCATTGATGTTAATTTTTTTTTTAATTAGGTCAAATGTGAAGGTCAAGGGGTAAGAAATCATAACATGCTCGGAATTATCTTGTCACAGGTAATGCACATGTCAAATATGAAAGCCCTATCTCTTCTCAATATAAGGAACAATATTTGTCTGTGATGACCCCGTATGGCAAAATAACGAAGATTAAACTTTTCTTAAATGCATATGAAATATATTATTACCCAAAGAAGGGTTTTTCTCACAAGAAATACGATTGTGAAATACAAAATCCCTAGCACTACCTGTTCAAAAGTTATAGTCGAGGATAAATTTTTGAAAGGTAGGTCAAACTCCAAGGTGAAAGGGTCTGAGTTGTTGGATTTTTAAGAAAGGTCTTGTCACAAGTATTACATATGTGAACGATGAAAACACTAACCCTAACCGTTAAAAAGTTATGGCCAAGGTAAAAGTTTTTAAAAAGTAGCTCATGGCCAAGGTAAAAGTTTTTAAAAAGTAGCTCAACTCCAAATTCAAGGTCAAAGGGTTAAAGTTCTTGGTATCCAACGAAAGGTCTTCTCTCAAGAATTACATATGGGAAGTATAAAAGCCTCTAGCCCTTACTATTCAAATGTTATCGTCAAGGTTAAAGTTTTTTCATAAGTACGCAAATCCCCAAGGTCAAAATATCAAAGTGATTGGTGTCCGAAGAAAGGTCTTGCTACAAAGAATACATATGTGAAATATGAAAGGAAGATGTGTTTGTGAAACAGATGACCCCGTATGGCAACATAACGAAGATTAAACTTTTCTTAAAAGATGCAAATTAAATACCCAAAGTAGGGTTTGTTCTCGTCAGAAATACGATTGTGAAATACAAAATCCCTAACACAATCTATTCAAAAATTATAGTCGAGGATAAATTTTTGAAAGGTAGGTCAAACTCCAAGGTTAAAAAGTCTGAGTTGTTAAGAAAGGTCTTTTCACACGTAATACATATGTGAAGGATGAAAACCCTAACCCAATCGTTCAAAAGTTGTGGCCAAGGTTAAACATTTTTAAAAGTAGGTCAACTCCAAAGTCAAGGTCAAAGGATTAAAGTTCTTAGTATCCAATGAAAGGTCTTCTCACAAGGATTACTATGTAAAGTATAAAAGCCTCAGCCCTTACCGTTCAAAAGTTATGGTCAAGGTTAAAGTTTTTTTTTCATAATAAGTAAATCTCCAAGGTCAAGGTCAAAGTTGTTGGTATCCAATGAAAGGTCTTGCTACAAAGAAAACATAAGTAATATAATGAAAGTCCTAGTATCTACCATTCAAAAGTTGTTGCCAAGGTCAAAGTTTTTGAAAAGAAAGTCAAACTCCAAGGTCAATGTCCAAGGGTCAAATTCTTGGTATCCAATGAAAGGTCTCACAAGGATTACATGTACATATGTGAAGTGAAAATTAGATGTCCGCCATTTTGATCTTTTTAACGCCATTCTGATGAAGGCCAGCATATATTTTTCGGATTCAGCATACTCGAAATAGGTTTAAAACTATGCTTGACCAATTAAAATAATTATTATGCCGTTAGATGTTATTATTACTTTTTTTTTATCTGGACCAGACTATGTCGAAAATGGTGCGATCGTGCCCCAGACTAAAATTGTCCTGGATATTTATCTGATAATTCTGTATACTAGTACTTAAATTTTATTTCAGTATGTGCAATCTCTGCGAAGAAAATGAACCTAAACTACAAATAATTGGATTTTTTCTAAGTCCAAGGGCATAACTCTACCAAAAAAACGCGTTCAGACCCAAAACAGAACTTGAACTCGATTCTCATCTGATAAATCTGTATACTGAATTTCAATTCAGTACGGGCAATCTCTGGGAAGAAAATGAGCTGAAACTGCAAATATTTGCAATTTTTCCAAGTCCAAGGGGCATCACGGTGTCAAAAATGGCGTGATCGTACTCAAAACAACTTAACTTAAATATTTATCCAGGGGCGTAGCAACAAGGGGGGCCAGGGGGGGGGGGCCCAAGTATTAGAATTAGAACTGAAAGTAGTTGACACTGAGAAAAAGTTAACTTCAACCCCACCCCCCACGAAATAGGATTTTCGAGTTTGGGCAACTTTATCCTTTTATTTATTTATTTTTTTTTTTGCTTGTCAACTTTTTCAGGTAAGTAAAAAAAAAAATTTCTCTGGCTGGCCCCCCCACTTTCAAAAACGATGCTACGCCACTGTTATCTGATAAATCTGAACACAAAATTTCATTTCAGTATGTGCATGAGTTATGAAGAAAATGAACGGAAACTAAGTGAACCGACAGACCGACCGACAGACAGCAGCAAAGCAGTATACCCTTCCTTCTTCGAAGAAGCATAAAAATGAATTAGACTCGCAATAGAGCAAATTCACGTCTGTTTATTATATTATTGCTTTCCTGTTCATGTTTCACATTAATTAATTTATTTGTTGTTTATACAACATTTCATATTTTAACATTTACTACAAACTCATTGTTTTGATGGGAAGAACATTTGACTTTTTATCTAGTTTTGGTGAATGACTGCTAGAAGCAGACAGCGAGTCAAACACGTGAAAATGGCGCAGGGTATTGGATAAATCATGTTTAAGGAAAGAGCATAAGCAAAAGATTTGGAAAACCTTTTTTTACACAAGAAACTTTTAATAATACATGTACTTACATCTACCTTAATTGATGGTGTAATCGAATTCAGTCTCCACGAAACCCACCGATTCCCATCTGTATCTTTTGCCAACTAGCTGTCATCTCCAACACACATTTAAATGTATGCTAAGGGTATATCCACCAGAATCCAGAGCATCTTCCATCCCCTGCCTAATATAAGGAACAAAGTGGTCTCTTAAAATTCCACATATGCAAGAGAGACTGCAATGCCCGCATAAATTGCCATCAATGATTCATGACAGACAAAACCTATTACGCTACGGGGAGAAAGACAACAGCGGCAGGGTCCCTCTGGTAACTACATGTACATATCATCCCGTCCTTAAGAACCTCAGCAGTATCCTTAAAAGAACCCTGCATTCAATAAATTTCTTTTACGAATCGTGTTCAGCTTTAAGGTTTTACTTGTTGTCAAACCTCTCTCGAGAGACATTTTCGCTCGAGCTCATATTGAGAGTTGCCCCATCACTTGACATAGGAGGGCTACAAATTTCGACCTATGCTCGGCATTCAGGGTCATTGTACAGTGAGGGATATTTTTCGTGCCAGCACCTACTTCGACAAACAATCTCGGTTTATTATGTCTAATCCAAAGGACCGGTGTCCTTGTCCCACAGTGGAATTGGATTCCATGACTTAAGGATCAACTCCTTACTCCCTGCTCTCGAGCAGAAGCGCTAATAACTCGGGCTACCCTTCGTAATAGTTAGATAGATATTTCTCTTTAAGTGAAATTGAGTATCTACATGATTCCTTGTTTATATTGCTGTCGAGTGGACTTTTGAACTGAACAATTACCAAGTAGTGATTACCCTACAAAATTGGGCCTAGGACAGTGTGTTATGTCTTTTGATTTGTGTATTACATAATTTACCACGATATTCTACATAAAAATGTTTTGACATTGTTAAATTAAATGTCAGCAACGTTTTGGATTACTATGGTAGGGATCATGCTTCTGAGGTTATATACATGTAACATGAAATAATATAAAATTATGCTCACTTCATCCGCGCATTGCACCTTCTGAGGTTGCAGTACATGCAATATCGACAATAATATAAAGGGCACTGCACCTTCTGAGGTTACAGACGAAAAATATCTGAAATGATATAAAGGATACTGCCCACTTGTCGCAAAATTATGAAAATAAGAGGGACAAATTACGAGAGATGTATTGTTAATTTTTAATTATTTGATCTATATTTCAAAACAATTTCGTGCATCAATAATAATCT
This sequence comes from Saccostrea glomerata, assembly GCA_003671525.1. Lineage (NCBI taxonomy): Eukaryota > Metazoa > Mollusca > Bivalvia > Ostreida > Ostreidae > Saccostrea > Saccostrea glomerata. The sequence goes on from PRKT01000026.1 coordinate 963,242, forward strand.
TTACAAACATCTTGAGAGTATAGTGAACTTGTATGTATCTGTGTTCACAAAAAGATATATTGTGAATAACAAAAGATTTGACCTCCAGGAAAGAACAATTTTTCTGCAGAAAGATTTCAAAAGCAATGTCCTTTAGTAGTTTTCAACAGTATTTTTGTTTAAAATTTGAAAGTAGCATTTATAACCTAACATTAAATATTTGCAACTTTAAAATTAACCTCCAAAGATGGCCTTTACAGCATTTTATGCGTGAAAGCGCTGATTTTTAAATAAATTTTGACGTAGAATTCCTTCAACGCAGGCCTGTCACAAATTAAAACATTAAATTCTCATAGATTTTGATCTAAGGAATAATTTAAAACACCTGTATGGTTGGGCGTTAAGGGGTACCGACCCTCTGATAAGAGAGAACTTTCAAGGTACAAAATATGAATACTACTCATCTATTTCATATTTGGATAATTTACTTGAAATTAAAAGTAATCTAACAACCAAGCTGTATGATACTGCAAATGTATTACATTTGGCTGTGTATTCTTTTTCGGGGAGAAACTCCCGCTAATTCAAGTACACGCTAAATGTCTTAAATATATATAGGAACATAGAGAAACGCGCTAAATGAAATCTACGCTAACTTGTTAAAAACTCAATTTCCGCTAAAGATCGTACACACCAAATATAATACATTTACAGTAAACGTGATGACTTTATAACTTTTTTTATCGTCAACTTCCCTTACTTATGCAGCAATATACCTTCATCACCTGCAAACGGAGCATCTCCGTTGATTCGATACGCAAGAGCATGCTCTACGTATGAACAATGTCTAAAACCAAGTTTAAAATACAAGTTCTGTCCCTTTTGCCATTGCGCATGTTTGCCATGGCGCATGATAGGACGATTTCCAGTTAAGCTTGGACTTTCGGTAAGTCGTGGCATTCTCGATGTTACCTAATAATCTTCTGAAATTTACACAGCTTTCCTTCACTGTTGAAATATACATATGATAGAAATTCGGCCGAATATCAACTAGTCTAGCAAATAGCCAATTAAAAATTCTCGCACGGCAAAGAGTCGGGGCTTAAGTCGTCTCATCGTTATCAACAACAATTTAAAGTTATTAATTTCTTAACCAAAAAGAATCTTATCTACATCTGACAGTCGCTTATTAAGTTGCACCGAGAATACCACGCCATACTCAAAGTCTAAGCTTACCTGAAAACTGTACTAAGTTTGAAATTAAAGGTTGATTGAATAATCATAATATAATGATATCAATTAAGGAAATATGTTTGATTGATGGTATATTCTTAAACGTCCCTCGCGAGAATGTTTCACACATATGGAGACGCCACCACTTGCCGGTGCAAAGCTGCTAATTTTGTCCTATACTCGGCACTCAGGGTCATTGAGCAAGGAGGGATTTTTTGCGTGCCAGCACCTACTGCGACCGCGGTTTAAACGGTCTCAACCGAAGGACCGGTCTTCACGTTCTGCAGCGGGATTCGAACCCGCGACGTAAAAATCAACTCTTTGCTTCGCGACTCTAGAGCAATCACTGCGCCACGCGGGCGATTTTATATTGAAGAAGGACGCAGATAATGTGCACATAATCGAAATTTGCTTTGAAGCCAGTGATAATATAACTCGTCAGTAATATTGATAACCCTCTAAATGGTTAAAATAGATGACTCACTTCCATGCCCTGATAAAGTTCCTACAGGGACGCGGTTTTGCGGTCTGGTTAACTTTGAAAATATTTTTTACTCCCATGGCTACAGCTTTTGTCAACAATATCGTTAATTACTCTGCATGAACATCAGTTTTACCTCCAATACACCTTTACAGTTGTAAGAACACTCACTTCGTGATTTGATGATTGTGGTTTCAAGTCCCGGCTGCGATAAATCCATGTCGGTAAAAAATTGCTAGATGGCCTCGAGTGCCAAATAAAAGTTTGAATTTGGGGCATAAAACAATATACTATCAGCACGTCTGATACGAAAATGTATACACATAGAGTAGAACATGAAACAAATGGGTCGTGTCGTTAATCAGAGACAGTATTTAGACATACTAGAAAGTCAAAGTTCAGGTCAGTAATTACATTTAAGGTAGTCGCAAAGACACAAAGGTGAAAAAGTCAAAAGTTAAAGCCAAAATAGTAAACCTTATAGAACTTAATTATCACATAGAAAATTTATTTTGCAGAATGTTTGTTTGTATGATGTTTAACGTCCCTCTCGAGAATTTTCATTCATATGGAGACGCCACCACTTCCCGGTGGAGAGCTGCAAATTTCCTCCTATACTCGGCACTTGGGGCCATTGAGCAGGGAGGGACCTTTATTGTGCCAGCACAAACTGTAACACTGGACCTCGGTTTATACGAAGGACGGTCTCCCATAGCGCGATTCAATCCCGCGACGTAAATATAAAAATCAACTTCTTACTTCGCGATTATAGAGCAGACGTATGGAACGCCAAATTAATATATATTCAAATATTTGTTCCTATCGTCAAATAATTATACCTATCTTCAATTGAATTGTACCTATTTTCAAATGAATTAAAGAAAGGTACAATTCAATTATACATACCTTTAATTCATTTGAAGATAGGTACAAATGCAATGAATTGAAGATAGGAATAATTGATTTAAAGATATGTTTAATTGAATTGAACCTATCTTTAATTACTAAGGTATTGGCAATAACAACTACTCCCTTTATCATACGCCACATCCGATACGTTACAGCTGGCGTGAAAGTTTATCGGAATCCTCATCTGGCTGCAATACAAGATATACCTACATGATATACATGTGTATTTCTATAAGTATATGATTCTTTTTGCACATTTTGAATTAATCTTAATTTCTCCTTTCATCCTTGTTGTCGTCGCTCTGTAGGTTCTATGCGTTTCCCTCCATACTCAATATTGTCTCCAAGGGAGCGTTCATTATTAACCAACAACATAAAACGAATTAAACCTAGGTATAATTGAATTGTACCTATCTTCAAATCCTTTGTGGATATGTCTTATCTGAACCTATCTTCAAATCAATTGTACCTATCTTTAAATCAATTATACCTATCTTCAAATGAATTGAAGATAGGTATAATTCAGGTATAATTCAATTGAACCTTTATTTAATTGAATTGAAGATAGGTGTAATTCCATTAAAGATAGATATAATTCATTTGTACCCAGGCATTTTTATTTAGAGATAGGTATTAATTATTTATACCTATCTTCAATTCAGTTGTACCTATCTTTAATTCAATTGTACCTATCTTCAATTCATTTGAAGATAGGTACAAATATTTGAATATATGTTAATTTGGCGTTCTATACAGACCCCATAACCACTGCGCCATGTGGGCGACTATTTTGCAGAATGTTTGAAAGTGACAAAAGGACTACGTCCGAACTTGTGAGCAGGCTAAAATCAAGAAGGTTGTAATTTACAAAACACTTGGATAGCTATAAAGAACGTTAGATGAAAAATGTCGAAACAGATAAGACAGTGATAGTGGATTAATCTTCGATGAAGTCTGGATGTACATGTTTATAGCAGGAGGATCCTGGAAAGAGCTGATTGGAAATGCAAAATGAGAAATATCGAAAGTCAGAACACAGACCGAACTGAAATTGGAGGCAGTCCAAGAGAACGAGATGTAAAAAAAAAAAAAATATGTAAAAAGCTGTTAAGAGTAAAAATACGAAGAAGATAACGTATATAGTAGAGTTATAGAAAGAAGACATTAATTTTTAACAATCAGTCTTAATGTTATGTGTACTTTGATTTTCCTTTTAAAATTGTCTGGGGACTTGAATTTGTTGGTTGTTTAAGAGAGTCCTTGACAATTATTTTTTATTTTAACAAAGTGCCTTGAATTTGAATTAAAGACAGTCTCAACGTAGGTTTATTCAAAATACAAAGTTATCTTTGCATTATATAAGGGATGTGCGTAATGTAATAATAAATTTGAATAGCTATGAATGTAAAACGCAGTGAAAACCTTATAGGTATCACACCGGTAATTGACCAATCAAAACGAACTTAGTCAAATGTAGGTCCATACATATAAAATTATTTTTCTTTTCTTTTGAGGCGTTTTTCTATTTTCTTCCAAGCCATTTTTACAACTTTGGTACCTGTGCCTAGTAAATTTTATGTACTTTGTGAATAAATAAAGGTTTTTGACAGGAACTATTTTTTTCAGGGCATAGGAGGCTACTTCCTGTGATGCACTGGATGTGTTTATAAACAAAGTGAAAACACGTGGATTTGAGGGTAGCCCTGTTTGCAGATGGAAAAGTCCAAAAATGCCGTGTGGGTACCCTGTTTTTTGGTGTCAGCTAATGTGACAGGTAATGTTTAACACCTCCTGCTAAATATTTTTTCATGTAAACAAATACCTGATTTTTAACGATTTTTTATTCTATATAGAATTATATAGTGAAAACAATTACCGGTGTGATACCTTGAAGGTGATTGTGAAAAATCATTTTAATCCTTATTAAAGACATTTTTCATTTTTAAAAGGCATATTTTAACAAAATATGTGATTTTATTAACTTTTTGTTTGAAAACACACAATTTTAAAATTAGAATTAGAATTTACATTATTTTTCACAGATTTCTGTTTAAAAATTAACAATAGGTTATATTTTACACTCAATACTTTAAAATATGACTAAAAAGGTAGCATTATGCATCTAAAATGTGGAAAGAAGTCAGAGAATATTGTTTTTTCATTTTATATGACTTAACATTATTTGCACCAGCTGACCGCAGTCAATTATAGTGTCTACAGACTTTGCGGTAAAGGGTGTTAAAGCTGATTTTTCAAGAATAGACTAATTCTAGGTTTGCGAATGAATTTTTAGCACAAGCGACAACTGCGATAAAATGTAAACAAGTAAAAATGTTTTCACGGAATGATAATTTCTACAGACACATGATTTATTATAATTTATTCAGACCTCCAGTGATACATACATTACTGCATTGGAAGAACAGAAATAATGAAATGAGTCAGATCTGTCTAATAAACTTAATACATAAGCTACATAAGTAAAATTCATTATGAATTTTTCACAGTAAGGAAGGTTATGACCAAAAAATCCTGAAATACTGTCAAGGTCTGCATGATAATACTTATTTAGAGTTCTAACCATGCATCATACATGTAGTGCGGAATGTCACTTGGCACCATGGCATGCCTTTTGTGGTTCTTAGGACTTTATTTATGCTTTCGCAGCTGACATTCATGTTTTTTCAGTTTATCGGAGACTGTTTTTTGTTATTTTTTCATTTATATGTAGGTGTTGACTGTCACTTTTAAATAAAGTCTCAGTCAGTGATGCTTATATGAGCATGATCTATTAAGTATATCATTGTACTGAAATATTAATAAATTCCAAATTTAACTGATGAAGAAATTTGGCATATTTAGATAATTGAAATATCAGAATAACTATAATTCAGCTAATAAGGTGCACATTTCTTCTCAGATCACTTCCTATAAATTTTATCAGCAGTTTTTGTACACCCACCCACCTCAAAGAATCATGGAGGATGTCCTGAATCTGGTCTCTGTGATGCATTTTGTCTCATAGAAAAGTGTTCAAACTCATTAAAATGTTTAATATTTATATTTTAAAATTTAAATGTTTATTTTTTTATGTAAATTTGTTGAAACAAAAAGATATAATCTTGCATAAATCATGGAAATTCATTAAACACCTTTGGAATTCCTGAATAAATCCATGAAAAGAGAATAATTATGCATGTTAAATTGAAATTTCATGGCTAATTTGTGTCTTAAGAGAAAGCCAGTTGCATAAATCACAACAATAAATTACATCTGAATTGTTGTCTCCAGTTTCTTATCATCAAAGCCAGTTTAATGGAGTGTGGGAGCTGTGAAGAACCTCCCTAGATGCTGATATCATTTTGACTGCCCTGAGTTACAACACAGCATTTAGATAAACTTCTGCACAGCATCTTGTAGACAAATACCTAGGCTTTATTTGGAACATAAATTGACCAGATACAGTTTTCATTATCAACCCAGTATTTAACAATTTCTGTATTTTTGTTCATTCTTTGAAGGGGAAAATGCAACTTTGTTATGTAATAATTACATAATGGTCTTAGACTTGTAACCTCTTTTTTGTTTGTTGTGAAGAACAAAGCATATACTCTCCTCAGATAAAAAATTGGTTGCCAAGCTTATTCTTTTAATGATGAAATTCTGCTTCAAAAGATGCACAAAAAACTGCTTCCAGAGTGCTCTGTGTTTTATTCTTGACTGCTCGGAGTAAGGGAGATAAATGCTTTATATCTTCAGAAATAAGGGGATTTAGATCACCAGACTTGAGGATGTTGGGGACAATTATTTAATAAATCTCAGGTGCAAAAATGAAAAAAATCGAACACCTTCAAAGGTCCTTCAAGAGTGGAGTGGCCTGACAACTCAATGGTATGGACAAGCCACGGGCGGTTACAACAAAGCTCGGAAAAATTAAGACATTCAGATCTTAGTTAAAAAAAAGCTGACGGATGAATCGGAAACTAGCTGAAATTAGCAAATAAATTAGATGTAAAGAATGGAAAAGCAGAATAAAGTTTCAATTTAATCACCAGTGGTAAGTAATGCAACGGAATTAAAGTTGAGTTCTAGTTTAAGTAAATCGAAAGAAAAATGAGACACCAGCTCATGTACTAGTATATCAGTAGGAACCTCAGAAGAAACGGTTCAAGAAGTTTCAACCCCCTTTCTAGTCCCTGTTTAGATGGAGAAAAAAAAATAGGACAGTACATGTGTAATTTGACGTCTGGTAGAGTTTGGTTAATTTATCATTAGCTCAGATAAAATAAGAAGACATTTTTTTTATATATCCCTTACTTAGAAGAACCCAATCATTTATTTTTCCCTAAAGTAAATGCATTTTTTGATTTTCATAGTTTTCTCAACATTTTGTTCCACAAATTTGTAGTGCTTTCACTGTACGCCTTCAGAATATCATCCCATAATGGTTAACTTTATATATTAGTCTTTGACCATATCAAATACTACTATATTATAAAACAGCATAACACTAGAGATCTGCAGCTACCCAGTTCTTGGCTTTACTCAATACTTAGGGTTTATATGTATATGTGATAATGTATTGAACAGTTTTGTCGCGACGGACAAATTATAGAGTGACAACTAAACAATAAGTAAGTATTCAACAGCTAAACTGCACCAATGATAAGAAGGGAATTTAATATCTTTCAGGATATATTAAACTTTATTGTTTTGATTGAAAAAGTAGAGAGTAGATTGGACACAATTATATTACTCACAATATAATGTATATATTGAGATTTCAAAACACGCTTTGTTAATTTTATCACTTAATTGATTAAGGGGGCTGGTACATGCGTATGTATAGAAAATAGCTTAAGATTTGTTTTAGTAATTTGTGGCTCGAAATAAAAATAAGTGCATTGCCACGAAATTTTAATTCATAATAAAACTTTTTTTTTAAATAAAAAAGATGTAGCAGAGAATGCTATTCCTTGACACTGGAAGATAGATTAATCAACCCGCTTCAAATCAAGCCACGGTTCGGAGTCCGCATGTATCTCTCTCCTACAATGGGAAAGGATCGTATATTTTTCCGAGGTTAGCGACGATGTCGCTCACTCAAACTCACAAAAGCGCGTTACTATACTCCCTTGTACTTGAACTCCGTTCCCAGGGGCTAATTTATGATATTGTAGGTACTTCAAAAGACATGCCTTTGTACATATTTCTTATCTTAATGATCAATGCCAAGGAATTCATAATCATGTACCTTTCATAAAACGTTGCGTTTTAGTTCACCTGAGACAAAGTTTTAAGTGAGTTTTTCTGGTTAAAAAAAAAAGATTGTTGTCGTTGTAAACATTTCACAATTCCATCTTCTCTAATCTACTAAGCCAATTTTAACCAAACTTGACACTATGTAACTTTTGTAAAGAAAGGCATTTTGTTCAAATGAAAGACACCACCCTCTTTTACTGTACATAGGAAAATTTTTTATGTATTCAAAGCTGTAAAACTATAGCATTCTGATTGAGAAAATTCAGACATAAAAACGAGAAGCTTAAGATGCAATTATTATAAAAAGCTTATAAAGTAACATCTGTATCGTCTTTTAAATATATAGAAGAAATTATTATCCGACTCATGCAAAAGAGACGTCAGAATTTACACAAATTTTCATTTTTTAAATATATGAAATAGTTATTTTTAGTTTTAAAACTTTTTGAAACATTTTATTTGATTCGTTGCTAATTGACTTAATGTGAAATAAAAATAGGAGCCTTACTGAAAGATATACAACTTGTAAGGTTTTAATATTTGTGGATTATAATAAAAAACACTTAATTTATTTTTCTGCAATAGATGCGACATTAATTCCCGTACTAACAACAAAAGAAAGCATTTTATTGTTGAAATTATATAACGCGTACGAGACAAACAAAAAGAAAGTTCATTCAAAATACGCTTTTATGATTTTTCTAAAGACCAATAACTTTTTTTTTAAAAATAAAAATACTAAAAGTAAGAATTCAAATTATTGAAATAATGTCTGTCTCTTGTATTGTATTTAGTGATTTATTCTTCACACTTTTATGCGTACGCACAAAATCTAAAAATTGATGAACTTGATATTGAAAAACTTTAAACGAGAAAAAAAAAAAAAAAAAAAAAAAAAAAAAAAAATAAACACCAAACAAACAAACAAAACATTAAAAAATCTTTATTATTGTTAGCCTTCATACAAATATACATAGGAACATCTTTTTCGACAAAACAAGACGGGTCGTCTTAAACGGTATAAAGACGACCTCTAAATGGAATGGAGAATTTTCGCTGAATCTGGATGCTTGCCGATTTTCTAACTTTATATCGTTTCATGTTGGATGATTCATTTTCCTGAACCGTTTGCAAATAATTTTCAAACAGGAGAGTAAATGGACATTTAATGTTTAGACCTAATTTTGCACTGGTCTCAGTGAAAAGACAAGTTTCTGGAACATTTGCCCATGCTTTTTCTGTGGAAATTGTCCGGGTTGATTTCATATCGAGTTTATTTCCAACCAGTACTATATTGTTGAACCATTGACCTACAAAAAATTAACATGATATACATGTACGAACGAAAAACTGAGATATAAAATCTGAAGTAAAGCTTAGAATTTAAATTTAACTTGTATTTCAAGTTTAAATATTGTCCATTGGGTTTACCAACCTTTTAGCCTGGTGATTTCTTGACATATGACCTGAGCCTCTGTGTACGATTGCTTGTTGTCTACAGCATACATGACGACAAACGCGTCTCCCGTCTGGATGTACACTTCTTTCATGGAAGGAAATTCATTCAGATTACTGATATCCACAAACTCCACTCGATGATACAAACCATCTAAAAAAAGCAAATTAGTATTTAATAAATACAAATATAATAAAAATTTACCAAAAGAACCCAAAAAATTTATGGCAACATCTGCCTGCAGCTGTCAAAACTATCAAATTTTTAAATTTCTTTACAAATAGTTTTAAGAATCTGACGATATTTTTGAAACACAAATTATATAATTTTACCTGGAAAAAGGATCGTTTTGCTGTGAACATCTTTGGATACGTTAGACTCTATGTCATGTTCCGAAGGGGATTGTAAAAACTTATTAAGAAGAGTCGTTTTTCCAACTTTATTTGCTCCCAGAATGACTACTCTCAATACCTTCATGGTTTACTTGTAAATAAAATTTTACAGACAGATATTCTTATTTATTACAGATTCTTAATTGATGCTCATTAACGGGCTTGAATTTGATTGCTTGAATTTTAAGTTTTCATCAGAAATTTACAATCATTTGTCAACTAATAAGAAAGACGCGAACATGACATTTTCATATTTGTATTTAGAAATTATATCTAAAATCGCAACGTTTAAGCATTTTGTGACGCAAGAGTTTATAAATATTCTTTTTTATTGTATTTATCATTGGAAGATATCAAAGAACTTTATTGTCCTCTATTCATATATTCAATTCTTAACACCCGCTCCTGCAATGAAGTTGTTTAGGCCTATGATAGGAAGTTCTTGTCTGTCTATTTGATTTTGGAATATATAAAAGACTTTAATTTATTGTACTCTGTAGGGATCCATCCAAAGGTTTCATATCATTTTCACTTTTCGAACACCTTGTGTGATCTCTGACCCAACACTCAACTGATCACACGCTTAATACTAATTAAAAATTGACCATGGAAAGTTGCGTCAACTTCTTTTAAGCATCTGAAATCACTTGTCAACTGATATATCCGGGGGTCCGTTGGTATGCACTATTAAAGATTTGTATTGCTTACAGATTTTTCTAGATGAACCAGTGCTCGTGATCTTTTTTCCTACATGTACCTATATTTCTACCATTGATAAAATATCAATCTTCCAGTGTGTCTTTCTTCATGTCACAAAATTTGAATTGGTAATGACTAAGAAATGTAAATACATCATGTTTTTTTTAATATCATTTTACGTCCAACATTGGAATTCGAACCCGCGACATAAGAATCAACTCCTTAAATTGGCGACTGAATTACCGGTATGATAGTATTTAGGCATCGATTGTAGATGAAATCAGAATCTGCATCATGATTTGCCAACTGTAGTATATTGCCAGTATTTTAAGAATTGCTTGTGGTATCACCCTTGTCTCTTCGGAGACGAACATTTTGTTGCCGACAAAAAATGATAGGATTTATTATTTTCTCAAGCTTCTTTATGTGATGATGATTTTGATGATTAAGTTAATATGGAGGAGACACATGATTGATGATATTTTGTTTTGGGTTGCATTCAAGAATTTTCACTCGTAAATAAACATCACCTTATGCTGGTGAAGGGCGGCTTTATATTTAGAGGGATACTTGGCAGGAAGAGAGTAAAATGTTGCGCAACATGTTAGACTTGTAACCGATGAAACTCAACAGAAACCTACACAATCCGCCTTTAGTTTGCTGAAGCACAATAATCATAAACACTGATTCATCCAAGGAAATTGAAATGATAGGTTTTTGTGTGTCTTGACCCAAGTGATTTTGTTTGAACTCGACCTGTTGTAAACATCATCATATCGTCTGGTAAAGATTGGCCCTGAAAAGAACATCTTTTAGCTGATGACGTGTTCAACTTTATCGCACCTGTTACAGTAAACTATAATCATAAAAAAAAACAAATAATCGTTTCAATATTTTTCCATCGCAATGGCATTTCGTTGTGCCTTGTCAGCAAATACAATTTATCATTGAGTCAAATGCTGACTGACGTTTTTCATACCAATTGTTAGTCCATTATTTATACACTGAATTGACGACGGATTTTTCCGTTATTTCACGATCATGACAATGAGCACACGGCAGGTGTGACCGGGGTCAGCAGGGGATGCTCACTCCTCCATGGCACCTGATCCCACCTCTGATGTTTCGGAGGTCGATGTTTGCTCTGCTCCTATTTTGTATTGGTTTATGGACTTTTGATCTTCAATACCGCTCTTTGGTATTTGATATTGAATACTGTTCGTTATCTCCATATCCTTCTTTATAAATTCTTGTCATAACATTGAATACTTAGTATATATGTCTTAAAATCTGCGAGTTCAAGGGTATATCTTTGGACTTTTCATCAGCAGGCTTCTTAAATGCATTAGAAACAGTGGGTATAAGTGAGAAACAAACCAAATTAATTTAAGAATTTTTGCTATTTTCATTGTAAACGGGGTATGTAACCATTTGATAAATGTAGATTATAAGATAGGCGATTCTGTACGTACTTTGTAATCTTAAAATGTTTCTTTAAAGAAAGAAATGTCTCTTCACGGTATCAAATTGTGTTGTAAGGTGAATGTTATATGTATGTTTGATGATTCAATGGAATTGTCGCTGCAAAAAAAGGAATAAAAGCCTTCAAATATATCTCTTTTTAGGTCACCTGAGTAAACTCGTCGTCGTCCGTCGTTCGTCGTGCGCCGTTCGTCGTGCGTTAACATTTGAACATTTTCAGCTTCTTCTCTGAAACCACTGAACCAATCCCCACCAAATTTGGCATATGGCATCTATGGGTAAAGGGGAATAAAAATTATGAGTTTCATGTTCCCTGCCCTCCTGGGGCCTGGGGGTTGGGCAAAAACCACTAAAATTAGTGGAATCTTTAAAAATCTTCTTCTTTACTCCTGGACATCAAGCAGTCAAACTGTTGGTATGATTGTAATCAGCATTGAGTCCTCTGCCAAAATTGTGAAATTCATGGCCCCAGGGTCAGGGGTTCTGGTGTTAGCGCGGGGCTCTATTGATTATATAGTGAAAATGCATAAATTTCTTTGAAAATCTTCTTCTCTGCTACTGGGAATAAACTAATAAACTAATTAAGTACAAAGTTATGATGAGCAAGAGTGTCTCTACCAAAATTGTGAATTTTATGGCCCCAGGGTCGGGGATTATGATGTTAGGGCGGGGCTGTATTGATTATGTAGTGAAAATGCATTATTTTTTGGAAAATCTTTTTCTCTCTTCCTGAGTATTAAATAAACTAATTAAGTACATAATTATGATGAGCAAGCGTGTCTCTACAATAATTAATTTTATGGCCCCTGGGTCAAGGATTCTGGTGTTAAGGCGGGGCTCTATTGATTATATAGTGAAAATGCATTAAATCTTTGAAAATCTTCTTCTCTTGTCCTAGGTATTAAGTAAACTAACTAAGTACGTAGTTCTGATGAGTAAGAGTGTCTCTACCAAAATTGTGAATTTTATGCCCAGGGTCAGGGGTTCTGGTGTTAAGGCGGGGCTCTATTGAATATTGATTATATAGTAAAAAGGCATTTATTCTTTGGAAAGCTTCTTCTCCACCTCTAGGTATTACATAAACTAATTAAGGACATAGTTATGATGAGCAAGAATGCTTCTACCAAAATTGTGAATTTTATGACCCCATGGTTAGGGGTTATGGTGTTAGGGCGTGGCTCTATAATGATTATATAGTGATAATACATGTACATTTCATCTATGAAAATCTTTTTCTCTGCTCCTGGGTAATAAGCAGATAAACTATTTATATAGTTATGATGTGCAGGGGCTCTTCTTCCAGAATTGTGAATTTCAAGGCACCTGGGTCAGGGATACCAAAGAGGGGGGGGGGGCTTTACTTATATACAGAAGATGAATTGGTGAAATCTGCTCCATGGTATTGATCAAACGTATTTGATAAGCAAGTGTGTCTTTTCAAACATTGTGCATTGTGTAGACCTAGAGTCAGGGGTTCGTGTGTGATAGGGGTACTCCTGATTATTGCTGAATATTACTGATTAGTTGACATGCATTTTTGTTCCCCTACCCTGATTATGGGTAATAAGTAAACAAACTGAACAATTGCTAAATGTATAGTTATGATTAGCAATTGTGCCTCTTTCAAAATTGTGAATGCCATAGCTTAAAACATGAACCAAAGTGAATCATTTGAAAGTTATTGCATGATGCTCAGGTGACCTATAAGGCCCATGGGCTCTTGTTGATTAAACAACTTTGATTCTGAATTAACTTCAGCAAATTCTCCATCTGTGATCTGTCCGAGACGAATGTCTCTCCACATATTCCTATAAATGTCGAGATGAGGAACACATGCTGTCCTTAGTTTTTGTCTGTGATGCGTACTTCTATAAAGAGGCAGTATCTATTTCCATACTATTTCACAGGGCGAATATCTACTGGGTCATCTTTTGGGCAAAACTCAACAATTTTGTTTACATTAGCGTCTTGGGGCAATTTAATGTATCGGACCTTATTACAACTCAGTTGGGTTTATCCCTTGCAACTTGCCTATCTTAAAGATGAAAAAAGATAAAGCTAATAAAAATCTACAAACAATACAAATCTTTAACAGGGCATATATTAAGTAAAATATTAGAAGTGGGATCAGGTGCCTTGGAGGAGTAAGCATCCACTGTTGACTGGTCACAGCAAAATATAGTATAGAAGCATGGACCCGACAATTGGTTAATAACAATAAAAATGTTAACCAAAATAGATTGATAACAACAGGATAATACTATAATTTTAAATGGAGCTTTATTGTTAGTTGGCCTTTATTGTATTAGTCAGTAAAGCATCCAGATATGAAACATATGTTGCAGACTCCATGGGGTCTTAAAATTCAAATTCCCTTGGATACTAGTATAGTGAGTCGACATATGTATGAAATAAATACTCTTAATTGATAAAACGTCATCGATATACATGTATCTGAATGTCAATTGGAAGGCTATGACAACAGTACTCTGCTCATACAAGAGTTTTCTTTTTAATGAAGTCTACTTGTTATAAATCTAAAAACAGGCCGGCTAATTAGAAGGCAAATTTAGATTAATTCCAACATTTTATTGGAAGACCTGGTCAACGTAAACTACATTTATTTTGTCAATAAGGACCTCCAGCATCATTTTAATATCAAATTTAATTAACGTGTTTAGAATTTACGGTGACTAGTTTTAACGAAGTACTTATGCAGATGACCAATCAAAAAATGTGAAAATACTCGAGTTCCAATTTTACTGACGTAACAATATGTATGTTTGATATCAAAAAGCCGTTTTAATTGCTTATCTGTTTTCGTGCGTCGTGTGTCAACATCTTAACATTTTCAGCTTCTCTGCAGCCGCGCTCAACCATTTTCAACCAATTTTGGCATAAAGCATTTATAGGTGAAGGGGAACAAAATTGTGAAATCCATAGTCCCTGCCTCCTTGGGACCCGAGAGGTGGGGCCAAAAAATAAAATTACTTTATTATTCATTAAAATTAATAATCTTTGAAAATCTTCTCCTTTACATTAAGTAGTCAATTAATCTGTGGGCATGAATGCAATAAGCAGAGTCCTTGACATAATTGTGAAGTTCATGGCTTTTTGGATCAGGGGGTTCTTGTGTTAAAGTGGGGCTATTTTGATTATATAGCGAGATTGTAGTATTTCTTTTAAAACCTTCTCTGTTCCTGGGTATTTAACAAACTAACTAATAAGTTATGATGAGGAAGGCTGCCTCTTCTAAAATTGTGAATTTCTTGGCCGAGGGTTCTTGTGTTAGGGCGGGGCTTTATTGATTACTATTATAGTGAAAATGCATTAAATCTTTGAAAAACTTCTTATTACATGTAAGCAGATGAACAACCTATATAGCTAGGATGAGAAAGGACCCTTCTTCCAGAATTGTGAATTTCAATACCCCTGGGTCAGGGGTACCAGAGAGTGAAAGTGAATTTATTGTTTGAAATCTCTCCTTAGTTAATCAATAATTTTTGATAAGCAAGTGTGCCTTTTCCAAAATTGTGAAATGCGTGGACCTAGGATCAGGGGTTCATGTGTTGTAGAAAACTACTGATAATTGCTGAATATTACTGATTTGTTGAAATGCAATCTTTGTTCCCCTACCCTGCATTTGGGTATTAAGTAATCAAATTAAGCAAATAAATCAATGTGTATAGTTATGATGAACAATTGCACCTCTTTCAAAGTTTTTAATGCCATGGCGTCTACTTTAAAACATGAACCAAATTCAATCATTGGAAAGTTGTTGAATGATGTTCAGATTACCTGTAAGGCACATGGGCCTCTTGTTTTAATTTTCTCGGTGATTTTTTTTTTCATCAAGTGTAGAAAAGTAATACGTGTTCATGTTTTTTACCTTTGAAAAATTATAACTTAAAAATTTAAGTTTTAAAAAATCTTTTTAGTTTTCTGAGAAAACAAATCTAATTTACACCACTTTTAGAATGTAGCTCACTACGTCCTTAGATACATCGAACTGGAAGGATTGCCAGATTCTGAACTCAGTGCACAGAAGTAGTTTTCTCAAAAAGTTCGAGGTAGAGTAGTCTTTCCGAGTCCTTATTTTGAATCCGAAAATAAGAAACTCAATGTGGGATTTCACTATTCTTTTGTGCGCTGATATATATATTTTGAATGATAAAATGTTTTCTTCGGTTGTTAGTATAGGAATTAATGCCGGAGCTGTTGCAGAAAAAGCGGACTAAATAATTTTTTTCTGCAATAGCTGCAACGTTAATTCCCGTACTTACAAACAAAGGAAGACATTTTAATGTTTATATTTACAATTATATAAAAAAAAAATCAAAGTAAAATTAAATATGTTTAATGTTGTATCATAGATGAATATGTCGTTGTATGCTAATCTATTTTTTTTTCAATAATTTTCATGTTAAGAAAAATTAAACAAAAGTTCTGCTTAGCCAAGTTAGCGGGACATCCCTTCGAAAAAATTTTATCTATTTATTATTACTTCTCTTTCGCACTCGCTCACTCATCGTCTCAAGCCACGGTTCGGAGTCCGCATGTATCTCTCTCCTACAATGGGAAAGGATCGTATATTTTGGCCGAGGTTTGCGACGATGTCGCTCACTCAAACTCACAAAAGCGCGTTACTATACTCCCTTGAACTTGAACTCCGTTCCCAGGGGCTAATTTATAAGATTGAAGGTACTTCAAAAGACATGCCTTTGTACATAATTCTCATCTTAATGATCAATGCCTAGAAATTCATAGTCATGTACCTTTCATTAAAACGTTGCGTTTTAGTTCACCTGAGACAAAGTTTCAAGTGAGTTTTTCTGGTTAAAAATTTGGACGTTGTCGTTGTAAACATTTCACAATTCCATCTTCATTAATCTACTAAGCCAATTTAAACAAACTTGACACTATGTACCTTTTGTAAAGAAAGGCATATTTGTTCAAATGAAACACACCACCCTCTTTTACTGTACATAGGAAAAAACTTTAAAAATTCAAAGATGTTAAACTAAAGCATTCTGGTTGAGAAAATTCAGACATACAAACGAGAAGCTTAAGATGTAACTTCTGTATCGTCATTCAAATATATAGAAGAAATGATGATTCCGACTCATGCAAGAGAGACGTCAGAATTGACACAAATTTTCATTTTTTTAAATTATATGAAATAGTTATTTTTAGTTGTAAAACTTTTTGAAACATTTTATTTGATTCGTTGCAAATTGATTTAATGTGAAAGAAAAATAGGAGCCTTACTGAAACAGATACAACTTATAAGGTTTTAATATTTGTGGATTATAATAAAAAAAACACTTTATTATTCTGCAATAGATGCGACATTAATTCCCATACTAACAACCAAAGAAAGCATTTTATTATTGAAATCATTTAACGCGTACGAGACAAACAAAAAGAAAGTTCATTCAAAATACGCTTATATGATTGTTCTAAAGACCAATAAAAATTATTTTAAAAAATACAATGTAAAAGTACGCATTCAATTTATTGAAATAATGTCTGTCTCTTGTATTGTAAAGTGATTTATTCTTCACACTTTTATGCGTACGCACAAAATCTAAAAATTGATGAACTTGAAATTGAAAAACTTTAAACGAGAAAAAATTTATATAAAACAAATAAACACAAAACAAACAAAGGATTAAAGAATCTTTATTGCTATTTGCCTTTTTACAAATATACATAGGAACATCTTTTCCGACAAAACAAGAAGGGTCGTCTTAAACGGTATAAAGACGACCTCTGAATGGTATGGAGAATTTTCGCTGAATCTGGATGCTTGCCGATTTTCTAACTTTATATCGTTTCATGTTGGATGATTCATTTTCCTGAACCGTTTGCAAATAATTTTCAAACAGGAGAGTAAATGGACATTTAATGTTTAGACCTAATTTTGCGCTGGTCTCAGTGAAAAGACAAGTTTCTGGAACATTTGCCCATGCTTTTTCTGTGGAAATTGTCCGGGTTGATTTCATATCGAGTTTATTTCCAATCAGTACTATATTATTGAACCATTGACCTACAAAAAATTAACATGATATACACGCATTTACGAACGAAAAACTGAGCTATAAAATCTGAGGTAAAGCTTAGAATTTAAATTTAGCTTGTATTTCAAGTTTAAATATTGTCCATTGGGTTTACCAACCTTTTAGCCTGGTGATTTCTTGACATATGACATGAGCCTCTGTGTACGATTGCTTGTTGTCTACGGCATACATGACGACAAACGCGTCTCCCGTCTGGATGTACACTTCTTTCATGGAAGGAAATTCATTCAGATTACTGATATCCACAAATTCCACTCGATGATACAATCCATCTAAAACAAAGCAAATTAGTATTTACTATTTACTAAATACATGTATAATAAAAAAATTGCCAAAAGAACCAAAAAATTTTTGGCAACATCTGCCTGCAGCTGTCAAAACTATCAAATTTTTAAATTTCTTTACAAATAGTTTTAAGAATCTGACGATATTTTTGAAACACAAATTATATAATTTTACCTGGAAAAAGGATCGTTTTGCTGTGAACATCTTTGGATACGTTAGACTCTATGTCATGTTCTGAAGGGGACTGTAAAAACTTATTAAGAAGAGTCGTTTTTCCAACTTTATTTGCTCCCAGAATGACTACTCTCAATACCTTCATGGTTTACTCGTAAATAAAATTTTACAGACAGATATTCTTATTTATTACAGATTCTTAATTGATGCTCATTAAAGAGCTTGAATTTGATTGCTTGAATTTAAAGTTCTCATCAGAAATTTACAATCATTTGTCAACTAATAAGAAAGACGCGAACATGACATTTTCATATTTGTATTTAGAAATTATGTCTAAATGGCCACGTTTAGGCATTTTGTGACGCAAGAGTTTATAAATATTCTTTTGTATTGTATTTGTCATTGGAATATATCAAAGAACTTTATTGTCCTCTATTTATATATTCAATTTTTAACACGTTAAATAATATACAAAAAACATGATGTATTTACATTTCTTAGTCATTACCAATTCAAAGATTGTGACATGAAGAAAAACACACTGGAAGATTTCTATTTTATCAATGGTAGAAATATAGGTACATGTACGGAAAAAGATCACGAGCCCTGGTTCATCAAAAAATCTGTAAGCAATACAAATCTTCAATAGTGCATACAAACGGATCCCCGGATATATCAGTTGACAAGTGGGTTCGGATGCTTAAAAGATGTTAGCATCACTTGTTGACGCAACTTTCCATAGTCAATTTTAATTAGTATTAAGCTTGTGATCAGTTGAGTGTTGGGTCAGAGATCACACAAGATGTTCGAAAGGTGAAAATTATATGAAACCTTTGGATAGATCCCTACTTGATTAATCTATGAAGGAATTCAATTCAATCCCTACAACTATAAGTACTGATTAGAGATGTAATGAAAAGTCATAGAAATTACGTATATGAGCACCTTTAGATGTATTCAAAAGGAATTTCGATTTCATAAGCAAGAAAAAGCTCTAAATTAATCAAAACTATTAACTGTCGACGATAAAGTGAGAGATAGACTACGATAAAGTGAGAGATAGATTAAGTACTTTTTATTATTTCCTTAAACATCTTCGTTGCAAGAGATTGGGTGAAGAATATAAACAGAAAACAATAAATTAAAGTCTTTAATATATTCCAAAATCAAATAGACAGACAAGAACTTCCTATCAAAGCCCTAAACAACTTCGTTGCAGGAAAGGGTGTTAAGAATTGAATATATAAATAGAGAACAATAAAGTTCTTTGATATATTCCAATGACAAATACAATACAAAGGAATATTTATAAACTCTTGCGTCACAAAATTGTGTGATGATGATTTTGATGATTGAGTTCATATGGAGGAGACACATGATTGATGATATCTTGTTTTGGGTTGCATTCAAGAATTTTTACTCGTAAAAATACATCACGATATGCTGATGAATTTAGAGTAAAACTCGGCAGGGAGAGTTTTTTATCGTGCCAACGCCTACCGTGACACGAAATTTGATGTTTAATGCAGTAAAATGTTGCGCAACATGTTGGACTTGTAACAGATAAAACTCGACAGAAAACCTACACAATCCGCCTTTAGTTTGCTGAAGCACAATGATCATAAAAATTGGTTTATCCAAGGAAATTGAAATGATAGGTTTTTGTGTGTCTTGACCTGAGTGTTTTTGTTTGAACACGACCTGTTGTAAACCTCACTACATCGTCTGGTAAAGATTGGCCTTGAAAAGAACATCTTTCAGCTGATGACGTGTTCAACTTTATCGCACCTGTTACAGTAAACTGAGATCAGAAAAAAACAAATAATCGTTTCAATATTTTTCCATCGCAATGACATTTCGTTGTGCCTTGTCAGCAAATACAATTTATCATTGAGTCAAATGCTGACTGACGTTTTTCATACCAATTGTTAGTTCATTATTTATACACTGAATTGACGACGGATATTTCCGTTATTACACGATCATGACAATGAGCACACGGCGGATGTGACCGGTCAGCAGGGGATGCTCACTCCTCCATGGCACCTGATCCCACCTCTGATGTTTCGGAGGTCGATGTTTGCTCTGCTCCTATTTTGTATTGCTCTATGGATTTTTATCTTCAGTATCGTTCTTTGGTATTTGATATTGAATACTGTTCGTTATCTCCATATCCTTCTTTATGAATTCTTGTCATAACATTGAATACTTAGTATATATGTCTTAAAATCTGCGATTCAACGGTATATCTTTGGACTTTTCATCAGCAGGCTTCTTGAGTGCATTAGATCCAGTAGGTATAATTGAGAAACAAACCAAAATTAATTTAAAAACTTTTGCTATTTTCATTGTAAACGGGGTATGTAACCATTTGATACATGTAGATTATACGATAGGCGATACTGTACGCACTTTGTAATCTTAAAATGTTTCTTTAAAGAAAGAAATGTCTCTTCACGGCATCAAATTGTGTTGTTGGGTGAATGTTATATGTATGTTTGATGATTCAATGGAATTGTCGCTGCAAAAAAGGAATAAAAGCCTTCAAATATCTCTCTTTTTGATTAAACAATTTTGATTCTGAATTAAATTCGGCAAATTCTCCAGTAGGTGATCTGTCCGAGACGAATGTCTCTCCACATATTCTTATACATGTCGAGATGAGGAACACATGTTGTCCTTAGTTTTTGTTTGTGATGCGTACTTCTACAAAGAGGCAGTATCCATTTCCATACTATTTCACAGGGCGAATATCTACTGGGCCATCTTTTTGGGCAAAACTCAACAATTTTGTTTACATTAGCGTCTTGGGGCAATTTAATGTATCGGACCTTATTACAACTCAGTTGGGTTTATCCCTTGCAATTTGCCTATCTTAAAGATGAAAAAAGATAAAGCTAACAAAAATCTACAAACAAGACAAATCTTTAACAGGGCATATATTAAGTAAAATTTTAGAAGTGGGATCAGGTGCCTTGAAGGAGTAAGCATCCACTGTTGACTGGTCACAGCAAAATATAGTATAAAAGCATGGACCCGACAATTGGTTAACAACAATAAAAAATGTTAACCAAAATGATTTTAAATGAAACCTTATTGTTACATGTAGTTGGCCTTTATTGTATTAGTCAGTAAAGCATCCAGATATGAAACATATGTTGCAGACTCCATGGGGTCTTAAAATTCAAATTCCCTTGGATACTAGTATATTGAGTCGACATATATATGAAATAAATACTCTTAATTGATAAAACGTCATCAATATACATGTATCTGAATGTCAAATTGAAGGCTATGACAACAGTACTCTTCTCAAACATGTATAAGAGTTTTCTTTTTAATGAAGTCTACTTCTTATAAATCTAAAAACAGGCCGGCTAATTAAAAGGCAAAGTAAGATTAATTCCAACATTTTATTGGAAGACCTGGTCAACGTAAACTACATTTTTTTTGTCAATAAGGACCTCCAGCATCATTTTAATATCAATTTTAAATAACGTGTTTAGAATCACGGTGACTATTTTTAACGAAGTACTTATGCAGGTGACCAATCAAAAAATGTGAAAATACCCGAGTTCCAATTTTACTAACATAACAATATGTTAGTTTGATACCAAAAGGCCGTTTTAATTGCTATCTGTTTTCGTGCGTCTTGTGTCAACATTTTAACATTTTCGGCTTCTCTGCAGCCGCGCTCAACCATTTTCAACCAATTTTGCATAAAGCATCTATGGGTGAAGGGGGAACAAAATTGTAAATCCTATAGTCACTGCCTCCTTGGGACCTGAGGAGTAGGGCCAAAAAATAAAATTACATTATTATTCACTAAAATCAATCATCTTTAAAAAATCTTCTCCTTTACATTAAGTAGTCAATTAATCTGTGGGCATGAATGTAATAAGCAATAAGTCCTTGACATAATTGTGAATTTTTTTTTGGATCAGGGGTTCTTGTGTTAAAGTGGGGCTATTTTGATTATATAGCGAGAATGTAGTATTTCTTTGAAAACCTTCTCTGTTCATGGGTATTAAACAAACTAACTACAAAGTTATGATGAGGAAGGCCGCCTCTTCTAAAATTGTGAATTTCTTGGCCGAGGGTTTTTGTGTTAGGGCGGGGCTATCTTGATTATATAGTGAAAATGCATTAAATCTTTCAAAAACTTCTTATCTGCTCCTGGGTATTACATGTAAACGGATGAACTACCTATATAGCTAGGATGAGCAAGGGCCCTTCTTCCAAAATGCCCCTGTATCAGGGGTACCATAGAGGGGGTCTACTTATAAACTGAAAGTGAATTTATTGTTTGAAATCTGCTCCTTGGTATTAATCCATAATTATTGAAAAGCAAGTGTGCCTTTTCCCAAATTGTGAAATGCGTGGACCTAGGATAAGCGGTTCATGTGTTGTAGAGGCACTGCTGATTTGTTGAAATGCAATCTTTGTTCCCCTACCCTGCATTTTTGGTATTAAGTAATCAAATTAAGCAAATAAATCAATGTGTATAGTAACATGTATGATGAGCAATTGCACCTCTTTCAAAGTTTTTAATGCCATGGCGTCTACTTTAAAACATGATTGGAAAGTTGTTGAATGATGTTCAGATTACCTGTAAGGCACATGGGCCTCTTGTTTTAATTTTTCTCGGGGATTTTTTTTCATCAAGTGTAGAAAAGTAATATGTGTTCATGTTTTTTTACCTTTGAAAAATTATAACTTAATAATTTAAGTTTTAAAAAATCTTTTTAGTTTTCTGAGAAAACAAATCTAATTTACACCACTTTTAGAATGTAGCTCACTACGTCCTTAGATACATTGAACTGGAAGGATTGCCAGATTCTGAACTCAGTGCACAGAAGTAGTTTTCTCAAAAAGTTCGAGGTAGAGTAGTCTTTCCGAGTCCTTATTTTGAATCCGACAATAAGAAACTCAATGCGGGATTTCACTATTCTTTTGTGCGCTGATATATATGTTTTGAATAATACGACGGTTGTCCCGTAAAATCGTGGACAAAGCGTTTTTCTCGAAAAGTAATGGGCGCACTAAGCTGAAAATTTCAGTAAATGTTTATTTATCATATTTAAGTGCATGATAATTTTTTTGATAAAATATAGGCAAAAATAAAGATTTATTATGCTTGAATGTGCACGAGGTATTGTCCTACGGCGCACGGTAAAAAAAACCAAGGTTTAATTAAAGAATACACAAGTTTGAATTCAAAGTAAAAGTTTTAAAAACATAAGATTTGGATTAAAATTATCCTAATTCAATTCCACAATCAATTTTGTAATCTTTGTAAAAAATTTAAGGCATTTGCTTAATTTTTTGCAGTTTCTCGAGCATTCGAAATCCGAAAGTGGTAAACACAACACACGAAAAATGGCGACGTTTTATGACGTTACGGCGCACCGGAGAACATTCAGTTTTATTTCGATGTTGTAATGACACCTTTAGAGACTTGAAATGACCATAGAAGAAAAAAGATTATAAAAATATTCACCATATCTTAAGTATACAAATGAAATAAGAGTTTTCTTAGCGAAGTTTTTTTTATCGAGTCCCTGGGGAGTACAAAACATACGGACAAACTCCTAATGTAATAGCAAAAGACGCTGTCACAGTAGACCGCCGATATGAGATTTTCTATTAGTTGAATGATAGTGAGAATATTGTCCGTAACTTACTAATAAATCTTCAGAAGATCGCATGAGGGTGCCAATTGGTTCTTCGGCTGTTTATAGGGACTAAAGAATGTGTATCAATGAAATTCTTAAATTTAAGGAGGCTGGGGGGTCAACAAATTAATCACAGATTAACCATAAGATTTAACTTATATTTTAAGATATGGTATCTTAAGCTGTCAGCTATCATTTGGCAAAGAAAAAATTCATACATTTTAGTTTTAAAATTTGATTTTTGTATATCTTTATATGGAGCTCTTCTTTTAAAGGAGATCGAAATAGTCTGAAAATGGCTGCCACACCCCAGCCTCGTTAAGTCGGACTCATCCAACTTCATTTTGAGCAAAGATAAAACGTGACGCTGTTTTAGACACTTTGACGTTATAATCCATGCGCCGTAAGGTGATACAATGCATGGCATAAAATCTCATAATTTGTTTATTTATGCATATATTTATCTGAAAATTGCTGTGTATATTACTAAAATATGTACTAAATAATAGTGAAAATTTCAGAACGCAGTGATGTTTATTTTTCACACTAGACAACTTGTCCAGGATTTAACGGGACAACCCTCGTAAAATGTTTTCTTCGGTTGTTAGTATGGGAATTAATGCCGGAGCTGTTGCAGAAAAGCGGGCTATATAATTTTTTTCTGCAATAGCTGCGACGTTAATACCCGTACCTACAAACAAAGGAAGACATTTTCATGTTTATATTTACAAATATATAAAAAAAAAATCAAAGTAAAATTAAATATGTTTAATGTTGTATCATAGATGAATATGTCGTTGTATGCAAAACTGATGAAACAGCCATTGTTCAAGAACTCTATGCACGTGGCTTATTTAGTGTCGTTTTTGCACAGATAAAATGGTAATGCTCTTCATAAAATATTTAGAAATAAAGGAAAAATATTCAGTGGATGTAAATATACGTGCATTACTGTAACTCACTTAATGTGACTTTTTTATCTGCTGGTTGAAAACAACTCCATCATTCGTAAATACCAAGTAGAAGAATTAATAACAAAAATAAAAGATTTATATGTCGGTCAAGTCGTTTGTTACAAAACCTGGAATATTATAAAAGGATATGACACTTACATACATGTGTAGGAAAACATTGAAGAGTAAGATTATGGTTCTAGTTATTTTTTCCCAAAAACATCTCTCTGTACAGTGTCGATTGTTGTGTATTTTGAAATTTTAAAAATATGAGATATGAGCAAAAACATATGAATATGTTAATGTAAATATTTTTTTTCAGAAACATTTAGAACCTGCATAATAATAATGAAGAGCGACAGACAAATAATGGTCATGTGTTTCAGTACTTCTAGTAGTAAACACATTTTGAATCTGAATGTTGTTAAAAAACATGTTTACTAAACACTTGTCGGCAATAGTAACTTAAACGCTATTAGCACAAATAAAGTAAGCAAGAAAGCATATGAAGCAACCTAAATTTTTCGGGAGGAGAAGGGGTTTAAAATGCAGATTTAAAAGCTTCATGGATTGCTTTTTTATTACAGCCAGGCAACGTGTATTTCTTCTATACAGTAACCATTGTCATTTAGAATGAAACATATGTAGATAAAGAACAGTATTCAAGATCAAAAGTCCATAAAACAATATAAAATAAGAGCAGAGCAAACTAGGACCTGCAAAACATCAGAGGCTGGATCAGGTGCCATATTATAGACAATGCGTTCCGTATAATTAAGGAATCACTGTCTAGTTAGTATAGTATGCCAGGGCATCAACAATAGTGGGAAACATGGGATAATTTGCATGACGGGCGAAGCCCGTTATGTATGAATTATCCCATGTTTCCCACTATTGTTGATGTTCCTGACATACTATACTAACTAAACAGTGATTCCTTATTTTTCCATTTTATTTTGAAATGAAATTGTAGATTTAAACTTTAAAAATGCAGACATAGATTTAAACAACACGAGAATTCCCATCCCAATTTCAATAGTCCTAGCCCACTGACGTCAAACAACACGGCAGCCGCACGAAATTTTCGTGCATATTTGGCCTCCTTAGCGTCAGACTTCGAGACAGATGCGCACGAGATTTGCATGCATACTAGGCCTCCTTGGCTCCTGACCTATCGACCTGCCTAATTTACATTCCGGCAGAATTATCAGGAAATCAACTCCGCTAACTTTCAAAGGGTTATCATAGAGAAAAAATTTAGAAATGGAAATATTCTAGTATAAACCTGTCTATTTAAAACCGACTGCGCTATTTCAAAATATCACTTCTCAATTACTGGGTATTTTAATGCTAAAAAGCATTGTATAAAGAGAATATGTCAATAAAGTTTAATACATCTAAAAGTGATAAATCTGTAGTATATCATAGAGATCAATATATCGAGTACAGTTAAGCATTTTTTGGCAATATTCTTTTGATCAAATTTTGCAAACTTTGCTCTTCGGCGATGGGCAATTACCTGTTCAGTTCTGTTAATTGTTTTTCTGTACTTTTTCCCATCTAGATACACATGTTAAGCACGTGTTTTTGTTGCGTGTTACACTCTCTCATTTTCATTATCTTATATTATGCTAAATAATAATTTATCTGTTTTTGTCTGTCCGTCTGATGTAAACATTTTTTTTTAAATGCTACTCTTCCTATAGTTTTGGTTAGATTTCAACTTGATTTCGATGAACGATGTTGCCGAGGTTACTGAAAATGGAAAATAATGTTTGTGACATACTTTCAAAATGCTAATACTCTTACAGTTTTAGTCTGATTTCAATATAACTTGGCACACAAGTAGACTATGTGGAGATACATAATTTCATACATCGATTTTTGATTTCGATGAACGTTGTTGCCTTGGTTATTAAAAACAGAAAGTCCTGTGACATTCATTCAAAATGCTACTCCTCCTGCAGTTTTTGTCTGAATTCAATATAACTTGGCACAAGTAGAATACACAAAGAAACAGTAATAATTTTGTGAATCGATTTTTAATGTCGATGAATGGTGTTGCCATGGCTACTAAAAATAGAAATTTCTGTGAAAGACTTATAATAGGCTACTTCTCTTACAGTTTTAGTCTTGTTGCAACCCTGCCATAAAAAGATACTAAATCAAATAAAGCAAAGCAGAAGTCTCTGTCGAGACTTTATTTAGATCATTACTTTATTTATTGCTGTTGCAAAGTTTTAAATCATGTTTTAAGTACAAACCAGTAGAGCAACAGTCTGGACAGAGACTTCTACTTTGCTTTTAACTCCAAAAACTTTCTCGAGCATGTTTTGAACAGAAAAGTATCTTTCTAAATGAAGAACAAGGTAAGAAAAGGTAAGAAAAGGTCTTTTCAGTTCGTCGTTATTTCTCTGTGAACAAAAAAAAATGAAAATTGCTAAATAAAAAAAAAACTATTACTTTCCTTCTAACAAATCCAATCAATTCTATGTTTCATAACTTTAAATTTGCATTATGGTATTGTGTTTTAATATTCAATTTATGTAAGAGTTAAATGTAGTCTTTACTATACTCTGTTCTTTCTCAGATCAACTTGCAAAACACCTTCACAAGAATCATTAATTGTTTACTACACAATTATGAAGTAAATTGTCAATTTTTATCAATAACCATTTGTACGTAGATCACACAAGCGTTCAATTTTAGAAATCATCTAGAAAACAGTTAGAACACTTTATTGTGAAACCAAGTTTTTTTCAACATATAAACATGTACATTATAGTTTGATTTTTTTCATGAAATTTTCCTATGAAATATATCAGAAAGAATTCATTTTAAAAATAAATTATTCTGGTTAGTCTTCGTTGTGAAAGGTTGTTATAAATACAGATAGACTTTAAAACTGTGTTGAAAAGAAACCAGAAGAAATCTCTTTATGTATATGTTATAACAGCACATTAGTGAAGTGATTACTCAAGCCTGCAGGTTGTTCATTACAGTTCAACATTGAGTGCTGCGATGATTCCAAAGTCGACTCCTCTAAACTTGACAAGTTTTTAGAACCAACCTCCCTCCATTCTAACCAGTATGTCAGCATTACTCCTTTACCCTACATTAAAAGAAGAACATTCATGGCTAAATGGTGGTGAATGAGGTAGCAATCTTAAAGTAATTAGCTTTTCTGAGAATATGCGGTTTATGCCAAGACCCATTGAATCTTAAAAAAGGTTACAACTTTTAAAAGATTTTTTAAAAAATACTTCGTAATGATCACTTATTTAAGGTCTTTAGAACAGACGATTCAAAATAAAAAAATATATCACACTCTTTCATTTGAAGAGATATAGAAGTTTATTTTACGAATTTTTAAATGAGAAAATGCAGCTAGATTGTTCTGTTCAGTTTTTATGGTCTACATTTGAAAATTTCTTTAAAAAATGGTTATAAGGATGTTTGAATATTTATAATATATAATAAACACTGCAAATTAAAGGGAAACTTAAGGTTTCATATTTATTTATGGTAAATATGAGGTGGCAATTTAAAAAAAATGGTTTCAGCTATTCGTAATAATATTTTATAAATCTGCAAGGGGAGATAACTAGTAATGAAAAAATATAATTTATGAAAACATTAACAAGCAGATTCCTTTAATGCTTAATTAACATTAAACATATACTCATTAAAATTGTGTATTAAAGGGACATGGACACAGTTTCAATTTACTTTTTAACCAGTTTTAATATTTTCAATTCCTAACTAAGGCAATTCGAATGATCAGCAAAAATTTTAACATCATTTGTTGATTTACAAAGGAGATACAGAAGTTTAAATTCTTCATGATGTATACATGTTTCTTGCTTTGTTTTTGTTTATATATAGAAAATATCATATTTATAACAAAACAAGATTTTAGAAAATCACTAGAAACTGTCTAATTAACTTCTTTATTGTAAAAAAAAATGTTTTTGAACACACATATATTAATATCTTTAACCTATGTAAACAGAATCATTGCACTGGCCCTGTTTACATAACAAAGGTTTGGAGCTCTAAATCTGTCCTGTATCTCGACAACTAAAATCTAAATTTTTGGTGATCATTAGAATGCCTGATTTATATATTAAAATCATTACAAAAAAAATTTTTAAAATGATTTTTTTTTTAAACTGAAACTGTGTCCGTGTCCCTTTAAGTTGGCCAAAATCTTGTGGTGTCAATGTACTTTTTTTTTTATTTTGAATAATTGCTTTTATGTTAATTACATATTTTCATAAGATTGTTATGTTTATACCACGTTTTAATTGTTATCAAGTTTTTATTATTGTATTTATTTCATCAACCTTATGTTATTGTTATGTTTCAGAGACCTTGTTCAGGGAAAATATGAACAAAGAGCTAATAATAACCGGATATCATTAACAAATGCATATTTTTCATATTAATGTTAAATATTAGAACCATATTGAATATTATCTAACATATTGAAAGGTCTTTGCTGTAAAATATTTAATTGATTTACTAAAGGTATGCATAAAATGAAGTATTAACCATTATTAGTAAACTTCTAAAAAAGTTGTATTATGTATGTAGCAGCAACTGAAATTTAATCTGCGTTTAGAGCTCTATATAATTCTTTTGTATAGTTGTAATGATACCTTGATAAAGATTTCTCCTCTTGTGCTGAGATGAACGTCCGGTGAGTCCTTTAAGAGTGTTGCAGTGGAACCACTCACTTGTATTTTTGAAGCTAAAAAAGCCCCATTATTAAGGTAACACTTAACAGCAATTATTTATCAAAAAGGCTCACGATAATACAGTTCTTTGTTATTTAAAATAGGGATAAATTGATTAGGTGCATTGTATGTCTTGAAATGATATTTAACCAATGACCCTGTTCTAACTCAGTTTAAATGTTTCAAATCGATTTGGATACGTGTATAATAGCCACGAACCTTCACCAGTACTTTCCATTCTTGAAGCCGTATTCACAGTATCACCGAACAAGCAGTATCTTGGCATTTTTACACCAATTACACCAGCAACACAAGGACCTCAAATAGTAATGGAAACCTCTATAATTGTTAATCATGAATGATATGAATGAAATTTTTTAACGGGATTTAAGTATCTTCCTACCTGAATGGATTCCCGCGCGCAGTTCGAGCTTTTTACGCGGCCTATGACGTATTTTGAATTTATTGACTGTCCTCATTATGGATATGCTAAGTTTGGCCATTTCTGTATGATGAAAAACATTCCTCTGAGGCAGACCAGAGGCGCACATGTAGGCATCCCCAATAGTCTCCACCTTTACAAAAAAAATAATTTGTCATCTCTAGGCTTATTGACTTTTGTTTCTATTTGTCATTTAATATTTTTGGTATCCTGTCAGTTAGTTTTATCTAGTTTAGCACTGAAAATGGTTAAATATTTTTGTTTAAATCAGAACAGTTCGATATTGCGCTATAAAATTACTGTTTATTATCACAAAATATTGATTTGTAAAAGTTCACCTTGTACACATCATATGAGGTAATTATATCGTCAAAACTGGAATATAAGTCATTCAACATCTCCACAATCTGAAATTAATAGTAGAACTTTGTATTTATCAATAAAGAATACAAGTTCAATCTGAAGGGAAACAGCGCTAAATAAATGTCACCTGCAATGGCGAGGACTCGGAAGAAATGGCTGTAAATTGTACAATATCAGTAAACAGGATGGTGACAGACTCGAATGATTCAGGCTCTACAAATCCCTGGCATTGAATCTGATGAGCAATCGACCTGAAATACATAGATAAGTAATTGTACACACTTATTATACATGTACATTACAGACAGCAACATATTTTCCTTCGCTATTGTAACACATTATTTTAATCATATATTCCAAGACCTCTGATTGGCTTAAACTTGATCACATGATTAAGTATATAACAGCATATATACGAGTATATGAGTTCTATTTATAGAATCTGAAATGCATATTGATTTTATGTTTCTTAAAATGGAGGTAATTTTCTGTAAAACAAAAAATTAATAGTAGTGATTTCACAATTATAGCTAATACAGTATATGACTAGGTGTTTCTGAAAAAAAATTATACTTCAACTTGTATTTAAATATGTAATGTTCTGTAACTGATAAGATGTAACAATGGTCTGAATTAGGATCTACTTAATATTATATCATATTGAATATATTTGTCAAAATTGATACAAAACATAATCAAAAAGATGTACATTTGTAGTATTTCCAATAAATAAATCCTCTAAATTACTCAAAAATTTCAAAGGAAACCCATTTATAATAAACAGCTAAATCTATTTTGATTTCTAGTCTCTAAGTGTTTAAGAGAGAAAACTTGTGGTTTGTTCCCATATTTTCAATTTTTTTTATCAACCCCTGTAAAAAATAATATAACAAATGTAGCCCTTTGATGAGGTCGATCCATAGATATATCGACTTCACAGAAAAGCATATTGACCTCGCACTTCGTGCTCGTTCAATATGCTTTTCTGTTAAGTCGATATATCTGTTACATTAAAAGTTTAAATCTAAAGTTTAAACTTATCTATAACTAAGTTTAAACTTTAGATTTAAACTTTTAATGTAACATATCTATGGATCGACCTCATCAAAGGGCTATATTTATATAATAAAAATATACATTGCGTCCGTCCTTTTTTACCTGTCCGTTTGTTTGTGTGTTTGGGAGAAGTAAGTAAACACATTTAGGTCATGATATCCCATTTTATTTATTTTTTTTTAAAGGCTACATTAAATTAAAAATCAAAAAGAGAAGTAGCAACTGATGGACTTTAAGTTTACGTTGACATCACCAACTGGCAAATTTATAGATGTATTCGCATGGAGAAAAAAAAACATTTAAAATTTAAAACATATTGAAAACTTAACAATTGTGTGGATTTAGGTACAGTTACATAAAATGCCATCTGAAAACTACTCACTGTGGTAGCAGTTGATAGAGAAGGTCTTCAGCTCTCCTCTTTTCGTGTAAATATTTCGACGTTCGCTCTTCCACGAGGTCCTCTAAGTTTGTAGCGTACTGCTCCATTCTGTTCAGAAGGTTATCGAAGAAATTCTCAGCTTTGACACTGTCGGCGAAATTTAAATTCCGATATATTAGAATTAATAAATAAAAAAAACCAAAGGATTTTTAAAGTACTTTATGAAAAAGTACTATAGTTGACAATAGTTACTAGTAACCAAAATTTACTTACTTGATATTAATTAGCTGTAGTAAATCAAAGTTTTCACTCAAGTAAATCGAAGTATTCGAGCAATGAATTTCAGAGCATAGATATATTTATTTTTTCAAACTTTCTACATGTACAAGTGTTTTTGTTTGTTTGTTTGTTGTTTTTTTTTTTAATATGAAAATATACGATTTCTTGTATATTTACATATTTAATAAAAACAATTACATCACTGTATATAATTTAAGATCATATATTAAGGCTCCAAATCTTAAAAAAGAACTACAGTAAATTTTCATTTAAAATCAAAGTATTCACTTTAGTTAACTATAGCAAACTATAGTTACCTGGAGTAAATTTTTACTGAGGTAAAATACTTAAATGCGGTTGTTAGACGTGTTTGCTAGAGAAAAAAGTAACTACAATATGTGTATGATAATATAAACAATGTATTTACTAAAGATATGAATAAAATCATTTATTTCTTAGTAAACTTTATTGTTTGATATCTTGTATACGAGAATTATTAAAAATTCATATTCAAAACAATTTGATGTGAGAAAAATATTGATATGTGTTTGAAATGATTTGTCAGGTCAACAACGGCTATGCATCGATGTCAATATTCTCGTGTAAATCTGGATGTTATTTCTTCTCGACTTTCAATTAAGTAGCTCTTTAATCAACTGCAATTATTTTTCATTTAAAAATGGTAAATTGTTACTTTTGTTATGAAAATATCTGAAAATAATAACTTAAAGGAAGAAAACGTGTTTTATCAATTCTAGAAAATACTTACTCCGTAGAAATTTTGATGCTCTTTTTCAACTCTTTAAGAGTGAGTCTAGTTTCTGGGTTCACGTCCCAACATTTGGATATTAAAGCTTGTAGCTTTCTGGGACACCCATTTGTTTCAAATTTAGGGCGAAAACTAAGGGCATCTGGACCTTTTAACCGCTCTATAATTTCTGTAAAATATAAAAATTGTTATACTTTTTTTTTCTCGTCTGAAAAAAATACAGGTATGTCCTTTTATTTTTTTACCATTTGTATTTTTTATTTGCTTATTATTTTCAATTTAAAAAAATAGAGTTTTGAAAACAGGTACCAATAGGCTGTAGCTGAATTGTTTCGACTCCAAATGGACCATTTTTTTCAAACAATTCGTGCATTACAATAGCTAGGGAATACATGTCCGATTGCTGATAGTTTCCTGGAGTTTGAAGAGATTTAAATCTCAGTCTCTCTGGTGAAGTCCATAATAAATCTGTTATTCAATATTTTTGCATAATTAAAACATATCGGGCTTAGACAGGTAAATGTGCTAATTAATGAGAATTTTTTCATGTGAAAAAAAGTCTGTGTCTATTCATTTTGCTTTTCTTTTTTCAGTTTATTTCAACAAAGTGTAATAAAGTTTTAAAAATATTTAAGAAGAAACAGTAAGAAATTTATTTTTTTTCGCTAATTTAAATTTTTTTTTTAAAAAGATACTTGGATCTAAACAAAATAACACGTTCCAACTTGGTACAGATCGAGTCAAACAGAGTGAGGAAAGACACACATCTTCGCCTCATTAATGAACATATGTTTGGAATGTCAAACGTTTTGATCTTTCTCATTTGTTTGTAATGTCCTTGTAATATACTTTTGTTATGAAAAGGAGAAAAAGACATTTAGCTGTATCCTAAGCAGTAACCAAACCGAACTGTGTTTACCTCTTTCACATTTCGGTTTCTTCTCAATCCAGCTACGTGGTCCAAAATCCGTCAATTTGAGAACAAAGCGACCATCAATTACACAATTAGAACTCTTCAGATTTCCATGGTAACGCAGATTTGAGCTGAAGATGTATTCAAGACCCTTCAAGATAATATTATAATAATGAGTTACTTCTGCAAGTAGTAATAAAAGCATTTTTTTTTTCAAATACAGATATTATTTGATTTAATTTATACGTAGATCTGGTCCTGAAGTTGAATTGGTTTAAACCATAATTATTAAAAACAGTTTATTTTCTCAGCTTTGCTTATAAGACAAGATTATATACTTCCAATATCCGAAGAAAAAGTTACATAGCTTTGATGGATGCAATGCAAGTCCTTATTTCTAAATAATGGATTTTACATGGATCTCTGAATAATTATTATTTACTCTGATTGTGTCCCATAAAAGACAGCAACGAAAATCCCAATTCATCTTAATATCTTCGTTTTCCAGTATATCCTGTAAAGACATAGAGCCAAAATATGAAATAAGGTCTCTTTTAAAGTTACATACATGTCATCAAGGTATCTTAATGAAATCAAGACAAATCCTAAATCAAAATGTGCAGTATTTGCGGGCAGCATTTTTTTTCATAACTATATCTACGTTAAAATAATAAATAATAAAATCATCATTCAAATTCTGTATATTGAAATTCTCTTTGAATTGAAAGTTGCAGGTCCTTCAAATGAAACCTTGAAAACAAGATTATCTCTAAATTTGACACGACAAAGATCCCTAAATGTTCAATGGCCCCGAGTTCCGAGTAAAGGTCCAAAGTTGAAGCCCTTCACGACTATAAAGTGACGTCTCCATAAGACTGAAAAACTCTTGAATGCACATGAAAGAAATAAAACAATCTATGAATCTCACTTTCTAAATCATAACCAGAAAAAGCATTTAATCACATTTATGAATTATTTCCATTGAACCTGAAAGTGTGATCTTTAAATGTAGAATTTGAAATTTACCATTAAACTCCCCTTGCTGCAATATTCAACCACAGTGATCCTTAAAGAATCCACACAAAACCCTATGATTTTGGCTACATTTAAATGGTCTAGTTCTCGAATCTGGAAAACATTGTCATAATCAATTATACGAAGAACACAAAATACGTACTGTTATCGCATATTTACATTAAAATAATTATAAAAAATTGTAATATTCAATGCATCATTTCACGTCATTTATTTATTTTTAATGACTTTTAAATTCTTTCTTTTATGTAAGAGTTTGCATGTGTTGAAGTAGAAAGCGTGATTAAATATAGCCCCCAGGTACGAATAACATCACGAGACCAAATTGGCAATCCGTGAGATTTTCTGATGAAATCATTTTATAACAGTTTTTTTTGTAGATGGTCAATGAACTTTTCCTATACCTGCTTTAATTCTCTGACGTCATAGGTAGAATCTGTAACTTCGTACTTTTTAAGTACTACTGTAGTTCCCTGCATGTAAATTGATTCATTTTGTAACAAATCTTATTACATCTTCCAGGATTATCATAACTAATTATATGTAATAAGAATAATACCTAAATGATCAAATACGGAAATGTATTTTCGTAACAACAGATACTTATACAAATTAAATTATTACGGTAGACCCTGCTGCTGAAACTCTCTATCTATAATTGCATGGCTTCATGGGACATGGTTTTATAAATGTAAAAACCATATCATGCTTATTTTAGTCGCAATATATATCAATAATCACTTGTTAGTAATTTATCTGAAATATACATTCTCCCTTTACCTTATGAATTCATAAAAGGTTAAATGGAAATAATACATGTATATTATTCATTAGATTACTTTAACTTCAAAATATTATTCCTAAAAGACAGTTCTTGAGTAAATTATAATGGGCATATTACTTGTTTAGCTTTACGTCACCTTGTACATAGCTGTAGAAACTAGACATCTGTCTATGGTGTGAGCGTCTGAACGTAGTGATATCTACAAGAATCATGAATAGAAACAAACTATTTGAAAATCAAAAAGTAGATCTCTATATACAATACAAACAATTTAAATATATACACTTACTCAAAAGTTAAGGACCACTAACTTTGATATAAAAATTGAAAGTAAAAAAAAATATTTTTGATTGCATAAATTCAGTATTACTAGTCAATCGAAAGTTTATTTATTATTTGTATTTATGTTACATCGATATCTCCATTCAAATACTTGTAAAACCGGATACTTCAAGGTCACCAATGCTTGTTCAAACAATGCAGTTTTCAATTGTGTTCACATCGTTGTTCGCATAAGCTTAACTGATAGAAAAAAAATGTTATAAATTGGTGCAATCATGCCTCGTCGAAAACTATCGGATGCTGAACGCTGGCAGACCATTGGAATGGTAAAAACTGGAATGACGTATAGGAGGGTTGGCGAACACTTTAATGTCAGTCACACTGTAATATTGCGTCTGGTACAGCGCTGGAGAAGAACTGGGGGTGTGGTAGAAGCATCAAGATCTGGAATACCTCGAAAGACTACAGAAAGGGAAGATAGACTTCTAAAACGACTAGCTAAACAGAGTCCTTTTGATACTGCAAACACGCTGAGAAGCAAATGGAACACCCAAGCTCGAATCAGCATAAGCACAGTTAACAGGAGCTAAACAAGAAACGGATGAGATCATTTCGGCCAATAAAACGTCCGCTCTTATCCCAGAGACACAAAGAAGCAAGATTACAATGGGCACGACAGCATAGGAGGTGGAACATTCGGTCCTGGCAAAGGTTACATTAGTCAGATGAAAGTCGATTCCTGCTTCACCCGGTAGACGGCAGGGTTAGAGTATGGAGACATCCAAATTCAGCATACAAACAACAACATGTATTGGGAACAAAGGCCTTTGGTGGAGGCGGAGTGACAGTGTGGGGATGTTTCTCTTTGCGTTGTAAACTGGAACTACACATTCTTGATGGTACTTTGACTGCTCAAAAGTACAAAGACAACATCCTTAGCCCATTGGTTGTGCCTCATTTCGATGATCATTCATTAGCAAGTCGTCCTATACTAATGGATGACAACGCTAGACCTCATCGGGGCCGAATAATTAAAGATTATCTTTGCCAAGAAGCCATTGAAACTTTGCCCTGGCCCGCCATGTCCCCAGATATGAACCCAATTGAACGTGTGTGGGATTATCTTGGTCGTAGAATTAATCAGAGGACACCAAGATGTGAAAACCTACAGGAATTGAAAGACGCTTTAATTCAGGAGTGGAGACATATCCCCCCAAACCGCCTTAGACGACTTGCCCACAGTATGAGAAGGCGTGTAAAAGAACTGTACAAAAGTCGTGGTGGATATACACGTTATTAAATATCTATGCTTAAAAATATTGAAAATTGATGACTCTTTAAGTATCAGTAAAGTTTAACATGCTTATTGCTAGCAACTTTTGTCAACAACAAATTAAAGAGAAACTTTAAATTCTGCTTTTTTGACTTGTATTCTTTTCATTGGAAAATTATAATGTGGATAAAACACTTTAAGTTATCAGATGATTTCGAAACATGCATTGACTAAGGAAAGTATAGATCTAATCAGATTTAAAACCAAAAATAAAATAACTAATTGGATTGGTCTAAGAAAATTAAATGTTTAAAGAATTTTTACAGAACGAGTGATGGTCCCTAACTTTTGAGTAAGTGTATATATTTTATTATACTGGTGCAGTTATGGAAAAGTATCTCTCATAAAATGATTGCTGTAAAATTGCCAAAGAGATTGAATTATTTATTTCTGAAAAGTACATTTTTCATGTTTACAGTTAATCACTCTTTATTTTGTTCTTGCGTAATTCCGCGAGAAGGTCAGTTTGCGATAATTTCATTATCACTATTATCAGTAAAGGACATAAACAACAGATCCTACATTCTTGGAAATGTTGTCACGTTTATAAATACGATTACTATAAGAAGGTTTCAGGACCTTCACAGTCACCTAAGTATAATATATGTACAACAATTAAAAAAATCCATAAAGTATCAAATAAACTGATAGATAAAAGTTTGTTACTCAAATGAAAGAGTAATCTGATGATCAGGATTAACGAAATAATTAGTCTACCATTCACTAAGAACTCATAAATTTAGCCACCCTATTTATCACTATCTCTCTACATACTATTAACAAACTTTTAGTGCTTCTAATAGTACTTTTAGATAGTACTCTTTAACCCTCATATTAACACACATTGGCCTCTCTTGATCTTTGAAAAACATTCAATAGTTTATTTTTGTCTCATTTTTATTTATCTATTACTTATCAGTCTATTGATCAACAAAATAATGAAAACAATTTTTAAATTATAAAATAATAATTATGCATAATTCTTTGATTCTGTTAAACTTTCAAATACATTATTCAGAGTGATTAATTACCAAAAGTGAATGGCAAAGGAAAACTTCTTTCAGTAGAATGAAAATTAATAGAGCCTTGGCCATGCAGGACCAGATGTCCAGATGCTCAAAAATCTGAAAAATACCCTTGCTTATTAAAACATCCTCTGACTCCGATATGTCTAGGGCAGAAAATATCTTCAATGAAATGCTTTCTCACTAGGAATCAGTGAAGAATCCCTTCACCAGAACCACTGTCCCTGGGGCCATGAAGATCACAATTTTGGTAGAGACTTCCTTGCTCATCTTAACCATGAACTAAAGTTTATTCAGATAATACCCAGGATCAGAGAAGAAAATTTTGAAAGAAAGTATGCATTTCACTATATAATCAATAGAGTCCAACCCTAATATCAGAACCACTGACTCTATGAACATGAAAATCACAATTTTGGTAGAGACTTCCTTGCTCATCTTAACCATGAACTAAAGTTTATTCAGATAATACCCAGGATCAGAGAAGAAAATTTTGAAAGAAAGTATGCATTCCACTATATAATCAATAGAGTCCAACCCTAATATCAGAACCACTGACTCTATGAACATGAAAATCACAATTTTGGTAGAGACTTCCTTGCTCATCTTAACCATGAACTAAAGTTTATTCAGATAATACCCAGGATCAGAGAAGAAAATTTTGAAAGAAAGTATGCATTCCACTATATAATCAATAGAGTCCAACCCTAATATCAGAACCACTGACTCTATGAACATGAAAATCACAATTTTGGTAGAGACTTCCTTGCTCATCTTAACCATGAACTAAAGTTTATTCAGATAATACCCAGGATCAGAGAAGAAAATTTTGAAAGAAAGTATGCATTCCACTATATAATCAATAGAGTCCAACCCTAATATCAGAACCACTGACTCTATGAACATGAAAATCACAATTTTGGTAGAGACTTCCTTGCTCATCTTAACCATGAACTAAAGTTTATTCAGATAATACCCAGGATCAGAGAAGAAAATTTTGAAAGAAAGTATGCATTCCACTATATAATCAATAGAGTCCAACCCTAATATCAGAACCACTGACTCTATGAACATGAAAATCACAATTTTGGTAGAGACTTCCTTGCTCATCTTAACCATGAACTAAAGTTTATTCAGATAATACCCAGGATCAGAGAAGAAAATTTTGAAAGAAAGTATGCATTCCACTATATAATCAATAGAGTCCAACCCTAATATCAGAACCACTGACTCTATGAACATGAAAATCACAATTTTGGTAGAGACTTCCTTGCTCATCTTAACCATGAACTAAAGTTTATTCAGATAATACCCAGGAGCAGAGAAGAAAATTTTGAAAGAAAGTATGCATTCCACTATATAATCAATAGAGTCCAACCCTAATATCAGAACCACTGACTCTAGGAACATGAAAATCACAATTTTTGTAGAAACTTCCTTGCTCAACTTAACCATGCACTTAGTTTATTTAGATAATACCAAGGAGCAGAGAAGAAAAATTTTGAATGAATGTATGCATTTCAATATATCATCAATAGAGTCCTACCCTAATATTTGAACCACTTAACTGAGGACCATGAATTTCACAATTTTGTCGGCAGGGCTCAATGTTTTTACAATAATGCCATTGGTTTATTGGTTGATGTCCAGGAGTATGGAAGCTTTTAAATGACTTCAATAATTTTGGTCGTTTAAGCCCCACTCCTCAGGTCCCGTGGACAGATACTATGAAATTCACCCCCTACCCTTTACCCATAGATGTTAGATGTCAAAATTAGCTGAAATTGACTAACTAAAGCTGTTTCAGAAAAGAAGTTGAAAATGTTCAAACGTAAACACACGACGACAGAGGTAGTAATAGGTCACGTGATCGTGACTCAGGCGATCTAAAAATCTATTGTACGAAAAGAAGTGTCCATACATGGTGATTTACAATGCCACTCATAACATAAACTTCCTTTGATTTATAAAATTAATTAAGAAGTCATTATAAGTAATAAAATTGTATTTTATTTCATGAATATATATATTCAATATGTTAAAGTCCCATACATTGGACAATATTTAAATTTTGTGCTTTATATTGATTTTAGATAAGGTGTCGAAAAATCATTTCTCCAAAATGTTGTTTTCTCTTAGTATATTCAAATATACAATTTTCTTGTTATTAAATAATATTTGATACGAAGGCCAATGTTTCATGTTTATAATTACATTGTTTGATAAAAACAAGCCGTCTAATGTCAGACGACAGTTATTTTTGCAATTAGTTAAATGTCATTTGCACGTTTCTCTCGATAAAATTTTAATAATATATCTGTCTATCTTCATATAATTTAAATTCCAACAAACACAACCATAAAATTCTATCTTTAGTCAGTTATTCAACCGTCAGGATAAACCAGACATTTTGTTTTTGATAGGTGCACATACATATACTTTTCTCGAACGGGACGCAAAACAACATTTAATCAATCAATTTAATTATACTCCTACCTTTGACATTGAAAACGCCGATTTTTTGGTGGGAAGTATATCGTTTTCTTTAATTCTCCAGACGCTCTCACTAGCTTTTCTTTTCATTCGTCTTGTGTAAAGAAAAAAAAGCAAACAAATTAAAGCACATTATTGTATCTTTATTTTTCCATCAGTACTACATATAATATTCTTTAAATTAAAATATATATGACCTTTTCTTTGACTGTATTTACTTCAAAAAGAAAAATATAAATCAAGCTATAGTTTCAAAACATACTTTCGAAGCATACTTTCAAAACTGCAACAGTGGGACTGAGAAAGAATTTCTTCTAGATTCTTTAAATAAGAACTTGCATCTCAAAGAAGAGGTATAACTAAATATTACCAAGTATTTGCTTTAAAGGTGCATGGGCACAGATTTGAAGTCAATATTTTCAGTGTAATATCCCGACTTATATATATTTTAATAGCATTTCAAACAGTAGTATATAAAAAAAATTATTTCATCTTGAAGTTTTTGAAACTTCAAAATTTTGGATGGGTTTGATTGACACCTCCTTGCACTCTCCCAAATTTTACTTTTATTCCTAATACTAAATACTTAGGAAAAGTGGCAATCTTGTTGTGTATTAATCAAAAAAATTAAAACTTTAATCCAGAAAAATAATTATATTCAGATTAGAAATGTTAGAAAGCAAAACCACTTCACAAGTATCGTCATTCCGCGCTAAGTGTAGTGTACAGAGTTGAGCAAATTGATCACACCCGTGAAACGTACACAGTTTTTGTAAACAGAGAACGAGCTCTGTTATTGTTGATGTTTACGATTCACCGGGTGCGTTCAATTGTTAATATCTGCTCTCCACAACTGCACGGACTGACTATATACTGTGTATATGTTTTGCTTTCGAACATTTTTACTCTGAATTTTCTGGATTACATTTTCATTGATACACAACAAGATTGCCACTTTTCCTTAGTATTTAGAATAAAGTTAAAATTTGTGAAGTGCAAGGATGTGTCAATCAAACCTGTCTAAAATTGGAAGTTTTAATAACTTTTAGATGAAATAAGATTTTTAATATATTTTTGTGTGAAATGCTATTAAAATATATAAGTCGTAATATTATACAGAAAATATTAACTTGAAATCTGTGTCCATGCACCTTTAAATAATCAAATTATCTTTTGTTATAATCAGAATAATTGTATCCATTACATGTAATCTGTGCTTTTCCCATTTAAATTACTAGTAATATTAGAAAACCGTACGTTACTACAAATCTTGGGATGACGATGCTGAGGATGACAACTACAGTCAGAATACTGCCCAGGGCTCCCACCACGATTTCTAAAGTATTCATCTTCTCCAGGTCTGAAAGAAAGGGAAAGAAGTGTATTTTATTAAATTAAATCAACCAAGCAAACCATAAGAAAACATCGTTTACAAAATCTTTATTGTACACGAGGAATGATAAAGATTAAGTGTATGGATTTATTTTTTTTTTTGCATCGTTGTATCGGTGTAAGACAATCAATACTAGTATTCTAGGTTGTAACCCGAACAGAAAACATCTACTCTACTTTCACAGTCTACCAATCGTGACTGTGCAGTCAAGTCTGCCATTGTGGTTGTACTCTTGAGTCTGCCATTGTGGCTCTTTCTGAAGTCTGTCATCGTGGCATTACTTTAATTACTCTCGAGGATCTACCAGTGTTTACAGAATACAAGAAGGTGGTTTGCACTGTGCTTTGGTCAGAATATTACAATGTTGGTATTTTGCCCGGTAATTATTCAGTCATCCTGGTGTCTTGAAAAGTTCTGTTACACCAATATAATGTCAGCTGCACAGTCTTTCTCGTAGAAATCGAGTTTTTTTCTTATCATGTACGATGATTTGTCAAATTGAGCCTCTCACTCTCTCCCTCATTGGACTTTCTCCGGGTACTGCTGTACTGTTCTTCTTGTCCTCAAGCTTCTTCAACGAGACTGAAACAATGACAACTGCCCTATGTTACCAAAACAGATCTATTCGCTACCTACCCATCAGTGTCACTGCTCATCTACGGTTGCCATCCAGTTGTTTTTGGCAGCACATAGCACTTAAAAAGCTAGTCAATGGACATTGTCAGCATAGAATAAATGTACAAATCTTTGAAAGCAAAGAGCTTACAATCATACTCTTGATTTTAAATTATTTCTGTGTCTATTGCTCTGTAATACCTCTTATTTTAACTGTACAATACTTTAAACATCGTGCTACGTACGTTGATCACAAAATTCTCCTAGGAATCCACAGTGTGGTGTGTCCAGAGGTGGTCCCAGTCCATTAGGCCACTGTATTTTATGGAGCGGGTCCTCTCGAAAAACACTATCTTCGGTAAAGAAATAGCCAACAGTCTGAAGCAAAAGGACAACATTCAGCAGAAAGTTAGGACAACAGGAAACAAGAAAAAAAGTAAATTGTGGATCTACGGGGTTATAACTTTACGTTTTACATTTTGACAAAATTAGTTACGTTAAGATTATTTTCATAAATCGTTCACAAACAAAGATTGAAAAATACAATCTCATAGAATAAAACCGAAAAAATGTTGCATAATCTGGACAAGTACATGTATGCAGTACCTTAAAAATTACCAATAAGTATAATTATAAATAAATGCTGTCATTTTTTCTTATATGTGCAAAATAAAGCTGCCTTTAAGGTGGAATGTCACTCTGGAAAGAATGATAAGTTTCATGTAATTTCATGTAAATTTCAAGCAATCCTACGAAGGTTAGATAATGACGACGATTATACTGTATAGTTAATTCAATCTAATATATATTTTACATGTATTACAATATCAATTTTCATTTTCTTTTGCAAAAAAGTTGCTAAATTGGTTTACTTGAAAAATTGGACTCATTTTCTTTAAACTATGAAAATTGAGATATTTCTTTCT
This sequence comes from Saccostrea glomerata, assembly GCA_003671525.1. NCBI lineage: Eukaryota > Metazoa > Mollusca > Bivalvia > Ostreida > Ostreidae > Saccostrea > Saccostrea glomerata. Next base: position 1,007,131 of record PRKT01000026.1, read on the forward strand.
CTCAATTTAAAGATTTTTGAAAATGTTGATGAAAGTCAATGTAATGAATTAAAAAAGTAGTGAAGCTTTTTTAATAGGATAAATTGTCTTGAAAACATTAAAATTTCTTCTGCATGTTTAATCTAGAGTGATCAATCTCATTAGACAGCAGACTAAAAAATCATTAACAGGGCAAATACACGTATCCCTGGAAAAATTAGAGATGGGCTCAGGTGCCTAAGATGAGCGAGCATCCCTCGTCGACCATTTACAACAGCATTGTCATGTGTATTGATCACGTAAACTCCATAATCAAATAAAACATAAAAGAAATGACCAAGGAAATAGAACAAAACAAGTCAGACAAAATACGATGCAACAATGTTTTTTTTCAGACCAAGGTCCTTACATGAATCATAGGTTTTGCACAATGTTTGCATCGATTTAAAATTGAGTGTAATAAGAGCATGCTTTTATTGTTTAGAATCAGTTGGAAGACTTAGATTCGTTTCGCAAGTGATAAATTTTCATTCAGTGGAATCCCAAATTGGAGTAAAACACATTGGTTCAAATCAAGGAACTTTCATAATTAAAATAGTATTTTTTTTATCATTAAGTCATGTTTTTCCATTTTGAGCATTTAAATATACTACAAATTTAGCTTGTGTTTTATGAACCATAGGTATAAGAATTTCATGTATATGTACTTGGTAATGAAATACCAATTGGTAAAAATAACGAATGTTGAACGAGCTTCAACCAACTTCATTGCTAAATCATCATGCCAATAATTTAAATCCTTACTTTTGGACTCAAAAAAAGAAGAGGATAATGTAAAATGTTTCTATGCTTTAAAGAATATTCATGAAATAAGTGGTCCCATGCATATGAGGCCTGGACCTTAAGAAAGGACCATTACTTCTAGGTAGAATAAAAGGGCCTTTAGCTTTACTGATCATAATCATGCCACCGGTTTTACTGTTTGATGCTAGGGAGTAAGATAATGAATTTCACCAAACTTAATAGCCCAAGGAAGACACAATCGATGTAATTCATCTTTTTACCTTTAAACATATGTATAAAATATTACAAATTGATTGGAATAAGTCAGTCATCCCAAAGAAAAAGCTGAAAAGTTAATTTAAATCTATAATGCATGAGGAGGGAGGAAAAAGGATAGTATATTAGCAAAAGATCATCTGTTTGATTCAATGCCTTGAAAACTTTGGGTCACCCTTCATCTTGATCAAGAAGCACGCTTTGTTAATATACTTAATGAAGCAAATAACTTCGTATTTTATACAAAGAATCACATCAAATAGCACAGGTTTGACAACTGTCACGTTAACAATTGTCAACAGTGCCATATAGTGGGAAGTTGACCTGATCCCAAAACAATCAACACTAAAAGATATGCCAGACTCTTTGGTGACTTTAATTTCGAGTTCATTAAAATTTACCTTCCCACATATGATTTAATGTAACAGTATTGTTTGTTAGTTCACCGGCGTTAATATATTTCAATGTCAAGTTGATAGCAGACTACAAATACAATTTTGGTGGATATATTACTTAAGAAAAGCTAGTACAAGTGATATTCTTACAAAAATGTAAAGCTGCTTGCTGTTACACAGCAACAACTCCAAAATCATACATTTAGGTCGGGACTGACATTGAAACTCCCTGAGTTTACTGAATAATGTCCGATTTATTAAAAAATCTCATAAAATATTAAAAAATCTCATAAACTACTTGCCATTAACTGAAAGTCGGATGTAGATTGGATCTGTTCTATTTTGTATCCCTGTTGTCTGTCGCCATTTTCATTAAGAGAAATATTCCCTGTGACACCTTTGAATAAAAATAAAAAAAATCTGACATAAGTATTACACATGATAATATAAATAGTCTACAGGATAGACAGGCAAAATGTGTCGTGTATCAGATCCCCCAACCCATTTCTTGTCCCATTGAAATGATGACCAAATTAGAGCGAAACAGTGCATGTTTGAATATTTACGAAGTATATACACTGTATACACGAAATAATTTATGAAATATCTTAACTGTATACACGGTGTAAACTTGAAAATAATAAAAAACATTTGTAGCGCGACAGATATATAATATGTTAGATAAAATTATATAGATTTGATTTATATGTTACAAAACGCATATATTTCAGCATTAGTTGAATTTTTTTGTTATACAATACCATTATGTAATAAAAAGTGTTTTTGTAATTCAGTAGTGATGATACATTGATAATACCTGTCAGTTTATTTGTTCACGAGGACACTAAATGACAATGATACCTCATACAAACATACCGTTAAGAATATGACAAATGCCACAACCCTAATAGTAGAATTTAAAAAGACATACACACAGTATTTAGACTAGAATAAACCCTCCGTGCCCATTGATCATGCCCAAAGACAAAACCATAATCTCATTTATCTAATAAACTAAGATCTTACTAATAAACTCTTACCTATTCTGTATAATTTTTCAGACATTGACAAGATTCTTAGGAACTTTTGATAAAGTTGGATTAGCTGTTAGTGGTATTATGAAGTCCTTTTCCTGGCATAGAATTGGAATAATTGCTCAAATGCATACGGACAAGATCTGGATATACACAAGAGATGCAATTGAAAGCATGGCGTCAGCTGATGGAATGAATGTTGCCATTTCTAAAACCATAAACGAAACCGACGACCTATATAAAACATTAGAGCAAGTTGCATTAACATCTAGAAGTGAGAATGTTAGCTTATTAATATACCTAAATGCTGGAAACATTTACATGTACTTTTAAAATATCACGACAAAGTTCTGCTAAATCAAATTTAATTCAAATGTTCATATGTCAATTCATTATATCTAATCTAAAAATGAAAATAAATTTATTAACGTTTTAAAAATATTACAATTATTTTAAATTTTGTATTGAACAAAACTTTAGAAATTGAATGATCGTTGTCAAAAACCTTGGACTATGCGATGTCCAGGATTCTATGTTTCCTAAATTGTGATTATTTTTTTTACTTTCAGTTATTGTATTGGCGGTTAGAGGGGAGAAACTGAGGAAAATAATGATCCATGCATATGATATGGGTCTGATAAAGCAGAAATACATGTTTATCTGTGTATACTATTACTCCCATAAGAACACATTTGGCGACATTTCCTGGAAACAAGTTGGTATTTGTGTGGTCCTTTGATAAGTTGAAATTAAAGACTTTATTGCAAGAGAATAAAATTTGGCATTCATGAGTATATTTGAAAGACATAAGCATTGAAGATGAAAGAGCTAAGGTGCTAATAAAGATACTCAGCCAAACATAAATATGATTACAGTCTTTTATTGGTGTTATAAATGAAACTTCTTAATGTGTAATTTCTTAATTAAGAACTGTTGAAATACTTTCAGAATGATGCTGAAGATGAAAAGGCTGGAAAAGCGTACCAGTCCATATTGTTTATCTCATATTTTACACCAAATACGAACGATTACAGGAACTTTACTGAAAGAGTAAGAATGAAGTCAAAAGAATTGTTTAATTACACGTACAAAGCTGATGAAGAGGTGAGTGGGATGTGCTGCAATGTTGAATTTCTTTTTTTCATCCTGAAGTATTTACAAAAAATATCTTTCAAAAATAATGGGTAAAATTTTGTATGCATATTCCAAAGCAAGGGAAAATGCTGAATAGTATTCTGAATATAAAAAATGATATTAATTTAACTGACATTTTATTGTCAAAATTGAGGTTCCGTATCCAGCCTCCAATCTTTATGAAGCAATGTACATGTATGCCCTATCTGTCAACATGACATCAACGGAGGGAAAGGATTCGTCTGATGGTCAATTGATTGCCTCGAGAATCTGGGGGAATACGTTTACAAGTAAGCCTGATGTTAAAATAAAGCATATTAGATGTTAAACAACATGTAAACAAATGACTTACATGATGGATTGTTGACCATACATTATCACCTACTTTTCAGTGATTAAATATTGATCTTGATTCTTGACTAAAAATTTCACCAATAAAAGACACTCTTTTTGAAAAAAAAAAACCTGTTGCTTCTAGCAATTTTAATATAATGTCAGTCGAAGTTATAAAAATTATTTTCAAGTTTACACCGTGTATACAGAACGAAGCATAAGAATTAACCTATTTAGTATTTATCATCTATCGTTTGACATATTTTTAAAAATGCTTTAAAATGTGAATTTTTAGCTTCAATGTATATGGTTGTTGTTGTTTATTTTTTTGGTTATCTTTTTTTCTAAATAACAAACAAAAAACATCTTTGCAGACATCTGCGAACATCTGCAAAATCCAGACACACACCCTTATTAAGAGTCTAATTGACGACCTGGAAAATAGATTTCATACCGTGAACACTTCTTTATTGAGCATTTCTGTATCTTGGCAAACACCTGAGAAACACGCAATGTTATAATAAGCAGCTAGTCGTCCCACAAAACTGCACACTTGTGAACACTGAGGACCAATAATGGCACTGTAATTTCTCTTCCGCAACATATCGCTTGTGATTCCTAAAACAAAAGCATATGAAGCTGAAAGCAACAATTAATGACAACGTTCACTTGTTATTTGACAGACCACTTCCGTTTCTAAAAAAGAAATTTAAAAAGCTTCCTCGTCAGTTTTCACGTAAAGCAAATGGTTTTGCGGAACTCGACATATTAAAAAAAAACAAAGGGGAAAGGGGTTAGAAAATTCTATATTAATCCCGGGCCCAAATGAGCCTTTATGGTTTACGTTATTGAGTAAGCATGATGAGGAAACGTTTTTTCGCCTAAGATTTTGGTCTTTTCATTATTATGCTGTTTCTCGTTCCTTTGGTGTACTTTTAAACGACGTTATTACCATCGTAGAAGACAATCATTCTAATTGATAGGAATGTCGGATTCATGTTCCTGCATGTTACATAACGATTCATTTTTCTTTTTAAAATGAAATATTTGAAAACTCCTGATTTTTCTTGAAACCAATGTCGTTAATATTTTTTCCTACTCCAGGAAATAAAAAAAAAGACTTGAATAAGGGTTGGAAAATATGAAGACAAATGCAAATATATCAATTAGGGATGTCAACGAGTACCCGGTTAACCGGTTACTCGATCGAACGTCCGAGTATCGAATACTAAAATCGGTTATTCGGATGTATATTTTTGAATTTTTTTAAGCTTATTTATTAATGCATTAAACAAACTGCTTTAAAACGTAAAATGCTTATTGCACTTGTACAAACAGAAATTAGGGTTTACTACTACTCTAAAAGACCGTTATCGCCCGTGGCAGTGTTTATACAGTTTATACAGTAATTATCGTGACCAAGAACCTGGTGTACCTGACTTTTCTCACCTTCGGCTGTCTTCTACCCTTCTTTTTATACCCGCACTTTCTAAAGAAAGTTCGGGTATGGTTTGAACATATTTTATTGTAATATAATTACAAAGGGATTGAGCACAAGTACTGAATACTTATAACGCTCTCTCCCTATACATATAAATTACACATTGAAATTGTCACAGTTAAACATGCTATATAAAGGATTCAGAATTTGCAAAAGTAAAAATATGTCAAACGATAGATGATAAATACTAAATAGGTTAATTCTTATGCTTCGTACAAATAAACAGTATATCTTATAAGAACAAAAAAAAGTTTAGGCTTAATTGTGTCCTCAAAATTGAATGTTTTCAAAAACATCAAGTTGGTAAATTACGAAAGAACATGACATAAAGAAGGACCAATTTGGACTCCCCTCCTTGTGCTTTTCTTGAGTTTTAAACAGAAAAAGCTTCAAAATGACTTATTCAATGAGTTTATTTCCCTTAAGAAAACAGTGACCACATCTGTCTTACACTTCAGTTTTCGGAAATGTGTAATTTTTTTAAAATCAAATTTCTATGCGAAAGAAAGTTCCACAGAAAATCGATGTCTTCTGCGACTTTTTAAGAAAATCTGGGGAAATGCACAATTTCATTACGTCATAATTAGCACTTTGGAGGTCTAATTCAGTTACTTCATGGAATTCCTAATTCATTAAGAATAAAATTTTAAAATTCATATCATTTCCATATTTCAGAAACTGTATTTTTGTATCATATTTACCACAATTATTATACAGTATCCCTTTAAATTTCCCGTCCGAAATAGATAAAAAAAAAAAATAATAAGAATGTCGACAGCATATTTTTGGCGATGCTTAGGGTATTTTTAATCTCTTAAAATCTCTAAATTCTCACAGACCCTATTTTATTTTCTTTGCGTGAAAAAGAAATCCATAATGATCATTAGAGGAGTCTTATTGTGCAGTTAACCTTAAAATGCCCTCAGAACTAGATGAAATCAAAGTAGACGCTTGATATGAAACCTCTAGTGCAGACGTTGCTAAAAACAGGTAAATACTATTCTTTCATCTTTTTTTATGATGTTCAACCTACACTTGCCCTTTGTTTACTTTACACCGTCTGGCTCTTTCTGAAAAGTTGCAATCTTCAAGTGCCAATCAATATATATTTAGCCCCTCTTTTGTTACGTTAAAATTATCAAATTCCCTCCCCCATTTGAAGGGGATCAAAGGTCTAAATAAATCATAATTATATTGTTCAAATCCTAGTTAGAAATCAAATCGAGAACACCTCAAAAAGGAAAGAATGGCTCAATTATTAACCCATCTTAATTATTAAGTCGAAAATATTACGTAAAACATTATGAACAAATTTTCGTGGTTTGAAGAAAATCTCTTGGTTCGAGGGTATTTGATTTCGTAGATAAAGAATTGTTGAGTACTAGTAGTTTTTAGCTCACCTGAGCCGAAGGCTCAAGTCAGCTTTTCTGATCACATTTTGTCTGTAGTCCGTCTGTCCGTCCGACCTATGGTATCAAAATCACTGAAAAATCACATCAATCATTCCTGTGATTAGTGAACGTGTCTCGTTATAGCAGGCTGCTATAGTAATTCGAATGTTCCAAGCGAAATAATATATTTTCAGATTCCAACAAGAGGTGTGAACACAGTGCATAGTAATCAATATCTATTATCAAAGCCATTCAAAGGTTAAAAAAAGATGAAACAGCGCATTTCTTTGCAGTCTTTCTGGGATAAATGTACAACAGAGGTATAATAAATGTAAAAAACAAAAACAAACAAAGAATAGTTGTTTCCAATAGTCAATTGAACAATATAAATCTCTTCATGACATAAGATAACGGGCTACTTGAAAAAAAAATGACCATAAATCTGGTTTCCTTAAAGGCTGAGATTACTATAATACCCGGGTATTTCCTTTAGAGAAGTGGACAAGCTTTTGCCTTCATCCATGGATGTAGGCGAAAGTCTGTCCACTTCCCTTAAGAGAATATAAAAAGAAACATTAATTCACAGAAATACTGTTCTCTTCAGTTCTGGAAATTATTTTAGCACATTTTGAATTTGTTAAGATATACTCGGAAAATCACTAGCTAGGTTCGTCTGCGATGCCAGAGATATGCAATAATTCAGATGTAGACATTTGTAATAAGCAACAACTCAGATGTAGACATTAGTAATATTGAACGATTGTAAATTGTTTAACGTCCATCTGGAGAATGTCCTTTCATATGGAGACGCCACCGATTGCCGGTGGAGAGCTGCAAATTTTGTCCTATACTCGGCACTTACGGTCATTGTGTCGGTTTATACGTCTCATCCGAAGGACTGGTCTCCATGTCCCACAGTGAGATTGGAACACGCAACGCAAGGACCCAATGATGGATCTTAATTCACTTGATTGACGGGGGAATACAGGTTTTAAATATGAGGGTGGTGCTTACATGTTATCTCGAATTTCAATGATGCAAATACCTGAGTTTCCCTTTATTCATCCATTGTCGAGGAACTAATTTCGCACACTCATGGGACCTTCTGATTTATTAGTAAGCTATGGGCAATAATCTCTCTATCATTCTACTAAATAGGCAATCATATATCGACTGTCTACAGTGACAGCGTCTTTCACTATTACTATAGTTGTTTGTCCATATGTTTTGTATTACCCGAGGATGGACTCGATCAATAAAGATTTCGTTAAGAAAAATATGCCTTCTTGTACATACGCATATTGCATATGTATTTGGTATCTTACGGGTACCGACACGAGTATATACTTATATAAATTCAGTTTTCTAAATCTTCGAATTCGTCTTTTTTTCAGAAAAATAAGAGGCATCTGATACGAGATGAGTTTAAATCTATAAGGTTCTGTTTTTTGCTCTGTTGTCGAAGGCGTTTTTACAGAAATTAAGGAAATGAGTTGTAGGAAACCATTTAATAATCTAGCAAATAACATATCAGTAGTTCAGTCTTACCCAGGCCATGAACTCCATTACATCGTGTGTTAGCGTATTCCACTTCTATAGATCCCTCCTTGATGATGCCCGTTCTTTCAATGTCCTCTATGGCAATGCTAACTAAGAATAAAGAAAAATGTCATACAAAAGTGACGAAACATTAAATGAATCATCTTGTACATAATCTTTGAAACTGTGAGAATTGAGTCGGTCATTCGCATAGTTGAATGAATGTCTAACTTCGTTTCAGAGATGATCTTAAATATGCAGGTTCGAATCGCACTGTTGGGCGTGAAGACAAGATTGTTTCAACCGAAACCCCTTGTTGAAGTAGCTAGGAAAATGATGGCGTTTGATCTACTGTATTAAGTAGCTGTTGTAAAATTAGAATATTTTTTTGAGGGGGAATTGAAACATCTGTCGCATACTATCGTTACACCTCAAATAATTTGGAAAATGAACCCTTTATTTTTCTTGATCATTGTTGAAATTATTTCAAATGTGCACAAAGAGGGTCTGAATTGTCCTTAAAGTTTGTGGACGATGACTTTTTTTGGCAAACTGAATGATCCTAGATATACCTATTGTATACCGAAATATGTGCTATTTAATCCATTTCAGAGAAGTTGGTTTTAACTCTGTTTGAAGCTAATACTTTTTTAATTGTGGTATTTAAAGGAAGCAGATGGTGTGCATGGTACAGGGTTATAGTTTTCGGAATAACAGGTTTATATTCTTTAAGTAAAAAGGCAAAGCCTACAAAAATATTATAATTTTTTTTTTTTTTCAAAAAATAAAAATTTTGGCGTCTTTTTCAGATCTCCTACAGCCTTTGAGCAGTGAGGATAAAATCTGGTTCACCATCCGAAAGTAAACAAAAGATCGGTAAAGAACAATTAAAACCACAATGGTAGAAGTAGGACAGAAAAGACAGGGCTTGAAAAAGGAAAAAAATTGATGTTATCCGAGACCAAGACGTTAGTCAAACTAAGACGCAAATCAGAAGTAAATACAATGAACTAATTAAATTCAACTCCGCTAGACTCAAAGATCAGCTAAAAGAAACATACTCAGTACAAGATAAAGAATGAAGAGAAGTGCTCTAAAAGACAATAGGGTTTCTGATGACAATGAATCTAGCTCAAGATGCAAAATAGGATCAAAACAAGACATCAGGAACGAACACTGCATCACAAAAAATTGATTGAAAGACGGGAATCACATAAACACCAGTGTGAAAACACAAAATTGGCTTCCAGTATAAAAGGAGAGTTTAAGAAAATTAAAGGATTATTGAACCTGATGAACCAGGAATGCCCTCTATCAGAAGCTGATATTAGTTTAGCTGTACACACTTTAGGCATACTGAGGTGCCAATAGCACCGAAAGTAAAAGAGGCTTCAAAACTTAAAAGAATGGCAAAGCATCAGAGATCGATTACGTACAAAGACATCGGAACCTAAGGGGTTAAGCCGCCCCACCCACCCATCCCGCCAATTTTTGCAAAGATAGACATGACATACATGTAGGCATTGGAAATGGGGCTTTGATCCCCAAAAGATTTAAGATTTTTTTTTCTTAGTTTGCCCCCTTTAATTTTCTTCCAACGTCTATGACGTAAAAACAGAATTGATGAAAGCCAAGGAAGTATTTTTAAGTATATGGATCAAATTTTGCTTATTTCCCCAGCAGTCTCTTTAAAAAAAAACTGAAGACACCACATAGCGAGTTCTGGTTTTAGCAGATAAGTGGTGTTTTCTTTTAATACCTGATAACCAAACGTAATTTTACCAAATGGGAAAGATATGTGTTAATACTATATTATGGGAAAAGCTTATTGGTTGATGATATTTACCAAAATTGATGAGAAAGGGGGACTAATACCTAATACTCTACATTTCTTTTAAGTACGGATCAATGACTTTTATAAGCCATGAGTATGATTTCATTAATTTTAGATCGGTATTAATTCTTTTCATAATGTTTCGTATAATATTAGTTACCGTTATATTCTGAATTTGTTCGGATATGGAAGCATATGTTACATAAGAATACAGGTTTATTAAGAAAAGAAATCTAATGCAGAAAGCAGCTCAAAGTCAAGGTCAAAAATGTTTCCAAAGAGACGTCTTGTCAAATACATTACACATACGGAATATGAATGCTCTTGCGCCAATCATTTAAACGTTACGGCCAATTTCAAGTTTGTAAAATTTTGCAGAGGTATGTCAAACTCAAAGGTCAAGGTCAGGTAGTCAAAAAATGGTTATGCCCAAAGAAAGGAGTTGTTAAAAGAAATTCACGAATGGAATATGAAAGCCTTAGCACTACTAGTAACCATTCAAAAAAGGGCATATGTTTGCAGACAAACTGACGGATCGACACATCGAATTCTACGTGTCCCCGAATCTTTGATGGAGGGAACACTGAATTCTAAAGAAAGAAGTATGTAGCCGTATTTACCATATTTAGAGAATTTCACTGTTGTCCAACCTAGGTCGACAACGACAGGCAGGGTATCCTTTTATAAAATAGACATCACCAGTGAATATTAATTACACTATCTTATCATGTAGCTTATACATCAGTTTTTAAAATTGCAACGTACAGGAAATGAATCTGCTTTGTTAATTCACCAAATCTATGATTTTAAGCTAAATGGATATTTATGCATAATTAATTTGTAATTATATTATAAACTCACGATGTGTTTAATTCTTTAGAATTCCCGTTCTCTTGGGATTTTGACCAGTTGATGTTATGAAAAGGCCCGATTTAATGGGTATAATCAAGAGTGAATGATCATTAGAATTGTTTTCTGAGATGGAATGAACACTATCATCAGAGTTATTGAATTTTTATTAGGATTTAAAAGCAATGTATGCCATTTTTAGAGTATTATTATCAGATCTAGAGTATAAACATTTGAAAGGGGAAAATTAATAACAATTATATAGTACTGTATCAAAGTTGATGGACGAGAGTTCTTATTTTTCTCTTCCATTAATGTTTCTGGAATTTGATTCAGAGATATTTTTCTCTACTTATACCCCAGCGTTGCAACCACTGGGAAGGCATATAGTGATCGGGGTGTCCGTCCGTCCGTCTGTCTGTTTTGGGGACCAATTTTTTATTCGTAACTTTTCCAATACCACTGAATGAAAAATGAGACTTTCAATGAATGTTTGTTACATAGTGCCATTGTAACCTCCTATTTTACATTTTGGGCTTCCCATAGCGAAACATTGACCTGCCGTTCTCACTAATTTATTGAAAGTTACCCATTCCTTATCCGCAACCCTTCCTATACCACTGAATAAAATTTAATGATACTTTCACAGCTTATTTGTTACATAATGCCATTGTGCACCTCCTATTTAACTTTTTGATTTGACACATTTCGGGTTTACCAAAAGGCGGGAAATCATTTAGTTAGCTCAGTACTCACAGACCTCTTGTTTTATTATACCCACCGCTTGAAAAGCGGGAGGGTATATAGTAATCGTTAATTCCGTCCGTCTGTACGTCTGTCCGTCCGTCCGTCCGTCTGTCCGTCCGTCCTTCCGTCTGTCCGTCCGTCTGTTACGCTTTGGGGTACCCATCTCTTATCCGCAACTCCTCTTATACCACTGAATGAAATTTGATGCAACTTTCACAGAATCTTTATTACATATTGCCATTGTGCACCTCCTATTTTACTTTTTGATCCGACACATATTTTGGGTTTCCCGGCCACAGGAAAACATGGACTTTTTCACCAGTTATAACCATATGGGAGGCGGGGGGTATCATTTAGTGAGCTCATCGCTCACAGTACCTCTAGTTTGTATTAAAGATGAGTAAAATCAGTTTTCTACCCCGCCAGCGCGGCGCAGTTGTAAGAGCGTCTGCTCTAGAGTCGCGAAGTAAGGAGTTAATCCTAACATCGCGGGTTCGAATCCCACTGTTGGACATGGAGACCGGTCTTTAGGATGAGACTATTTAAACCTAGGTCCCGTGTCGCAGTAGGTGCTTGCACGAATAAGATCCCTCTCTGCGTAATGGCCCTGAGTGCCGAGTATAGGACAAAATTTTCAGCTCTCCGCCGGCAAGCGGTCGTGTCTCCATATCAGTGAAAAATTCTCGAGAGGGACGTTAAACAATATACAATCAATCTATCCCACAAAAAAAGTGTATCATACATTTTGATTTTAAGTATCTTTTCCCAAGTTAAAATTTGAATTTGTCTAGAATTGAAATAAATTCTTTTATGCAATCCAATGTATGTCAAAATTAGTTAAAGTAATAATGTAAAAATGTGTCCTTTTATTTTTCCATTGCCACAGTCGAAGATAACTATTAAAATTGAGATTTAAGACAAGAAAATAACAAAATTACAGATTTTGAAAATTCAAGATTTCAAAATATTAAGATTACAATACAACATAAAATAACCAAACCTGCTGCCCCGGCTTTCTCTTGCCCGAATGGAAACAAGAAATCGCCCTTACGCCCAGGAAGTAAAACAAGCACTCGAAATGAAAGGTCGTTAGATTGAAGACCACTGTTAACTCTCAGATTCATTAAAATCACTATCACACAACCTAAGCTTCTAAGGGAACAGTTCATCGTACTAGTATTGATCCCATTTCAATCTAGTCTTTGGCGTGTAAAGGCTTCTTATATATAGGTATGGGCGGGATGCATGAATATTGGTCAGTATTGACTTTATTAGAATCCTATCAAAATGTACCTGATTGGTATTGGGGTTATTATCCGATTGTTTCTTTCGATATTACATGTATCAGAATCAGGTCACACACATGTTGAATGGTTAAATTCCTGCATGCAGATGAGATGCATGAAATTGACTGAATAGTACGATAAGGAAGTCTTTGCAGTCAGTCTGTAAGAATAAATCCAATTTGTCAGGGGTTAATCCACGGCAACGGTGAACTAAGTACCCCAGATCATAAAACGAATGCTCAAAATCCAGTGATCTGATCTTTAGTTTAGAATTGACAAATATTTTTCAGTTTTTTAAGGGTCTTTGTTTTGAAGGATGTCTGTCCATCGAAAATACTTCTTCTGTAGGAGTTGAAAAATGTAAATTTCTTCTTTCAAATCATTAAAAATAGCATAAAATGAATTGTATGAATTTCTAAAGCTTTTCTGGCCTTGTGCCTTTTGACATTACATCACCGGAATTGACGACCTAACGGCTAGAAAAGTCCAAATTGGAAATTGCCGAAAAGGATTTTTGTAGCTTTTTCTATTCTTATAAGGGCTACATAAAACCCTTCTAAACTGATTACTTCCGATGTTTATCGGAAGAGTTAATTATATGATTTTCTCTAGTTGTTACATACAACATTATCAACCACATTATCGTTATGATTATCAATATTCGATGTAAACAGCTGGTAAAGAAACAAGAAGATCTTTCTTCTGATGGATTTTTTTCATCAACTATTCAACCAGATAATCGCCTCCCAATGTAGACTTAAGGTATACTGGTATCTACGCGTACTTATGCGTTTGTTTCCCGAAGGTTTTCTGAACCGTTTGTGTCGCAACCCTGCCTTAGTTATCTTGTGAAAGGGTCAACTCTGAGTCTGAAAATCAACTACACAATTTTGAAAATGTCTAAAATCGAGAAAGAATTAATGTTTTTTTTAAATTTACAAACGGTTACCAAAGATACACAAAAAACGCAAATCGCATCCCCCTTTTCCTAAACAATTTATGTACATTGTTTTCATTTTTTTGGTTAAAAGTCTTCATTTTTATGAGCAGAGAAGTTATTATATATAAACGTGATTTAGACAACATTGATATCACATTAACATATTGTAATACTGGTGTCTCTTGCAAAAATATTCCTGTCAGTATAATGAACAAGATTTCTCTATAATTTTAGGATCTATAATGTTAATATACGAAAGCCTTTTATAATCAATTAATGAAAGAAAAAAATTAAAAGGCGTAACAATGCAATTAAATAGGCGTTAAATTACGCAAAAAAAATAATAATGACGCAAAGTGAGAAGGCATTACTGTAGAATCCTAAATATGCGCGTGGAATTAATTATCGCGTAATTTCGCGAAAAGCACAACACGTGATGACTTTAACTTTTCAATCGTCAACTTCCCTTACTTTGCATCAATATACCATCATCACCTGCATGAGTCTATATCGCTCAGTTAATTCCATACGCAAGAGCATGCTCCAAGTATGTACAGTTTCTAAAACGAGATAAATTAATGACAAACAAGTTGATGAAACAAGAATATTAACAGTCTGGTTAAAGTCATCATTTCGTGAGTTCTATGGTCGATACAATGACCTTGTCAGCAAATACAAATTATTACTGAGTCAAATTATGAGTGAAGTCTTTCATACCAATTGATAGTCAATTACATGTATTTACACACTGAATTGACGACGGATTCCCCGTTTTTTCCCGATCATTACAAGGAGCACACGCGGGCGTAACCAGTCTGCAGGTGATGCTCTTCCCCATACATGGTACTAGCTCCAACCTCTGATGTTTCGGAGGTCCGTGTTTGCTCTGCTCCTATTTTGTATTGTTTAATGGACTTTTGAGCTTGAATGCTCTTAGTTATCTCCATATAATTCATGCGAATTAAAATTACTCGCTTTTTTTATGGTGCTGAAATCTAGATAAAATCTCTTTATCAACTGTCCATTTCCGAATCATTATTCTCGCTAGTTGACGTTGAGGGACCCTTTCGCGATAATAAGTACTCGCAAAAAATATGGAATATACAGTATACAGGTGACAAATATATTAATAATTAAAGTTTTTCCCCATTATTTTTTTCCTTTAATGATTATTACAGCGAAATCACCTTCCCGGGTCATAATTTCCATGAATATACATGCATTTGTTTATTTACTGTCTCATTATATAAGAACTGAGAGGTTTCTTATCAAAATTTCTTCTGATCCTCACCTTGTCCAAACCTTTATCACAATGAATCGACTAGATTTTAGGTCAGCTTAAGTTTTAAGGTCGTATCTAATAAAGTAAACGTATAGTTTTATTATACCCCCGCTTGAAAAGTGAGGGGGATATACAGTGATGGGGGTGTTAGTCCGTCTGTCTGGCTGTCCATCCGTCTGTTACGCTTTTGGGTACCCATCTTTTATCCAAACTCCTCCTTTACCACTGAATGAAATTTTGATGATACTTTCACAGATTATAAGGCCATGTGCACCTCTTACTTTTTGATCGGACACAATTTCGGGGTTTTAGCAAAACATGGACACTGGTTTTTATTCTTATTATCAATAATATTGAGGGTATCCATCTCTTATCCACTTCTCATTCTTAACCACTGACTAAAATTTATTCATACTTTCGCAGATTCTTTATTCCGTTATGCCATTGCTCATCTACCCCCTATTTTATTTTTTCATCTGACACTTCTTTCGGGTCTCCTATAACAAAGCATGGACTTTGCCATTATAATCATAAGGGGGACGGGGGTATCGTTTTGTGTAAGGTCAGTGCTCACCATACCTCTAGATCTAGTTTTTAAATAATTTTTCTGGATTCGGTATTTCTACCCCAACTTGAGACTTCGATCAATTGCTCGATATATGGAAAGTATAAAAAGTATATATATATGGAAAAAGAGTGCTCTACATTTTCAAAGGTTATCTTTTCCAATTGAACAAGATGTGTATGTGTGTGAAACACTGATGCCCCCGTATGGCAGATTATGGCGAGGGTTGTCTTGAAGTTTCTCACATGCAAGTCAAACTTCAAAGGTAAAAAATGTTGGTATCCAAAGGAAGGTCTTGCACCAAGGAATACACCTTTGAAAATGAAAGCCATAGTGCTAACTGTTCAAAAGTTATGGTCAAGATGAGCCTTTTTCAAAAGAACGTCAAACTCTAAGGTCAAGATAACAAATAATCATACTCATTGAAAGGTCTTGTCACAATAAATACATTTGTGAATTATGATAGTCTTAGCACAAACTGTTCAAAAGTTATGGCCAAGGTTAAAAAGTGGTAATTTTTTTTGTAGAAGTGGGTCAAAGTCCAAGGTCAGGATCGAGGTCAAATTTAATGGTGCCCAACAAAAGGTCTTGTAACAACAAATAAGAAATCCAAAGCCCGACCCACTCAAAAGTATGGACAAGGTTAATATTTTTGAGGACCAACAGACACACAGACAGACAGTTGGGTGGGCAGGGCAAAAATTATTTACCCTTGAATCTGCGATAACATGGGTATAAAAATGAAGGATCTTCAGCGAAATACATCTGTAGTTCATGTTTATCAATTAAGCTTGAGGCAAGTCTGGTTGCAATTAGTAATGGGCTTCGAGATATATGTATGGACAAAAATAATGAAAGCAGCTGTTGGGCAAACCGTCAGGAGACGTACAGAGTTCGACCAGAAAGTTATAATAAAGCCTTATTCAGCCAATAATTATACAAAAAGCGTAATAATAAACAGGACGTGAAAAGGCGTTATCATGTCTTGAAAAGTTTTTAAAAAGACGTTATAAAACGTAATTTAATTAAGGTCATGGTTTCAATTCTTGGGGAAAAAATAATAACGAAGATATACGTGGTCAAAATGATATCAAAAATTCGATATGCATGAATTATATTGGAAATTGACCAAATGAAGGCCTCTCTTGAGCTTGGGGATATACAATAAACGATCTTGTTTCAGATTCATCTGTACTTTGTAAGACAATGACTTTGGTGTCCCTATCTAATCAAAAAGCTTATTGTTTTTATTTCCAATAAACATCTCTAATGGGAAATATTTTTAATTTCCTTTTCACTTGTCATTTTAATAAAGGAATAATTCTTGTAGTCATTTATCTCAAATAGAATTATATTTTCTATCGGAAGGTCAAGAACCCCAATATCAATCTGTGATGCAAAACTATCAAACTTTTTAGGCACAGGCACCTGACGTTACTTATTTTTCTTTTCATAAAAAATATACCCCCTACCTATTAGGTAGGTGTATATTTTTTATTAAAAGAAAAATTAGCAACGACAGGTGCCTGAGTTTAAAGGTGCAGAGTGAATTAGAACAAAGCAATGCAAAAATAGCTTGTTTCTTTGGGCTTATGTGTAATATGAACAAGCAGAAAAAACTGACAGATAAGTAGGGGCAGAGCCGGGGGGGGTTTAAGGAATTTCGAATTTTGTTTGCTCCCCTTCCCCCCTCAACCCTGGTCATTCTCATAACCCAAATCGCGTTTTACATACTTTATCTGTAATGTAACATTGCTTAAGGCGGGCGAGTATGGGCCACAGAGTCAACCTTGTCGCAATTTTTAGGCCCATAATTTGCTCGGCTGTCATTTTGATTTAATGGCTCTATCGCATAATTTAATGATTCTAATAATTTCCCTGAAGCAATAAGGTGAACATTCACTCAAATTACACGGTTACCCAACGGTTAGTCATTTAACACTGCCCATTCAAAAACGTTAAGTGGAAATCTATGGTTATTAGAAGAGTAGAATCATGCAACATGTGTTAACAGAACGCATTTGAATAAATTACCAACGACATTTTGATATTATACAGTGGCGTAGCATCGTTTTTGAAAGTGTGGGGGGGGGGCAGGCAGAGAAAAATTTTTTTTTACTTACCTGAAAAAGTTGACAAGCAAAAAAAAAAAAAAAAAA
>PRKT01000026.1:1025190-1037538 GCA_003671525.1 Saccostrea glomerata
CCCCCCCCCAGATACTACGCCCCTGTTATATGCAATGTGAAAATATGACATACATGATAATTCATAGACCAACGAGTGTGTCATGACGCAATGCATTTTGATTAACATTCAATGCAACAACACGGTGCCTTAAGAAAGTGATATTGATATTCTCTTTAGAAAACTGGACAGACTTTCGCCACTTCAAGAGAAAAGGATAGTGAATGCCAAATCCTTATAACATACAGTGTATAAGGGCAGATAAAGAACATTTTATAGATCCTCTCCCTCGTGTGGGTAATATAGGGCATCTGTCGCGCACATCTACTTTTCATAACGGTACAACAAATAATATCTAATTGAGACATTATGTTCCTTGAATGTAAACATATAGATATTGTTCTTCAAGCATATAAAATTAAATTCGCAAACTAAAAAAACACAACAAAGCAATATTTTCTGTTGGTGAAGTTATCGCCCTTATAATTTTAAATAATATTCACTTTTAGCAAAAAATTAACAGATATTCTACATTGTAAATTTAATTTAAAGTTTTTTTCTGGTATTTAAAAAAAAATAATTGCGTGTCCTAAATATACCACCGTAAGAATAAACGTTTTGTAATTTCTTTCAAAATAAAATCAAGATTTTTCTCTTTATTTTAGAATAAGCATGATTTCCATTATTTTAATTGTAAAGAACTATGAAATATTTATGTGTTTTTGCCTATAACTACTCTATTTCAGAACGTTAAGGGATAAATAGGTCAAACGAACAAAAAAAAAAAGAAATAGAGGGAGAGAAGAGAGAGAGGGAAGTGAGAGAGAGAGAAGGAATAGTGATAGAGGAGGGAGAGTGAGAGAGAAGGAACGAAGAGAGAAGGAAGGAAGAGAGAAGGAAGGAAAAGAGAGAGAGGTGAGAGAATGAAGAGAGAAGGAAGGAAAAGAGAGAGAGGTGAGCGAATGAAGAGAGAAGGAAGGAAGAGAGAAGCAAGAGAGAGGAGGGAGAGTGAGAGAGACGGAAGCGAGACAGATAATAGGGGAGAGAAGGAAGATAGAGAGAAGGTAAAAAGAGAGCCAGATAAGGAAGAGAGAGAATGGAGAATGAGGGTGAACGAAGGGTGAAGGGGGGAGAGAGGAAGAGACAGAGAAGGGAGAGAGAGAGGAGGCAGAAAGTGAGAAGGCAGAATATAGAGACAGTATATTGTGCGAGCGACTGGGGATAGATCGATAGAAGAGGAGAAAAGAAGAGAGAGAGAGAGAGAGAGTTTCGAAAGCGGTAGATAGACGATAGAGACAGAGAGGCTCCTTCTCTCCCCCCCCCCCCCCTGACCCTGACCTGGGATCCTAACCTCTCTCTCTCCTCTTTTACCTCTATTTTCTCATTGACCCTGACCTTGTGTCACTGACCAACAATCACAAATGTCACCATTTTGGAAGAGGGGTATTTACTCATCATTGCTAAATATACAGGAAATAGAGTACATTTTTAATATTTTAAACTGCAATAATGTCTATTAGCTCATTATTTGAGTGGGTTACAAATCCTCAAGATGTTCATCAGGGACGTAGCCAGTATACTTTGACATGGACGCCCGAGTAAGCAGGTGGTTTGGGAGCCGCCCCCTGAAGCTAGTGAATTTTTAACTGATTGAATGTTGTTTAACGTCCCTCTCGAGAATTTTTCCTCTCTTATGGAGACGCCACCACTTGCCGGTGGGGAGCTGCAAATTTTGTCCTATAATCGGCACTTTCACCATTGAGCAGCGAGGGATCTTTTTCGTGCCAGCACTTACTGCGACACGGGACCTCGGTTTATACGGTCTCATCCGAAGGACCAGTCTCCACGTCCAATAGTGAGATTCAAACCCGCAAAGTAAAGATCAACTCAGTGACTATAGAGCAGACACTCTAACCACTGCGCCACTGCGAGTAAATTTCGACAATCTGTCAATTTGTCAGCACAGGCAGGTGTGCTTTAGGACCCACGACATCCAAAAATATTAATTCAATGCACAAGACAAAAATAAAAGTTGTATGCTTAAATCTTATTTAATTGCACAATCCCATCATAAAACTATGTAGATATCAAAAGTTATGAATGAGAAAATGATTGCTCCTCTACATACAAACAAATCCTATTGTACCTGTAATGGTAAGAAAAGGAAAATAATGCTGAGGAATAAAATGATACGAGCATTAAGACTCCCTGCCAAAACAACAATTCTTTTTCTCACTTTGTGCTTTTCCCTGAGATCAAAATATTCACTTAAATCTTTTGAAAATGTTGATATTGAATTATCAACCACTCTGTTGGAAAAGGTTATAGTTACTTATAGTTTAACAATAGTAGAACTTTCACAAAAACACTATTTTGCCATTTTGAAGTTGCCATAATTAAACTCTAGTACTGTCTCACTGAATATCAACTGTTTGCTTTAAAGTTGATTATAGCTGGCATAGTTAAGCTCCAACACCGGCACACAGAAAGCTGTCGGCTATGTTTGAGTCGGTTGTAGTTTGTAGAATTTAACCCCAGTACGGGCTCGTAAAAAACCATATGCCAGGTATGCTGAAGTTGGTTGTACTTGGAATAGTTTAACTCCAGCACTGTCACACAGAACATCATTTGCTATGTTGAAATTGGTTGTAGTTGGAATAGTTTAACTCCAGTATTGTCACTCAAAAAATTGTCCTCTAGGTTGAAGTTGGTTGTAGTTGGCATACTTAGTTTAACTCTAGCACTGTCACAATGAACATTGATTATTTGCTATGTTCAAGTTGGTTGTAGTTGCCTAGTTGGAATAGTTTAACTCCAGTATTTCTGATTTTCACTCAGAAAACTGTCTGCTAGCTTGAACTTGGTTGTAGCTGGCATAGTTTAACTCCAGCACTGTCACACACCACAAATCTGTTGGTGTACTTCTGAAGGCTGATGGCCCTGGGCTCCTTGATGCCGTCGTCCTTATTCAGCAGTATTCGGTTCAGCTGCCCGTCTGGAGTCAGCTGATGGACATTATTGGAGATGAAGCTAGTGACGTAGATATTGTCTTCATAGTCCACGGAAATCCCCACCGGTCCCTTCATCAAGGGGTGACTGTAGTTATACATTTCTATGCCATCTCGTCCAAAGCACTGTAAAAATTTAGCACCTTATTTAGAAATTGTTCTAGAAAAATAGTTAACATATTTGACCTTCAAATTTAATCACACTATCAAATATCATGAGAAAATAATCAGTTTTTTTTTAATGAATTCTACTACTACCATGATTCATTTTTTTTTAACTGGTGACTTTTTTCAAAGATGATGGAACTTTAAAAAAGTAAAAGCATTGGTATCAAGTCATAGTTGGAGCCAATGTAATGAGATATAAAGCTCTGATTCCTACCTGTACTGAATTGTGATTCCAGTCCGAGAAGAGTAGCCTGCCCTTACTGGTACAGACTTGACGGATGCAGGCGTTTGGCACTCTTATCACATGGACGGATTCTCCCCTCAGGTTGAGTATTTTGACTTCTGTTACACAGGCCACATAGAATTTCTCCTCACCATAGGCCAGACCATGGATCTTTGAGTGTACTGAGATTTCTTTGACTTAAAATTAGAAATGAAATTCTAATTACATTATTATAAACAGTTGGTTCATAAAAGGCTAGATTGCTTCAAAATATAGTTTCGGGGCTCAAAAAGAGAAAATAAAAAGCTGTACACAAAAATGCATTTATCATTTTCGCTTACTTGAAAATAAAGGAGCATGTAAAGTATATACCTCTGTGGGGAAAACATTCATTTTCATTAAAATCTCTTGATGAATTGCAATTCAACTTTACTTCTACGATAAAGACTGTTTTTATCTTTCATACAAGTTGTGGTAATTGACAATCCCGTGTTTTACCTGTTTTCATATGAATTGTGTCGACAATGGCTATTGTAGATACGTAAGACATGTTCCATGGTTTGTTGTAGGGAAGAGACACGCCCACCGTGAAGGGATTGACCAGGCAAACATCCCAAGGCTTCCCTTGTAACGGCATCTCCGCAGTTAAAGTACCTTTGGGGTCGTACTGTCAAGAAATTAATCACGTATAGCATCTTGTTTTAGAGAAACTCATATTTATAAATAAAAGTTTGTGAGCTTTTGTAGAATAATCAGTTTTGTTTAAATTTTATGGTCTGGCGATGCGTTCCTCGAATATCTTTTTAAAATTTAAAAAAAAAATATTTTATTTTATTATTTGCATTTATTTGTAATGTACAAAAAACAATATAAAATCATTATTTTTCTTCGATTTTTTAAACTTTTAATAAGAGAGGGCAATAACATTTTTATCAGAGGACTTTCTAATATTTTACCGGACTTTGACTTCAATATGTAATTACCCCCAGATCGATTTGTAATTTACCTGTTGTAAGGAATTCGTTATACGATTTCCAACCATCAGAAGTCCGTTGTAAAGGTATGTACATCCCCCAATATTAGAACTGTGGTCCTCACATATGGAGAAGGAATTCGACACCACCGCAGTACAGTCTTCCAAACTTTGATCGAATTGAGAACTCTGGCTTTCGCGTACACCGGAATCGTCAAAAGAGTTGACGTAACAATTTAATCGAACGCTTCCAAACTGCTTAATCAAGGATTTCAAATTATCCAGTTTATCATTGATCTGAAACTCGTACTCGTAGCACTTGTTGGTCATGTCTAATCTATGTTGAATTATCTTTTCGTAAAAAGCGTGTATGGCACTTAGATCGGAATCTCTTCTCCGAGACCAGAACTTGATGACGTTTTCCAGCCTCCGCTGGTACTCCTGGATTGCACTTTGGCGGGCCTCTAACTCTGCGATTCGGTACTGACATTCTTTCGCAGCCTCTTTATGAATTTCGTCTAGATTTCTACGAAGCTTGGCTTCCAATGTATCAAGATGCTTGTTGATGTCCTGGCGAACTGCGTCCATCTCGGAATGGATCGCACGTTTGTTCATTTCCAGAGTTTCAAAATGTTCTCTACTTTCCTTCAGCATGGCCATGATTTGGTGTCTTTCCTGTTTGAAGTATTTAATTATCTCCATAACTGCAATTCGGTCATTTTGGTTGATGTCTGTTTCACGGGCCTCATGTTGTTTACTGGGAGGTTTATGCGGAACTGGACCGCCGTTTTGCTTTTTTTCAGACATTTTTTTGCTGAAATATAACAATCGAAAATCACTAATTGACCTTTCACAATTAAATGAATGTTGTGTTCAATCGTGAACATACGACGTCGTTGAAACAATATGAATATTTGTAAAATTTTTGATTAATCCCTCAGTCAATAGATTTTCAAAGAGGATTAACAAAGCTATGAATGAAGATTAACTCGTGTATTTATTGCCTAATATAAAAACACATAAAACGTCTAAATCCTTTTTACCTTACTGAAAGTAATTTACAATCCCCACCCACTAAAACTCAGGATCGTCAAGCCCATTCAGCAATGTTCAGTCGGTGTTACTCAAATTTAGTGCCTATTTGAATAAGAATTTACAGAATTGAGAAGTACCTTTCAAAGATGAGTAAAACACCAATATACATACATGTCTCTTCTATAATTTGTACACTCTCTTTCACTGTTTTCGTAAATCCGTGATTAGAAATCAATCATATGTGTTTCTTTTGGAAAAACTGATCCCTATATCTGAATATATTCTTTATGAAATTAGACAGCACACGGTATGCGGTCAGCGCTCATGAATAAAACCAAATGTTTACAAATGTTCGTGGGTGAAAGGGTGCGTGTCTTCTGTTTACTACAATGACCAACAATACAGAAAGAGATCGGCTTCCTTGATAAAAATTCGAAGCAAGTCACTTCACATTGTTGATACAACCTACAAATTAGTTGGTGATTCATATTGGCAGTATTTAAATAGGATTTTAACTTTAGTGTTAAACGCAAGGTGGACAATAAAGGTCGCCAACTTCTCAAAGACCGCTGCCTACGGGACGTAGAGTTTATCAGTATATATAATAGAATGGCAAAACTTGTTCGTTAAATATTTGTTATATACAAAAGATCAATTTCAAAATAAGATTAAGGAATTTAAAACTTACTGATCATACGACACGAAAATAAGTTTTAAAAATATTTAATATAAAACGTATAATGATATCGATGGAATTTGCTCTTGTTTTGATTTAGGGTTATTGAAGACTTCTAACACGGGTATATGGCAATTAGGGATAATTTTGTGTTAAATAGACTGTTAGAATTTTTAGATAAATATCACGGAATTTTAAAGTCGGGTTTAATAGCTGTCGAAAAATACCAGAGCCCTGTTTTAAAAAAAAAACCTAATTATATTATTTAAATCTAATGAACTTATTAGAAAACAGGGCTTAAAAAGGCATATTTATGCACCAATTTCTTTTGTGGTAGTAGGTGATCATTTATTTAGTGCAAGGAATGATTTACCTACTCGTGTTGTTCTCTGCTTTTGTTCTATTGTCAACTGTAGACAAAAAACTAATCAATAAATCTCAATATACAGGTTATAATAGGATCGCTGGCCTATACCTACCAATGGTGACAAATTTCAGTAATCCTATCCGATTAAAGCGTTAATTTTTAAGCTAATCCATTGATTATCTGGGCGTTAAAAATGGTATGCACTAGTGCAGTAATAGTTGCTTTTTTGCGACAATAAAACTAATAGAAACAATGATATTCTATTTATATTACACGTTTTTGTATATGACAAAGATGTTCATAAAAGAATACAAAGACAATATTGTATTAACGTGTCTTTATCAGTTGACAGACATGGGCAATGAAATTGCCATAAAGATATTACCAACATGTGATTTTGGGGCCCCTTGCTCTTCACATGTACACATACATGAAAACAAATAATACACTTTTGAACTGGATATTCAAAGTATATACAGAGAATTATTTTACAATCGCTGTATGAAACTTACCTGCGATAATACAATATTCAATTTTATATCCCCGTCTGCCCTGCCGAAACGAGCAACTTGACAAGTCGCCAAGTGCTACCAACCAGAGGAATTGTTAGACACCGCCTGGCTTGCGACAAGCTCGGACGGTTGTAGTTATTACGAACCTCACCACAACTTTCACCAAGGGGGGGGGGGGGATTTTCCTCACAGTTCATCATGCAAGTAGTATCGTTGAGAGTGAAGCAAAGGGGGATGCCAAACAGAAGAAAAAAAATCAACTTACTTGAAAATTTTGACAAACCAATACCAAAATAAAAAAAGCAGATAAAAAGGAAGAAAATGGTAATTAAATTGTCGATTTCAGATCCCATTTCTTCGAAGGGGGTGTTTCAACTTCATTCAATTTAACAACATTTTATGTTTTATTTCTTGATTACCATAGTACAGGATTTTATCACATACTATGCTAATACCGCAACAAAAAGGGGGAGGGGATCAGCCTTCCAATGAACATTTTAAATACTAAAGAGTAATGCTTGGACCCCCACCCCCCTCGATACAACGTGCCTGTATATTAAAGTTGTTATAAACTAGAGGTACTGTGAGCGATGAGCTCACTAAATGATACCCCCCGCCTCCATATAGTTATAATGGCAAAGTCCATGTTTTGCTGTGGCCGGGAAACCCAAAATATGTGTCGAATAAAAAAGTAAAATAGGAGGTGCACAATGGCAAATATGTAATAAAGATTCTGTGAAAGTTTCATCAAATTTCATTCAGTGGTATGAGAGGAGTTGCGGATAAGAGATGGGTACCCCAAAGCGTAACAGACGGACGGACGTACAAACGGACGGACGGAATTAGCGATTACTACATACCCTCTCGCTTTTCAAGCGGGGGGTATAATGAAGATAAATCCCCCTAGAAAATTGAGGGGTGCGTGGGGGATAGGGGGTGCGAAACTCAACACGACGAAAACTTCCAAGTAGAGTATGAGAAATCTAATATTAATTTTTGTCCAACCTTGATTATGAATTTCTATGGAACAAAAAAAGAGGTCGCGATCACAGGCTCTCTCTGAATCCGTTAACTGTATAAAAATCATAAAATTAAAAATATATATATATACTACGCCTTAATGAGAAAGTCGTAATGTGCATCTCAGATTTTTACTTTTTGATCAGACACATTTATGGTCTCCCAGAGCAAAACATGGACTTTGCCATTATAATCATACGGAAGGCAGGGGTAAGTGGTCATAATTAGTGAGCTCAGTGTTTGCAGTAACTAGTTTTAATTCAGCATAGCTTTTCAAGAGTGAAATTGCCACTCATACAGAACTAAAGGTCATCTAAGTCCATATCTCTGCTAGGCTTACATAAACTGGATGGGTGGGGTGGGGGTGGTGGCATGCTACCCAATAATGGAACTTCGCAATTTATAAAGGGTAGACTGCCCTAAACCAGTTTATACAGTATAACTTGGGAAGTTATTAAATTCTTTCCCTAATATCCAATGTTGAATTAATTAATTATTTTTTCTATTTTCCCTCTAGCTCACTCATTCTTTAGGGTGGATGGGGGTGGGGGTTGTGGTTGGGGAGTTGAGGGGGGGGGGTAAATCTAGATGTAAATCATTATGTATCTTTGGAACTCATACAGAAATGAAATCATTTTTTCTTGGTTAATACTAGTTCTGATGCAAAATATTCTGCATATGAATATACATTCATGATTGAACGTTTGGTGGAATGCAAGTACAGGTACATCACCTTCTTTTAAAAGTCCAAACCCTCTATGAAACCTCTATATTAATTTCCCTGCTAAAAACTAGTAATATCTGTTCATAAGTCTGGAATCATAAGCAGAAAAGAAGCAGATGGTGAACTCTTTTAATAAGATCGCATTCACTAATTAAGAAAGGTCATATAAACTGATTAGAGGACATTGATACTCTTGTTGTTTTTTTTTTATTTCAGAAGACCAGATCAATCACTTCTACTGGACAGAGATACAAACAGGAAGTGCCGCATCAGAAAGTTATCCAGGATTTACAACAGTATACATATCACAGAGATTTACACTGAGTTCTTGTTCTTTTTGCGCTTTGCTTTATTTTTCTTCTTTCTTTTGGTGCTTTTATTCTGAGATGAGTAGGTAAATTTGAAATCTGCAAAACAAAATTAATTAATGTATAATAATGGGACTTTCAAAGAGAGCAATCAGCTGACAAAGATATTTTTTGCAAAACACAATGTTTTAAACTTTTACACTAAAAGGGTTAAAAGTAGATGTTTAGAATTACAAAGTCATATGACAAAAGAAGTTTATTTTAATGAATTAATAATTCAAATTTTGCCTATTGAAGACCCCCCCCCTCCAGTTTTTAAAGTGCTATTACTCTCTCTCCCAAAAAAAAAGTTTCACCTACCTGGTGGGTCAAAGGTCACTGGGATTCTGCCGTTTATTGTGTGGTATGGGAGCATAATAGTGGGATCCAGAGGGGTCCATTGAACCTTCCGCTTATCAAACTCGGGATCAGCAAACCCAAGTTGATTAAAATGTAGGTCATAGGAACCTCTGGGAAAGAAATTGTGTTGATATATATAATTCTTTTTCTTACACATACATTTTCATACCAAAAAAATTAGCATAAAAGACCATTGAGAACATAGTCTAACAGAACAAAGAGAAAGTCTAATTATTTAATTGAAGTGGCTTTTAGTGCAACATTTAAACATCTGAAGACAACATCCTTGAACATGAAAAAAAATAACATTAATCATATTGTGAAAATTGATGATGATGACTCCCATTGCACTTTACCAGTGAAATAAAGTCAAACAACATTACCTTTTATTGTCTTCAGTGGCTTTCTTTATCACACATTTATCTGAGGACTTCTTGTGACTGAGAAGATACTGGCCCAGAGAAAGCCTATAATCAAAGAACTGAAAGTATTACTACTAACTGGATATCATATTAATGAAGAAACAACTAAATTTACTCATAACTTCTACTTCTCATATAGACATTGTGTATTAAATTCACATTTTGGTTATATAGCTTAGAAAATTTAAGAACTAAACAAATCAAAATAAAATTCTTAAATCATATCCTTGTTGTCTTAAAGATCTGTATATATTAAATGTACATGTCCTGAGCAAAATTAAGTTTAATATTGCTCTTCATGATAAAACTCATACTCACTGATGCAGATGGTGGAAAATGTTTTGCAACATTAAAAAGCCATTTCCTGGACTATTGAAAAAAAATAAACAGACATTATGAATCAAATGATAATATCATATACTCTGTAGAATTCTTTACAGTCAAACTCATTTACATTGAAATTTAAGGGACCTTGAGATTTATTTCAAATGAACCAAATTTCATAATATCCGTGTGCCTTTAGTTATACATGTATATGCATTTCTTAAGTGTAATTTAATTGTGATATTCAATCTAATCAAATAAAAACAATAAATTGTTTTGGTTCACAATTGACATAAATTGTAACTGTAAAATTTCAAGAGAATTTAAATCTCAGCCGAATAAGAAGCCTTACTTAAAGCTCTGTGAAGGTGGAACAATCTGTGCTGCTTGTAATTCTTCTACAGAAAATAACTCAGTTCTCTGGGTGTGAAATCTTGCTAAAATGATAGAAACTTGTAAATCAGTACATCTGTATGGGGCTGTGGGTCATAAATAGGTAAATTGTACAAATATATATTAGTAAACAAAATGACCATAAAGTCAACTAAGGAAAAAGATTCTAGGTTCAGGGTCTGAAAATGATATAAATAGAAATCTAGATTTTAGGTGACTCATTGAGTGTTTCTTGTTTCCATTTCCCTTTTCTTTATCATGACTTGCCCCTAAGGACAGTTAGGTCTGATGTAAGAAGAGATCCAGGTTCTAGCTGTCTCATTATTAGTTCTATTCAATTTTATAACAACTTACCCCTAAGGACTCGGCAGTTAGGTCTGATGTCAGAAGAGATCCAGGTTCTAACTGTCTCAATACTAGTTCTATTTATAACAACTTACCCCTAAGGACTCGACAGTAAGGTCTGATGTCAGAAGAGATCCGGGTTCTAGCTGTCTCATTACTAGTTCTATTTATAACAACTTACCCCTAAGGACTCGACAGTCAGGTCTGATGTCAGAAGAGATCCAGGTTCTAGCTGTCTCATTACTAGTTCTATTTATAAAACTTACCCCTAAGGACTCAACAGTTAGGTTTGATGTCAGAAGAGATCCGGGTTCTAGCTGTCTCATTACTAGTTCTATTTAACATGACTTACCCCTAAGGACTCGACAGTTAGGTCTGATGTCAGAAGAGATCCAGGTTCTAGCTGTCTCATTACTAGTTCTATTTATAACAACTTACCCCTAAGGACTCGACAGTTAGGTCTGATGTAAGAAGAGATCCAGGTTCTAGCTGTTTCACTAGGAGTGACCTGTTCCATTCCAAACTGACACTGATACTCTAGCTTGGGCATCAGATGAACAAAGGATAACTGTCCAAAGATGAAGGACTAATCAACAAACTATCATAAACGTATCACCTATTACATGGAGAATGACAACTTTTGCATCTGTTTCAGACAGTATTATTCACCATGGCATTTAAATTTTCTAAAATGCTGGTAACTGTTCAGAACATGAATTACTTTTCTTGAAAACATATGTAATGATTGAGAAAGACTTCGTTAAATGGCTTTTTATTACACTACCTGCTGATTCATGTCTCTGATGACCCCATGAATGTTACAGCGAACTATGACCTTAAATCCTCCTAAATCCCAAAGGTTATAGGTCACATTGTTCCGTTGTGGAAACTTGTAAACATGATGACTGTTCTCAGCTGTAAAACTGGGCTGATTTTGTTCTTTAAAAAAGAGATAAAGTTGTAATTGTCTCATTACTAAATATTGTTATAAATCTAAAGATCAGAAATAAATTTTTATCATTTTTCCATGAATAAAGCTATAAAGAATTGAAATGCTATATCAATTTTTATTTCATGCTTTCCTTATAAAACAAAATTCTGTTTTCTTTTCTGGCTAATCTTTAGCTTAATTAAGAATTAGATTGCTTTCCACCTCGAAATCAATAAAATTAGTGTTCTTCCTGTATATAGTAAATAATGACATCATACTTATGGAAATAGAACCACAAAAAGATAATTTTTGTAATATTAGTGAATGCATTACCAAATGAATCATAACTCAAGGACAAGTTACATTGTATTACTGTTTTACATGTATAAATGGTTTAATCGGGGTTTAATAAATAATAAAAATTAATGAAACAAGAGGCCCAGGGGCCACAGCGCTCACCTGAGCAAATCAGCTAGGAAAAAACACATCAGATCAGAACTGAAAGTTAATTTAAGTTGGGGGGGGGGGGGGGGGGGGGGGT
>PRKT01000026.1:1072592-1121175 GCA_003671525.1 Saccostrea glomerata
TCAGGGGGCGCTTTGACCAAAATCAGGGGGCGCAATGACCAAAATCAGGGGGCGCATTGACCAAAATCAGGGGGCGGTTTAGAAACTACGTTTTCCTATCAAAATATGTCAGGGGACGCTTTGACCAAAATCAGGGGACGGTTTGACCAAAATCAGGGGACGCTTTGACCAAAATCGGGGGGCGGTTTTGTAGTATCATATTTCAATAAAATATGTCAGGGGGCGCTTTGACCAAAATCTGGGGACATTTTGACCAAAATCATGGTACGCTTTGACCAAAATCAGGGAACGCTTTGACCGGGACGGTTTTCATTGGGAACGGTTTGACTGGATTTCGAATAACAAAGTATACATAACCCAACGTTCCAGACACCGGGTGCCGAGCCATACAGAAACGCCCCCAAAGTTCATTTCTTTAATTATTACGCTTCTAAACTCCACATAATTCTGATCATTTTACAAATATAAAGTATACTATCACCTGTAGCCCCTATTTGATGGTCGGGGAGGAATTCTGTATACGTGGACATTGTTTTTCACACACAAAACACTTTCGTAGTCGGCCATGGTAAACAACCTACTTCCGGTGATCGTGAAAACAAAATTATAATATTGGAACGTTATTGATAACCACAAAATATCCGGGAAATATTTTCGGTGCTATTTGTATCACAGTATTTCTGCTTGTAAGATTCAAAGAAAAAATCCTCATCATTTTTTATAAGCACAGAAAGTATCATCTTATTTACACAAGAAAAAAAATCCAAAGTATAATGGACCAGAGAACCTGTAGTGTGGACGCCCCCCCCCCCTTTTTCAATAAAAAAAAAAAGAGCGGTCTATAATTCGAAATAATACGTTATTTATCTATCATTCACGTCATATTTTTCGTTAAACGAAAGCAACTTACACTTACACTTTTGTACAGATTCGCCACATGCCATGAAATAAAAATGTTACAGGCATACAACCCTCGGTAGTTATTGAAAAAAGTTGCAAAATATGATTTTTAAAAAAGAATTAATCATGTAATTTGGATAGTAGATAATGATGACAGACGATGAACTATTTGAATTTGCAAAAGGAAAATCAATTTAAGTTATTTATTAGAACTTTCACCATTTCTTTACATAATTAACTGTATTTCAAAATCCCCTTAAAATTCAAATTTAGACATTTAAATTCACTGTCCGAGTGAATAATGGGCTTTTTCTATCTTTACTCGTGGATTATGTCCTAGGTATTTCACATTCTGTACACGTATCCAGTATTGATAAAATCACTTCTGTGCTAGACCAATCAAAAACCTATATTACACACACCACGTATTGAATTTCCGTCGAGTACATACGTGTACAACACAGTGACCCGATATTCAGTAAAAGTGACATAAACTGCATTAGTTTGATATCTTTTTGGTGCATTAATTATTTTGCATTAAAGATATTCCTTCAAATGAAGGTCAATAAGTAAATGGCATGTTTAATGATCAAATTATTTGAGACATTCCAGAAAAAAGTAATTCAAAGAAGAATGCACATTAAAATGTAAATATTCATATAATTCATAAATCTATTTAAAAATATACATGCCTATGGACATAAAGATTATATAGCATACCAATATTTTTGACAGAGTTGTATACCTACATATAGCTGTAGCATAAAATATTTATAGTTCTTATTTACTTGTTTTGTGAAAGGATGAATGCGAGAACATTTGTTTTAGGTCTCACGATTGTAATTTTGGAAGGCAATGGTGCATTTGTTTTACCATGATGTCTTTTTCATCAGAAAGAAGGGAATGAAGAAGGCCTACATTGTAAAAGATTTAGTAACGATGTTTTGCAATTTCGAAATAATGAAATTGGTTCATGCAAAGTATCGATAATAGATATCGCTAGGACGGTTTTCACATTCAGACATCCACTGTAAAATTATATCACCACATTTTTAGAGTAAAATTAATGCATCTTTTGTGTATATATATGTGTAATATTAAAAATCAATCATGCGAAAAAGGATTTAGTAAAACATCTGTGTGGGGTCAGGAATAAGAGCATACACGGGTATATAAAGCCCAGGAATCAGTCACTGTATATAGTCGTGTTAAAGGATCCGTCACGTTTGTACAATGCCTAAATACGTGTATACATACTTTGACGCCAAGGGTCGGGCGGAGCCCGCTAGGATGCTGTTCGCTGTGGCCGGGGTCCCATTTGAAGACCGTCGTATCCAAATGGAAGACTGGCCGGCTTATAAACCAAGTAAGTGCTTATAAGAAATTATTTTGTGTTCTTAACTTGTGCAGTCAGAATATTCCACGAAGCTTAACTTTTATGCTGGGAATCTACAGGGATTGAATTTACTTCGTAGACAGTGGTTTTTTATTTTAATGCATTTTTATATATAAAGTTGTATTTGAATTGTGCTGTTCATAGCATATTTATAAAGCAATCGAAACACATAAAAATGACGTTGCTTGAAAACAACCGGATCCAGGGAAGTTTCTCTAATTGTTGCTTCCTATTATGTATGTAAACATCCAAATAATACTGTTATACCATGAACACAAAAGGTTACGCCCTTTATAGATTTTAAAAAATAGAAAATTTAGTACTGTATGCTTTACATTCTGATTGTAAGTTATAGAATTACTACACACAAACACACACACACACACAGAGAGAGAGAGAGAGAGAGAGAGAGAGAGAGAGAGAGAGTTTGGGTGCAGATTAATGTACAGTTTGTGAATTATATGTTTTGTATACATACATGTACAATTGTAAAAAGTATATTCTTTCTTCAGAAACGCCACTAGGATCAATGCCAGTGTTGGAAGTTGACGGTGAATGTATTGCTCAAAGTCTTGTCATCTTTCGCCATCTGTCAAGGTGTTTTGGTATGTCTCAATATCGCTGTGGATTTTAAATTTTAATCTTCATGAAAAAAAATAAGAGAAAACAGAATTTTTTGAAAATTTGTCGAATTCAATTGCAAGTAATCGTGAACTGGTATGTAAATACTAGTACTAGAAAAAGGATAGAAAAATGTTTTATATGTTTGAGAGCAACTAAAAATTTCCATAACTAAAGATGATTGCAGAACACATGTATATGAATTACTAGTAAGCACTAATTGCTTTAATCTCTAGGTCTAGATGGCAAAACTCTTTTGGACAAAGCAAGAATTGAAGAAATTGTGGAAAGTCTCGCCGAAGTTAAAGAAGCTGGGTTCAAAATTGCTTTCTGCCAGGATGAGGTATAGTCACTCCGTATTTAGTTTTTCTCTAAATTGCTTAACTTTCAAACTCAAAATTATCTTCTTTTTTTTTAAAGTCCCCCCAATATATAGTAGTTATCTGTCACACGTGTACGTTTTATGTTGATACAGGAAGAGAAGAAAAAACTCCAGGAGAGCTATATGAAGACTTTTGAAACTGTATGTAGTCGCATAGAAAGCATCATTTCATCTAACAAATCAAAAGATGGATGGGCAGTAGGCGATAAGGTGAGAATAGTCAAATGATAAAGACACTAAAAATCTCTAATACGTTCTCCTTTACAATATTTTGTATTTCGATATCATTTTTATATGGTTAAAGTCGAATTACAAAAGGTAATTTTATCTTTAATTAAGTAAGATAAAATATAAAATTATTATGTTCAATGTTCGCGAAGAC
The DNA here is from genome assembly GCA_003671525.1 of Saccostrea glomerata. Taxonomy (NCBI): domain Eukaryota; kingdom Metazoa; phylum Mollusca; class Bivalvia; order Ostreida; family Ostreidae; genus Saccostrea; species Saccostrea glomerata. Next base: position 1,076,274 of record PRKT01000026.1, read on the forward strand.
AGTAAAGACCTACGATAATACATGTAACAAATGTATATTCTTATGATGAATCCTATGGTTTTATTTTTGCAGATGAGTTTTGCGGATATCATGTTATTCGAAGTTTTTGAAGGCACCCTTAAACAAGATCCATCAGCATTAGACAAATTCCCCAAAATCAAAGCCTGTCGCCAGAAAATGGAGGCAAACAAGAGCTTGAAAGATTATCTAAGCAAAAGGAAGGAGACACCATTCTAATGTATATAGTTAATTAGATTAATTTATATTGATTATTCTTTGACATTGATGTGAATTATTGACATGCATTAAGTTACTTATTTGCTAGTACTGTACACAAAACTTTACAATTTATAAATAAGAAAAAAATCTGTTATTGTACATCAGTCTAAATTACGGAATTTATATAAATGTAAAGAAAATCACCAGATAAAAAATTAAAACTTTAAAATGATTTTGATGTTGTTATTAAGCGTCTTCGCTTGCTCGGGGTACTGGGTATATTGTGACTACTGCTGTATTGAAAATTGTTACACACACATACTATGTCTATTTCACTCTGTTGGCGTCTATTTTTGTTTTTGTATAGAAAGTAGTTGGTCTGTTAGCCGTCTTTTTTGTACATGTAGTCCCTCAACGAGTTGAGTTACTGTTACTTAAACGCAAAACTGCACAGCATTAAAAATATGTGTATGGAAAGTTAAAGGAAATTTCAACCTGCACAATTTGAACTAGAGGGGGGAACTTGATGCGTGTGTAGAAAAGGCCAGGTGACTTGTCATTGATTTACATTTGATGAATCTGCAGATTAGAATGATGATAGCTTCGAACACACATCAAGTAGATGAAATGCCATTGGAATTTAATGATATTTCTGTTATTTGAAGCCAACTTATAAAAGAAAGTCATAACACCGCAAACAGAAATAGCACAAAAACCTGCTATGTTTTATAAAATTCAAAACATTTCATTCATGTTCAGTGCTCATAAATATAAACTGAACAAGATTGTAATCAGAATCCTGAAATTGATATCAGTCTTTTTTTTATGAACATCTAGGTTGGCAAGTACGTGTATCTCTAATTTTAAATAATTGAACAAATACAAACTGTACAGTGTAATAGAAATCTTGTAGCTAAAATAATTATGGATTTTTTTACCTTTTTAGAATTTAAATAGCAAAAAGGCTGAAATTGGACAAAAACTCAATTTATGACAATACCGTTACCAAAATACCCCTCTCTTGTTTAAGTCTTTATCTTCTGAAAATCAATGCTGAAATGTCTGCATGCATTCAAAATATATGTGTCGCTCTCTTGGCGCAGTGGTTAGAACGTTTGCTCTATATAGTCTCAGACTAAGGTTCGAGTCCCACAAGGCGGAACCTACACACCGGTTCTTTGGATATAGACCGACTGTATAAACCAGGGTCCCATGATTCCTCAATAGTCCAAAACCGGAAATGTCGAGTATTGGTCTAACTTTGTAGTCCTCCATGGTAAGTGGTGGTTTCTCAATATGAGTGAAAAATTCTCGAAGGGGCATGCAACAAACAAACGAAATATCTCTGATAGGACCTTGATAGGCCTAAGTGGTTTCTTTTCCTGGGTATGTTTCTTTTTCATTGTATCAAGTATAATTGCACATAATTACACACAACCTATCACATACATGCACACCCTCTCCCTCACATACACATCTAGCACTTGGACAACTACACGTACAGGCTTAATTCATACGCTCCAATAAGACAAATATCTATCTAGAACTTGGACAACTACACGTACAGGCTTAATCTATACGCTCTAATAAGGCAAATATCTATACTTTGCAGCTGTACGAGTATTGTACAGGTGTCGATTTTAGCTTGTTAAGATACTTGAATGGTTATATTCGTGTTAATTCAAGACATCCTATCATCTAGTATATATATTCTGCATAATTTTTGTTAACCAGTTTCAATTAAGGACCCTCTCTACACAAGTGCAAAATATTTTTTGGACATGAAGAAAAATATATTGTATAAAGGAGTTAATATTGAGCTTATTTATTTAATTTTAAACATATGGTGCGTGGCATTTACCCTGGGAAAAATTTTCAAAGACAACACAGTATAAGTGAATAGAAATTACTGTTAATTACTTCAGTGGAGAAAATACATATAAACAACGCGTTCAGTTAATTTATCTTGGCCTTTTAAAATGTTAAGAATACTTGAATTCATCACAAATTGAGTAATATATTGTTAATTTCTATTTTTTAGAATTTATATCTAAGGGCAGATCACTCTAACTGCCTCTGCCAGAAAAATACCTTAGAATCAAAACTCTTTAGTGTGCAGTGTAGAGAGGGTTCTTAACAAGATGTGGAACCGAGCAATGCAATGGTTTTGCTTCCAAACAAATGAAATATTAACGCACAGGTTTCTTTTAAAATCCTATTTCATGGGCAAGATAATTGCATATTACATCGATTATAAGAATTACGAAATAATGTTTTTGCAATTTCGAAACACTGGGGAATAAAGCACATTGAGGTTATTCATGGGTGTACTGTTCGCGAGGCAATTTTTGTCTTGTTTATTGAAATTTTGTTTAAAAATCCACTTATATATCAGTAAAGAGATTACTCATGCAATGCCACTTAAAAATCATATTTCTTAAAACTAAATGGTCAACATTGAGAGCATGCACTGTCCACCATGTACTATATTTGACAACACAGAGTGAAGCTCTATCACTTACGGTGCAATGGCTAAATACGTGTTGACATACTTTGATGCCCGAGGTCGGGCGGAGCCAGCTAGGATGGTTTTTGCTGTAGCAGGAATTCCTTTTGAAGATCGTCGTATCAAACAAGAAGACTGGCCAGCTTTTAAAGCACGTGAATGACATCCCCCTACTCTTTTCAGCCTGTCAAGTGCACTATAGTTGCAATACTTTAAGGTATTTTTATGGTGCTTTGGGTTATATAATGTAGCTAAGTAACAATTTATGCTGTTTTAAATGATTTGTTTAAAGGTAAAGAGGTTTTCATTTTATTTCAGAGACACCCGCTGGCTCTTTACCAATTCTGGAGAAGGACGGTCAAACTATCACCCAAAGTCTAGTCATTTATCGCCAGCTAGCAAGGACTTTCGGTAGGATGTATGTAAACGATGCTCCTCATAGGCTTCTGGCAGGATAATAAATATGCTCTGGATGAAGTATTTTGGTTGTTCTGGAATTAACTCTCAGAAGAAACTAACACCTTCAACTCTACAGAGTAAGAGACCCGTGAAATTCATGCACACATTGTTTCCTAGATTTTCAAAAGTTAATAAAACAAGGTCCACTGACATAAATTTTAGTATTAGAACTTATTTTCACTCATTGGACATGATTCCTGTTCTCAGAAGACAGTAATTCAATACTTTTTGGGGGAAGGTTAGGCGCTCATTATAATCATAAAAACACTTTGCCTTCTTTAAGTCTTCAAATAGACTGTACCTGCTGTATAGAGGTACATTTTGCATATCATGAAGTTTTACAATCAGTCTTTAAATAATCTCAAAAGTACTAAAGAGAACACACTTTTTGTTCGAACGGTGTTAATTATTTTAGCAACTAATTGATTATATTTTATAGGTCTAGATGGCGAAACCCTATTGGACAAAGCAAGAGTTGAAGAAATTCTTGAATATCTTATAGAAGTAAAAACAGCATGATCCGAAATTGCTTTTTGTCCCCAGACGAGGTAGTTTAAGAAATAAAAATAGAAAAATACAAAACTGCATGCATGTACATATGTAATTTATTATTCAAAACTATTAATGTTTTGATACACCTTTTATGCCATATCTAATATATTATCATTACAATTGGTTGATTCAGCTCTACATCGCATTTTACTGTTATGATAAATAATATTAATACCTTTCTATTCACATTGAGAGAGAGAGAGAGAGAGAGAGAGAGAGAGAGAGAGAGAGAGAGAGATTGTTTACATTGGTAACAATAATGAGAGAAGTAATAGAAAACGTTATCTTAAGCTTGTGTATAAAAGCTGATATTTAATTACAGGAATTCAAAGAAAATTATTAGGTTGCTCTTGACAAAAAATGTACCCAGATAGAAAAGATAATGTCATGTAGCGAATCACCAGAAGGCTGGGCTGTTGGAAAACGGATAAGGATATCGATACAAAGATTTTAATTCTAATTTCTCAATAGTTCATCATGAAGGTCAAAGGTGCCATCTTTTTTATTCTTTAAGCCAAAGGCTCATCAGATTTTATACAGAATATAAAGAATACAGAATAAAACATTATATGCAAAATACACATAGGATTTAGATATTAATAGTAACTAGTGCTAATTGTAACGGGGACCGTTACAGATGTTCCCCAAACGCTCCCCATGTCCCTTATCGTGCCTTATTCCTCTAAGACCTTTTATAAATATGCTAAGTATCCCAGGATTTCATTTAAGAATATAAAAGTTACAATGATATCAACTATCAACGATATATTGTTTAACGTTTTGCATGCGCGCACACGTACAAGTACATGCATATGCAAGATGATTATGGCATGTTGATTAAGCGATTAACATATCTTTCTATCCCGCGAATCAAAGAAAAAAATACATATATAAATTTACCATTTTTCAAGCATATGTCATATTTTTAATATATCGATTCACATTTTATTTCTCTACTTATTTTAACCTCGGGCTCAAAGTTGGTTTTATTCCGACGACAAGGCAGGGTTAAAGTCGACTAAGGGTATCACGCCAATACCTAACCAATCAAAATGAACTTATTCAATAGTAGTTCCATACATGGAAAAGGGATTTTCCTTTCTGTTCAGAATTTTTTTAATATTTCCTCTCAGGCCATTTTGACAACTCTGATACTGGTGCCTGGTAAATTTTATATACTTTGTAAATAAATATATAAAGGTTTTTTGACCGGAACTATTCATTTTTTCCAATGCATAGGGGGCTACTCTCTGGGTTTTACAAGAGATGTTTAAAAAGACATTCGTGTCAGCTAATGTGACCTATATTGTTTAACACCTTCTTATTAATATTTTTTTCATGAATGCAAATATCTGATTATTTTACGAAGGAGCGTACATGTATATTGATTTTTAATATACCGAAAATCGCTATTTCTGGGGATTGCGTAATTCTAAAAAAAATTCAAATAAATTTCAAAGGTAAATTAAACAAAGGATGCTTGGTATTAAAATATTATTTCAAATCAGTAGAATTGAATGCTATTAACGACATCTGAATAAATAGGCTATAAAAGGCTTATATGCCAACTTTGGTCATCTGCACTTTAATTTTAAACACGACAGGATTTGTAATTTTTTCTGTATAAATTAATAATTTCTATATACTTTGGAAACTCAAATGAAATATTTTAATACACTTTCCTCGAGCTCTTTTCTGCAGTTTTCCTGAAATTTTATGTGGGTCCGAGGTGTTATTTGAGTTTAACAGTGATTCTCTACGTTGCCATTAATTTGATTTGTTTGTGTGTGTGTGTGTGTGGTGGGGTGGGGGGTTATTTTTATTCTTAACCTATTTAACGTTGGAGTTGAATCTTGTATCTTATTCCAAGAACTTAAGATTGATTGTGACATTTGGATGAAAGGTCAAGGTCATTAAAAACCACCACCTCTTTAACTTCTAACCTGTCAACCGAAATAAACTCTGAAAGGTGTTTCTAGATACATGTACATGTACTTCATGTTTCTTTTTACCCTTGGGTCAAGGACAAAGGTTAAGGTCGATTTCAAGTTCATAGGTCAAGGTGATTTTGGTAAATAGCTAATATCAACATTTTATTCAGGTTACCAGTGACCTTGACCTAAGTTTCAAGGTCAAGGGTAAAAAGATCTGCATGCTTCAGTATGTTACATGTCTTGACATTTAGAAGTTCTTAATTCTGCATGAACATCAAACACTCAAGTATACTGTCTTTTAATACATTGTGTGCGGTCGCATGTGCATGCACGTCCATGCATTTACTTTTGATAGTAGTATAATGTAGGCAATCATTATATCTATTCATATTTGAAATTTCACCCTGTATTATTGAGAACCAAGAAAGTTGTAGGCATTTAAAGTTTTAGCCAATCAGATTGCAGCACACGTGCATGTGCGTGCGTTCATGATTATTCTTATATATCATGCTGTAGATCTTCATAATGTAAGACTATGTTCAAAATTTCAAAGGATTTTGTCAGAAAACAAAATAGATATTTAGACTTTTAGTTTCAGCCAATCGCAGCGAAGGGCACCTGCATGCGCGTGAGATCTTGCTATTTTGACCATGTCATCATGTCTATACTACTATTATATCCTTATATTATGAGTTTCAAAGCATTTCATCCAATATTTAAAAAGTTACGGCTAAATCTATTATATTGGTCATTTCACGTGTTACACGTGCGCGCACATGCACGCACGTGCGCGCAAAATGACCTTCGTTCCGCACATCTACATAACATACCTAGTGACCCTAAAAAGGTTTCACCTAGATCGGATGAGTAGTTTACGAGAACACTCGCGGACAAAAAAGTACCGGAGAACAAAGAAAAAATTCAGAAAAAGTAAAAACAATATGTTCCCAAACTTCGTTTGGGGAACATAATTACAAATAAAACTTTCGTAGAGCAGTAGCTTTATGTAAAATTTTTCCAAATTTTCTTACAGATCAAAGGTTGTCATTTTGAATGCCTCTTAATCTAATTGCACTCAATTACGCAGTACTCTTAAACATACATGCAGTGTATTTTTAAAATAAAGGGTATGGAGAAAAAACAGTATTCAATATCAAAGTCCATAAAGCAACAAAAAAATTGGAGCAGAGGAAACACGGTCCTCCAAAACTTCAGAGGTGGGATCAGGTGCCATGGAGGAGTGAGCATCCCCTGCCGATCGGTCACATCCGCCATGTGCTTCTTGACATAATCGGGAAATAACGAAAAAATCGTCGTCAATACAGTGTAAAAATAATGGACTAACAATTAGCAGAGAAAACTTCAGTCAGTATTTGACTCAATGATAAATTGTATTTGCTGATAAGGTCAGTGTATCGACCATAGAACTTACGAAATGATGACTTTAAACGAGATTGCTGATATTCTTGTTTTTTCAACTTGTATATACCGGGTATGCCAAAAACTTATACAATGTAATATGTTCTTTACTGGAAGGTCTAGGAGATCTGATCCAAAGGACCATAGTTAAACCTAAATAATCAAGACTTAGTCCATCGTCAAATTTTGATCTGAGCTTTCTTTCTGGCTCTATGATGCGTATTTTCTTTCATTTTTCTCAGGCGTTTCATCTATTTGAACTTTTACCCATGCATTTATACTAGACTTCATTGTCATTGAGAATAATCAGATGAATACCAGTAGTTGGTAAAGAGACTGATGTGTCTTCTGCTTCGTGTTTTTCAGATGTCGTTTGCAGACATGTTGTTTGAGGCCTTCGAAGAAATCGTTGCCCAAAATCCATCAGCTTTAAACGGTTTTCAAAAAATCAAGTCTTGTCGACAGAAATTAGAAGCAAACTAAAACTTGAAAACAAATCTCTCAAAACGGAAACATACTAGATTCTAGTGTTTCTATTTAACTTTTTCTTCTCAGCGAAATTAATATCCAAAAATTTACTTTTCCTCGGAAGTGATGCAAAATAAGATTTGAAGGTTCTATTTTTGAGTTATTTGTTGTACACCACAAAGTAAATGTACTTTAGAAAATCTAACAGTAACCGTCTGCAAACACGAGATAAAAAAGTTCTGTAAACCCATTACCGATCCATATTGTTTGACCTCATTTAACCTGGCATATCCTTTTAAGTACAATGGCTACAATTTAGCTAAATCCCAGTATTGCTATAAAACAACAACTGTATAATGCATTGTACTCCTACAATCAATATCGCCCCATTATGATTCAAATACAAAGACCGAATTTACGTTCTTTTTAAATCTAAGCAAGTTAACAACAATTGGGAATCAAACATTAGAGCTATGCTTTGAATTCTTTATCAAGATGAATGCAAAGTACATAATTCTTTTTTTATTCACATTACTCGAAATTAAATTACCATTTCATATGTATTCATTCGTTTTTGAGAGACAATGACAAAAGAATTTAAACTTCAGTGCTTTAACTAGCAACAATTTGGTCAAAGACATCAATATGACATTTTAAATGTGAATGTTACAAGAATTAGAATAATTTGCCATGAATAAAAAAAATGAAGTTTTCAAAAAGGAAAAGTACATCACAAAAACTTAAAAAATATTAGTAACGATCTGTGTTTTCTCCCATGGTATTCATGAATGAAAAAAAGTCCATATAAATTCAATAGGCCAAACCTGAATTTTGAAAATAATTCAAGTAGTTACAGTTTCCACAACCATGATGTTTTTTTTATTCTTATTCAAAAATCAAATTATGGTTAAAATGAAGCATCAACAACAGTTTTATCTCACTTTCTAGAGGACCGAACACTAAAACGTTGTCTTATTACCCGGTACATGTATAATTATACAATGTACATTGTACCTTGACCTTAGCAAAGAAATTTGCTTTGGTAGAAACACCCTGCAGTGAACCCTACTAGCAGATCTAGATTCGTAGACTAGTTAAATAATGGTATCAGGTTATGCAATAATTGCATACAAAAATGTGTTACTTATATCCGCCTTTAAGATTTTTAAAAGGAACATGACTTAATAGTCATAAAATAGAACTTTAAAACTTCTTATGATTAGTTAACATAAAGACGTGGTAAATTTTGCCTTTTTAATTTTCAATACCAGGTATTTAAACCCCATTTCAAAGCTAATACATGTACATAAAATATATTAGTGGAAAATTAAGGGTGAAAAATATTGTATCCAATAAAACCCCTCACCGCACAATGTCCGTAAGGACAAAATGCCTTTCACAGTATGATGTTTTCTAATGTGACGTAGAAAACACACAATCACAGGCAAGATAGGTAGGATATCTACTAAAATAATCGTTTGTAAAGCGAGAGATGGCTCGTAATGTTAAAATTCCTCAGAGAGCTACACTGTCCGCAAGAAGGTCACAACAGAAAGATTAGCCTTAAAACCAAGGTCGTATCAAGACAACAAACTCATCTGGATGGTTAAAACGCTGCTATAGTTTACTTTTTACAAGGTTTTTACTAGGTTTAGCGAAATTAATTATCTATTGAGAAGAAAACATCGAAATTACTGTTTAATCATATGTTCAAACAAAGAGTTTTAAAAAAGAATTAGTCGTCCTTATAAGATTTTATCTGAGCAAATATTTGTGTTTACAACTTTTGCTTTTTATCTTCAAAGTATTTGGTGATCAAAACGCTTATCTACTTGCGAAATGTTTTTTTTTCCATTATGATAAATGTTGGGGATTTGAAAATGTAGTTTTTGTAAACGTTTTACCCCCTTATGAAATAGAAAAAAAACAGGTAAATTAAATTAATTAATAGTTTCCTTAATTGCATTTATTTCTATAAATTTGTTTTTGCTTTTTTTTAATTTCAATTTATTTATTGTTTAGTTAAAATTATTTTTTGTTAATGTACGTCTTTCTCGTAACGAAAAATATTGAATTACAATTAATATTTACATTTTTTGCATGAAAACAAACACAGAAATGTTTAGTAGCAACACAGATAAGGATCCTAGTTTTTGACCTCATTGACACGAAAGGGGTGAAATTTCTCCCACTTAATCCTGGCTGTTAATTGTACCATTTGACATTTACTTCTATACAATGTGTATAATTTGGAGGTTTTTTTGTCTAAAATTTAATTTAAAATTGTTAAAATTTTTATGAGACTGAGCTGATTTTCACCTACTATGACATAACGAAAGGAACAAAACTGAACATTTTATTTTTTCATGAGCAGGTCATATTACACTGGCTTCTGAGAGAGTTTAAATGAAGACCAACACAAAACACCAAGAGTATTTAGGAAACCAGTGGGCATGAAAATATTAATGATTCAATAAACATAGTCAGGAGATATTTCCAGATCCACTCACCGATTTAAGCCAGGGTATCAATATTGCCACATTTACAGACAGCCAAGTTTGAAATCTTAAACAACGATGAACACAAAGTTCATAGTTAATAGATTTTTCCTAGACACAATATTGGAGATCAGGCCTAAGAAAATGAACAGAATAACTCCATTAAACAACATTGATTTACAAAGCTAAAATACAATAGATTTTGGACAGGAAAGTAGTTTTATATAAAAAAAAAATCGTACAAGAAATATAATTCAAAATTGTAATTTTTGATACGAAGGTCTATGTAAGTACAGAATTGTTTTTGTTAGTTATAATTGTTTGTTGCTCATCACGTTAAAACTTCTCAAAGATATTAAAAATAATATGAACATTTTTTTTGAAGATACGACTTCATGGAAGAAAGGGACAATTGAAAAGTAAGCCGAGATTTAAAGACCTTGAAAATGATTTTTTTTTTAAATTTCAATATTAACCTTGAACATGAATAAGTTAATGTCAATAATTTCAGGCATTGATCAATTTAAACAATTTGTTTAAAGTATACGTTAAATAATTACCCTGGCATGTGATTTTCCGTGGTCAAAATTAAGAACAAGTCCAGATCGGGTATATAAAGCTCGGTATCGACTAAACCTGACCTCATTCGTGTCAAAGAAGGGAACATCAATATAATGCCTAAGTACGTGTTCACCTATTTTGACGGACGGGGTAGGGGGGAACCCGGGAGGATGCTTTTTGCCGTGGCTGGAATACCTTTCGAGGACCGTCGAATCAAGCAAGAGGACTGGCCAGCTCTTAAAGCAAGTGGGTATCAGTTTTATCTTTATTGAATGTAATATTGATATAACGATATTCTTTTTGATAAATTTTAACCACAATATCAAGTTTACACAATTGCTAATGTTCTCAAAAATGTTAAAATTTCCCCATTTTAAAGCGCTTTTCTGTAATGTACAGCTTGTGGATAGAAGTATTTAATTTTTGTTCTTTGAATTCTTGTTGGTCTATGAGACTTATAATGATTGTATTACAGAAACTCCCGGTGGGTCACTACCAGTTTTGGAGATAGATGGCCAGCCTATCACTCAAAGTCTGGTCATTTTTCGACATATAGCAAGGACTCTTGGTATGTCGAAATATAGAACTTTTTGTAAGAGGCAAATTGCATGATAGTGAAAAACCAAAAAATTTTCACAAGGATGAAATAGATTTTAAATACACTTCATTTTGCGGGATCGATGACACAATGATTGACTCGATCATAAAGCATTCTGATGAAGGAAAAATAACCTTTAATTCATTTTGCCAAGAAGTAGACCATTTAAATGTTCACACGTTTACTTTGTGATGTTTATTCAGGAAAAACTTGTTTATATATCGATACTTTATGTTCTATTAAAAGGTTTAGATGGACAAAATTTGTTGGACAAAGCAAGAGTAGAAGAGATTGTAGAATATCTTGTTGAAGCCAAAGCAGCTGGATTTAAAGTATTTTTTGGTCCCAAGGATGAGGTATAAAACCAAATCAAATACTTAATAAGTATACAAGCTATCAAACAAATGTTCATGCAAATATCTACAAATTGATGCTGGAATTCTATACATTTCCTTGTAACGCACAGTTAAACAAATAATAAAAATGCAATATACATGTATACTCGCAAATGATAAGAAACTCCATGTCTATTACATACTGAGTCTACACAATGTTTAATATTTGGTCACAGGAATCACAGAAAAAGCTGAAAGAGGATTACATGGCAGCTGTAGAGAAATCCTGTACTCAGATAGAGAGAATCATGTCCTGCAATAAATCCTCGGACGGTTGGGCTGTCGGCAATAAGGTAAAAGTTTTCACGTGATTAATCTGAATATAGAAATGCCAAAACGAGGCAACAAAACAATTGCGATCATTTGATTGGTTTGGAATTTCAGATTTCATTTGCGGATATCATGCTGTATGAAGCATTTGAATCCACTGTTGAAAATCATCCAGCTGCATTAGACAAGTTCCCTAAAGTCAAGGCCTGTAGGCAGAAAGTCAAGACCAACAAGAAGATGCAAGAATACCTCAGCAAAAGAAAGGAAACGCCATTCTAATTTCTCTAGTCATTACAATATATATTTATTAGTAAGAATGTCACTTTTATAACTGAATATGTAACTGATAGAAAGGATATTACTTTTTTGTATCATTTGCATGGAATTCGTGTGCATGAGCATTAAATGACTTTGTAAAGATGAATTGTTTTATTTTAACCTCAGTTTTCTTAAAATTATATGTATTTAACTTATAGTTAGCTTTTTTGTATTTATAATCTTATATTTATATTAAATGAGAAATAGAAATTCAAAAAAAGTGTTCATTTTATATTTTACTCTTAACAAAAAAAAAGAGAGACGTTAAAGGTACATGAAATGGTTTTTTCTTAACTTTTACGTTTTATTATTGTTTCAAAATGGTCAAAATATGCGGTTGTTTATCAATGTATTGTTCATGATCCCAATGTATAAACAATATACATATAAACGCTGTATTAAAATTGTTTTGAAGTTCAGTTAAGCCTTAAATGAATGAATTTCGGTTATGAATTAAGAATTATGAATGCATTAAGGTTACAATACAAAACAGAAAGAAGGAGGACTCAGAATGCTTTTTTTAATAGTGCAAGTTACTATAAACATATATATCAAAAGAAAAAAAAATATAATTTAAAGCCAATCGATGACCGTCATGCTAAGTTTATTTTTCTAGCTCTATAATTAAGTAAAGTTATTATTTTCCTCCCGTTTTCAAAATAACAAATTGAAAGGAGAAAAACAACATCCGACAATGTCATGAAAATATGAGCTGAGATTCATTACATATTTCTTTAGGAAATATGTTACAATTTCCATGAATCTATGTAGGTGAATACAGGATTCATGCTAGCATAGCTCAGTATATAACCTGCGTAGCGCATCAGTCAGTAGTTAGTTAGTTTGTTTGTTTGTTTAACGTCCCTTTCTCGAATGTTTCACTCATATTGAGGCGCTATCACTTTACGGTGGAGGGCTGCAAATTTAATATTTTACTCGACACTAAGGGCCTTTTTGAGCATTGAGATTATTTTTTACATGAGACCGGTGTCAACGTCCCTGAGTGGTATTTGTACCTGGACTTAAGGATTAACGCCCATCGAGCAAATGCTCTGGCAACTGTACCACTCATTAGATAGATTTGCGAGTAATTGTTTTGAAATTTACTTAGCGAATTTGAAATTGTTGCAAAATAATATTGTTCAAAATCAAGTCAAAATATGCAATTTCATGTTGGCAGGAAAATGAATCTTCAATGTTAATGAGTTCAGTCAAATATTGCAGTCTTCCAGGGAATCGACGATGTCCAAGAAAAAAGATAGAATTCGAAGATATAAAGACTTAAAAAAAAAAAAAACAGAATAGAACACTTTCTTTAAAACTTTCACTTTTTTCTACAGTAATATACATTTTAATGTTTCAGGTAAAGTGATTTTTTTTAAATTCATTTGACTTTTCTTATGTGGTAATATTAAGTTGAAGAATTTTATTTATTTCGAAAAAAAAACTTTTGGTTAAAAAAGTCCAGAGAAATGAATGGAGCACTAAGTGTAATTTTTTTTTTCTCCACAGGCCCCTAGAGAGAAAAGAGAACTGTGTAAATCTAGGACATCTGTGACAGTTCAAACACTGGCCCGGGTCATTTCGAAACTGGTAAACAAATACAAATCATTAAATTGACTGATGAATAATTCAGTCCAGTTCATCGTATCGGAGAGTCGGCATGCCAAAGTACGTTTACCATTATTTTGATATTCGGGGGAGGGGCGAGCCGGGGAGGATGCTTTTTGCCATGGCGGGGATACCTTTCCAGGATGAAAGGATACCTCAAGCTGACTGGCCAAGGTTCAAAGCAAGTAAGTTTATTAAGTTGTTTTGCATTTATGATGTACACTCGTGGTATTTCTGCCCCGGAAAATCTTTTTGAATAAGCAAAAATAAGAAACTTTATATTTACGTAAAAGAGTCGAAATTATTTTTGCTTTTTTATATCACTGAACACTATTGCTCTTTAGAATATTCTTGCATGAAAGTGGGGTTTATTTTTATCATTCAGCTTAAGTGCTCACCCATTCAGATAATCAAAAGCACATTTAAAAAAAAAATTTAAAGCATGAAATTTTCCATGAGATTGCTTGGAAATGTAATAATACTTTAATGAGCTAAATGATTTTACTTTCTTTAATTTGTTTTCCATAAAACTGCTGTAATCTGCACAACTTAAGCTTTATCTTCAATGAAGCAAGCTTTATATTTTTTCTTAACAGAAACCCCAGCCGGCTCTCTCCCCTATTTAGAAATAGATGGAACAGTTCTAACCCAAAGTCTTGTTATATTTCGACATCTTTCTAGAATGTTTGGTAAGAGTTTCTTGGCATACATTAAATGATTCTTAAACAAATGCTAAATATGATATAAATATAATACTAAAACAATAAAGAAGATTAAAACAAGGTATTTTATCTTCAATCTGTATTTGACTCTTGTTTATTTTCAGGACTCGATGGCGACTCTATACTGGATAAATCAAAAGTAGATGAAATTACGACATATCTTGCAGAGATGAAAGAAGCAGCATTTAAGTGTTATCTCGGGCCGCAAGATGAGGTATGAAATATACAAATAAATGTACATGTAGATATCACATAATGAAAATAATCGAAAATATAAAAACATTTTCCTAAGTATAACCTTATTATAATCTCGTAGAAGTTTACAGTTTGAGATTAGTTTTTAAAATAATAGTTTTAAAAAATTTGTCATCTTTACAAAGGAATCACAGAAGACATTAAATGCCCAATTTGTGGATACTGTGAACAAGTCTTGTAAGCGAATCGATGAAGTAATATCCACTAATAAAAATTCAGTTGGCTGGGCTGTGGGCAAAAAGGTGAGAGAGTAAAAATCTGGGACTTTAAATTGTGTACATAACCCTGTAATATTTGTAGGAACACCGAGGGGTTTGTTATGTAAAATTTTAGTTTGATGGAAAACTACGAGTCTTTTAACAAAAGATCAAGGAGAATTGACTTTTAGACAGAACCAAGACAGAGAAAGTTGAACAAAATCTGTTTTTCTTTGTAGCTCACTTTTGCGGATATATTTCTCTTTGAGGCATTTGACGTCGTTTTACAAGGCCAGCCGAATATTTTACACAAATATCCGCGGATTCAGGGTGTTCGTCGTAAAGTGGAAACTCATAGCGTCATGCAGAAATACCTAAGTCAAAGAAAGCAAACGGCATTTTAAAGACTTTTATTACCACAATGTAAATTTCTGAAAAAAATTGCATTATACACATATTATAATTTTTATTGCTTTGAAAGATGGTGAGCAAATATATATAATCATGAGGCAATACATTGAAAAAAATATTTAGGGTTTGGAAATCGAAATTAGCTAGGCCTGTAACAAAATGCACAATCATAAGTATTTATCAGTAGTCTACACTATATTTCTGTACTCTTACACTTTAATTACTCTAGTTCAATGAAATTGACATACTTACAGCTGAGATTTATCAAGTAAAAGATATAAAAATACGCTACATTTGTATATAAATATTGCAGACATTAGATACTGATTTCATATTAGGGAATCGCTGAGGTACACTGGGATGAAGAGATTCATTATTGAGGGTAAATATTTATGGTTTCCATTTTCAGAAGGACTAATTTATAGATGGAATGTGCTTTTGTATATCCTTAAAGTAGATGAAACAAGAATATCAGAAGTCTTGCTTAAAGTCATCACTTTGTATGTTCTACGTCGATATAATGACCATGTCAGCATATAAAATTTATCATTGAGTCAAATGCTGACTGACGTTTTTCATACTAATTGTTATTCCATTATTTATACACTGAATTGACGACGGATTTTTTCGTGTTTGACAAGGAGTGTGTGACCGGTCTGCAGGGGATTCTCAATCCTCCTTGGCACCTGAGCCCATCTATGATATTTTGGGTGTCCGTGTTTACTCTGCTCCTATTTTGTATTGTTTTATGGACTTTTGATTTTGAAAATTGTTCGTTATCTTCACATGTTTCATTTTAAGTTATCGAAACAAGAAATAAAATATATGGAGATAACAACAGTATTCAATCTCTGAAATCCATTTATACAATTCAAATCAGGAGAAGAGCAAATAGACCTCTAAAAAATCAGGTATGGGATAACGTGTTATCGAGGAACAAGCATCCCCACCGACCTGTCACACCGCCGTGTGCTCCTTTTTTCATGATCGGGAAATAACTAAAAAAAATCCATCGACAATTCATTGTGTAAATATGTTAATGTTTTGAAAAATGCGAGTCAGCATGTAACTCAAATAATGGATTGTATTTGCTAACAATGTCATTGTATCGATCACAGAACTTACGAAACGATGGTTTTAAACAAGACTGTTGATATTCTTGTTTCATCAACTTGTTTATCAATAACTTACCTCGTTCTTTAAATTTTTCAAAGGTAGAGCATACTTTCTAATATCTTATCAACTGAGAGATATAAACTCCGTATTCAGTTGATAAGGATAGACTGCTTCACAAGTATGGAAAGTTTAAGTCACGTGTATCATACAGCTTTGTTGTTAGGTTAAAAATTAATGTCTTTTCCTGGTAAAATAGCCAATAAGAAACAAAAGTACCAGACTGACCTTGTGGCATCTTTTATTTCAAACTCACTGGGATATATTATATCAACAGATGGATAGAAAACTAGAGGTACTGTGAGCGATGAGCTCACTAAATGATACCCCCCGCCTCCCATATGGTTATAACTGGTGAAAAAGTCCATGTTTTCCTGTGGCCGGGAAACCCAAAATATGTGTCGGATCAAAAAGTAAAATAGAAGGTGCACAATGGCAATATGTAATAAAGATTCTGTGAAAGTTTCATCAAATTTCATTCAGTGGTATGAGAGGAGTTGCGGATAAGAGATGGGTACCCCCAAAGCGTAACGGACGGACAGACGGACGGACGGAATTAACGATTACTATATACCCTCCCGCTTTTCAAGCGGGGGGTATAAATATATTGTTAATTGAGAACGATTTATCTAGATGTCGAGTTGATATCCACAACAAGTGTTTTCTTTTTTTCATGAACAAGATTTTGAATTAATTCTGCTTCAAAGGAATAGAAAAGTAAGTCTGCTTAAAACGGGGCACAATTGGCACAATGGGATTTCCAACATATTATTGGAAAACCTGGTTTCTAAAAACCATACAGATATTTGTCAATCAGAAGCAATCAAACATCTTTTTAATATCAACTTCAGAGTACTTGCGTGCACAATGTCTTTAACAAAATAACTTTGCAAATAACCAATGATAAGGAACAATGTACATGTAGGTAAATTTAAGAGTTCCACTTTTATTGAAAAAGCAGCTGTCAATGATGTCGAAAATTTGTCATGAGGAATGGTGGTTACTTACATGTATAAGGTTGAAAAGTCGTACACTGCAAGTTTTTATATTAATTTTTGTAAAATGAAGATTTCAAGTTTTCCAAACGTTCTTTGGAATTTTTAAATATCCACATTTGATTTATTTCTCGAATATTTTGTTGTACAGTACTTTCGTAGTTAAATGTTGTTAATATTTTAGTGAGGATAAAGAAAGAGGCTTTGTAGAACATTTACTGGAATCTACTGTTTATCTTTGTTCGTACTTTGAAGTTCTGTATTTGAAAAATAATATTTATACCCCCCGCTTGAAAAGCGGGAGGGTATATAGTAATCGTTATGTCCGTCCGTCCGTCCGTCTGTCTGTTATACTTTGGGGTACCCATCTCTTATCCGCAACTCCCCCGATACCACTGGATGAAATTTGATGAAACTTTTACAGAATCTTTATTACATATTGCCATTGTGCACCTCCTATTTTATTTTTCGATCCGACACATATTTTGGGTTTCCCACAACAAACGATGGACACTCCTATTATATTCATATGGGAGGCGGGGGATATCATTTAGTGAGCTCATTGCTCTTAATACCTCTAGTTTAAATAGTTGAAAGAAATTATCAATTAATATTGTCAGCAAACAGATTAATTTACGGTATCAAACCTAATATCTTGTCAATTATTTATTGTAAAATATCAAATTCATCTGTTTTATCGATATGATATGAGATAAGGGTTAAAAGGTATTAAGCAATTATTTTAGTTTATGTCAACACATGTAGAAGAGATTTTTGCCAACATTTCAATTCCAATGAAGCTATAATAGTCGACAGGTCCATTAAGATACTCTAATTACAACGGACCTTGCGAATTACTAGAATTACAAATTTTATACAAAGGTTTTTTTTCTTGCCAATTGGGACATCTGAGAATTTGTTCTAAAGCATTTTTTATGAAATTGTTATCAAGGACTATAACCACATAATCTTTCTCTTTCTCCTTTTTCTCTCTGGTAAGAGAGATAACTCATTTGATGAGTACGTATTTATGTTCAACACAACTATTTTCTGCCTCTAATATTCTATATTTTGCTTGAAAATTTCTTTTATCCAGAAATTTTATTAACTTAGTAAGTGAAAAGTTGATTGTGTCTCTAAAGGGAAAAATCGTTTAGAAAATCATTTGACTACACTGTGGTCACAATCTTTAGATGATAATATCTTTTTAAACTCCGTGTATATGGGTTATTCTTATTTTTTCTGCAAAAAACTTTAATATTTATGCGCTTTCGTTAAAACAAGGAATTAATTCTCAAAATTACTTGATTTGATTTTCTCTCCATGTACACTTGACAGAGTTGCTTCATTGAATAACAAGTACATGTTCAAGATACATCTGAGATATAATGAAACCACCTTTAAAAATAACTAAGATGATTTTATTGAGATATTTAGATAGAGTATATCGACGACATATTAACATTTAACAATAATTACTTCCAATGATATGTCGACTCGATATATCCCAGTGAACTTGAAATAAAGCATGCTCTACGTACGAACAATTTCAAAAACGAGACAAACAATTGACATTCAATTTGCTGTAAAAATATATCAACAATTTCGTTGACTTCGATCGTTGAAAGTAACTTCTTTTCAAGTTCTATGGTCGATACAGTAATTGTAAACAAATGCAGTCTATTAATAAGTAAGTTGAATTTTATCCGTTTGCCAGATTATGACTGTCACAAATAAAAGAAGACATGCGGACAAGACGAGTCGACTTCTAATGATGTTAGATGTTCGTATTTCCTCTGCTACTGATTTATATTGCTTCTAGGACATTTGAACTAGATTTTTTTGTTCGTTTTCTCTTGATTTCAAGAGAAATACGTATATATTTATGATTATCTTTTTATAGTTCTGTAAAAATTCTCGATCTTGACATAGATTTTATTGTTTCCGACTAAAAACCACGCATGGTGATCGACTAGTTTAAGTTTTCTCTGCATGTCTGTATTTAGGGGTAGGAGCAAAGATATGTTTTTGAGCAGATCATTTAAGATTGACTTTTAACAACCAACTTTCTTGTATTATATTACAGTACTTTGCTGAAACAAATCATAACAATTCTGCTTGATCAACCCTTCGCTTAATTTTTCTTATCTGGGATTATATTTTGTTTTGTTTTTTATGATTTGTTTTTGTCGTTGTTCTTTAAAAGGGCAGTGAACAATAGCATTTAATCAAATTATGGTGTTATTCTTTACCTAGAGTGTAGAGAAAGATCAATTTCATTTTGAAATAACTGATTTAACAGTAGATTTCCTTGTTTTGAACTATATGATGTCACAAAGATATACACTGTAGTGTACATCAAGGTTATTTCTGTACCTGTGTATCATGAGTTCTCTACGGTTAAAAGTCACGATGCCTCGTTACTACTCTTATCAATACACGCACAGAACTCAACTTCAATGAAGTGCCATACTCGGTATTGTAATTTTTGAATTTACCGGGTGGTAGAATAAAGAAAAATGACAAATTGTTGTATTTACTACCACCAAGTAAATTTTAAAAAAATTACATTATATTAAGGTCAGACGAGACGTTCCCAAAATATCTGTTTTATATATCTCCATAATGTATGAAAAATATACGTTTTAATTACTCTCTGATTTCTAAACCGGTTTCTTATTGTTTTCAAATATTTAAAACAATAAAAATGTGATTTTGGCAAATTAAGTTTTTTCCTTTAAGGATTATAAGAAATGCCATCCTCTGGTGTCTCGCACAAATGCCCGGTACGATACCTCAATTTTTTGTCAGTAAACATGTTAAAGTAGTAATTCTTCAATGACAAAATCTTGGAAAAAATTATATTATTGAGGAACGTCTCGTCTGTCCCTAAGACAGAATGAATTCATGAAAACACTGTTCTGATAAACTAATACTGTGTAAATGTGAATAAACAAAGTGGAAGGAGTGGACAGAAAACAAGTCTGAACTTTATGAAGATAAAGATTATGACAAACAGATAAAGTAATGTAAAGGAACGGATGTTGTACTTCTAGGATGTGAATTGAAGGTTCCATTTTCAAGGCTAAGTTTGTTTTACGACTATGGTGGCTTTAAATGGCCACTAAAAATAATTTTTACAATCTTTCTTTGATGTCTGAAATTTATTCAAAATGCTTCCAATTTAGATAATCATAATAAAAGTATAATAAAACTATTTATTTATTATCGTATACTAGTATTTTATAACTCAATCTCATTTTGATGTTTGTTCGATTTCATCATTTGAGGACACTTCTCTAAAACGCCAAACCTAAGGAAAGAAAACTTAGGTAGTTTATAAACAACTCAATGAAATAAAAATAAATACTTTCCCCCCAAAATTGATATATGTTTATAATGATGAATGTAACATGTCAATGAAGCTTTGATTCATCAACTTTTATCTTTTTTTTCTTTTTTTTTTGCAGAGATGTAATAATGACTTCGAATTCTCAATAACGTATGACTGAGGTATACTTTTGAACTTAAATGACAAAAATTGATGGATCGAAACCCAAAATTACATTTAATTAACAAACAAATAACCAAACTGGACGAATAAAAAGAATTATTTCTTTTTTCCCATGCAAACGTCAATCATAGATTTAAGGAAAAGTACTACACACATGTACTAGTATATGTAGATATATATTGTATATATCTATTCAAAGGGGAAATTATAACTTGAGCTTCCATAGTTTTGAAGATTATACGATTGATATTTTCCATGATTTCTTAAAGGTGTCTAGCGAAGAAAAAAATAAGAAATCGTGATGTGGTCATGATTTGTGAAGTATCGTCCTTAAACTTATCCCTTTGATAAAGACTCAGTTGACAATGATCTTAAACTGTGTAATCGTGGATAATTTATACTTTGATCATGACTTTATCAGCGATGTTACTTTATAATCTTTTGCAAACTTCGGGAAGGTCTTCCAAACAAAGTTACTTGTTAAATGATTACTTCAAAAGTCGGATGTACTCTAACTTCAGTAAGTTTGTAATTTTAATCAATTGTACATAGAAAAATTGTCGAAATTTGCTGAAATAATTTATCACATAATTTTCAAATTGACATTTGAATGAAAGCCTTCAGTGAGTCTTAACTTTTATCTGATAATTTTTTTTCCACAGTTAAACCTTTTTAATCTGACCCATTTTTTACTTTTCTTGTTTTTCATTCGTTCGTTGCTGCATGTGTAATTACGCTATCAGACTAAGTAAACTACCATTGATAAAAGTGACCGCGTTATAAAGAGGCAAACCTTCAAGTCGCACGCCTTAGCGAGGTCAAATTAGACAAAATTTAACAACAAAAGGTGTTCTTACAATAATTGCTTTATTTATCAACTACTTCATTAAGGTATGTATTTTCATATGGCATCTTTTAAGTCTTAATCTATAAAATCATGTACATGTACTAGCATTTCCTTTAAAAGTTGTTTTATCTCATTAAGAAATTCCTATTATAGGCAGATTTGTTGAAGGTTTTATACTGAGAAATTTTCAACATAGGTGCATCTGGAGGCTATCGATAAGGACCACTTTGATAGAAGAAAACCGGTATCTTCTCGGATTTTGGTTGTAGCACATATACATGTACAAGTATTTCCTTTTTCTCGAAAACAAGGCATATGGGTCTTGGCGATCACCTGTACTCGGCGCTTGCGTATACATACAGTCTACCTTTTTTGTCAGTGGCTATTGCGACATTTGACCTCAGTTTATACGGTATCAACATCCCACTGTAGGATCGAACCCTCAACGTAAGCATCAAATCCTTACTCAACACCCTAACCACTGCGCCACGCGTACGACCTGGAGTACTTATATTAGTAATTTCAGTAAAGTGTGAAGTTTTGCATTACGTCAAACCCTTAACCCCATGATGACACCTGCGCTCAAGGAAAATAGTACACGCCTCCTAACCGCAAACTTTACGACTGGAACTTTCTTTTTAATCCCTGATTGGTTGCTCGTGCAACAGACTATTTCCGTGTCAATGATATGAATTGAACAATCACACAGCAGGGACGTGAATTGTTTACGCTGGATGCATCTGTCGAAAAAGATCGTGACGTAATGCAAATCTTTACACTTAACTAAAATTACTAATATGTACATCAGAAAGTAATATAATCAACATAGTATTGCGGATGTGCAATGACAATATAATGTACGATAAGAAGTTCATTTTCTTATTGAAAAAAAAGTCCATGATTTATAAATTAGGCCGAAGGTGGAATGACTGCATAGTCACTGTGCTTAAACTTTTATTATTAAATGATCAGGAATTTTTATGCTCTCTGATTGGTGTAGAGGCCTTTTTGTGTGATGTTCCTCAGAGTGAGTTCATTTCAAATGACGTTCTAGGAGGTTTGTTTGGGTTTTTCTCCTTGACCACCATATATTTGCTTACATTTTCTTCGACCAATCAAATTGGTCGTCTTAAAGCATGTGTCGTTGTGAATGTAAACTTGGGAGACGCCAGTACCAAATAGACTTAACTACTTTCTTAGGTAAAATAGTTGAGTATAATTGTTTAATAATATTGTTATCCACTTTAAAACAATTTTAAGGTGTCAAAATTTATTATAAACTGCTGTTACACTGCACATTAGATTGAGTGTTTATGTTTGATGGTGACAAGAGTTAAAATGCCAAAAAAGTTCTTGAAAAAATTCCTGATTATTTAATAAAACGGTTATTGACTTTTGAATTCGATCAACTCGTGAATATACGGACCTGGCCAAGTATTGGTTAGCCTCGGCCTTCAGCCTATGTAAATCAATACTGATCAGGTCCGTACAGTCACGAGTAGACCTCAGCAAAAGTCAACAATTGTATAAAATTGACTTTGGTAACATTTTATGATTTCGATTGTTCTAAAAGTTTCTTGCAGATTTTATCTACTTTCAATAAACAAAACATTTTGAAAATAGCATTATATTGTTATTCTTTTTTTTAATTTCAATGTATTAGATGAGAAGTAGAAAGGGGCGATGTCAAATATTTAAACGAACCCGTTAGGTATCTTAAGGATTTTTATGTAGTTTAGGAACCAAGTATGGGTATGGTTAAAAAAGAATTTCCTCCTGATATTAAGTTGGATAACCACTTGCTGAATTAAATTCCTATAAGGACAATGAAAAATAACTAGACTTGCAAACATAATAAGCAAATTTACTGAGGTGTTGAAAGAAGGTGATTTACTTTCTTTAATCGCAATAAAGATGCATTTTCATTTTCTAAAACTTTTCCTACCTGTTAAAATAACATTACTAGTAACTTTACTAAATTTTCCCATTAGAAATTGAAAAAAAAAGTTTACGATCTTGCTTTGTTTCGTTTACTCAGAAAATGTGGGTCATATTGATAATGATGATATCAATATATATGTCGGTAAATATTGATATTTTTTCTGGGTTATGAAATTGTACGTATTTGTATAAATATTATCACCGTAAATCTTGTTTATAAAATCCCTATTCATCCATTCATTGATCACATGAACTTGCCTTAAGAACTAAAATAATAAATCGAAAACGCACGTACATTTTAGTTCCATTTTTTTAAAAGAAATGGACAAAAATGAATTATCAACTAGATAGGAATTTTCCGCTGATTAAAATGTTAACCCAGAGAATGTGGGTATAAAAATTACCAAAACACAGAGTATCAGACACAGGCCTTTCCTCTGAATCTGTTGTTGACAATATCGTAAGCTTTAACTGCGTGAAATCTACATGTACATGAACAGCAAAACCAAATCTAGAGTATTTTAAACCATTAGAATTTTTGAGAATTTTGGGAAGAAAAGTAAATTTAGTAAAATAGAATCATTCAGCATAAAATTTTTTTTTAAAAAATTCAAATCTATTTTTCCATTTTTTATGTTTACAGATACTTAACTAAGATATTTTTAATGTCCATGAAAACACAAGACATATTAGAGCTCCAAACCTTTGTTATGTTAACAAGGCTCGTGCCATGAATTTGTTTGCATAGATTAATTATATTAGATATGTTTGTTCAATGCAATTTTTTTTAAATAAAGAAGTTAATTTTAATATGATAAGACAGTTTCTAGTGATTTATTGAATCCTTTTTTTATAATATGATATTTTCTATATGTAAACAAAAACAAGTCACGAGCCTTGTTTACATTGTGAAGAATTTTAAGTTCTGTATCTCCTTTATAATACAACAAATGATGTTCAATTCATTTGAATCGCCTTAATTAGGAATTATAAACATTAAAGTTACTTTTATAAAATTAGTTGAAACTGTTCCCATGTCCCTTTAACATAAGTCATTACAAATTGTGAAGTTCTCAGCATAAATGGTACATGTAATAACTGTCGATGTTTAAAGAAAAAAGACTTTGATCAGAAATAGGTTTGTTACATAGATACTTCCAATGCATGTTAAACTTAAAACTTATTACAGTTCTAGTAGAAGTATGGTATAATCGAATTACTCTATCAGAATCTCATATAAATTTTCATACCGATATATATATTAATTTCAATATTTTGTAATTGTTTCTCCTCACATTCAGTCAGTAGGTAATATGTAAAATATGAAAGCCATATATATAGAGATTCATCTAACATTTACCAAATTTTCACAAGCACAGAGAGGAAAGCACAAAAGCATTGAACTATTGGAAACTTTCAATGCCTCCAGGAAACGTTTCATGAACATGAGTCAAACAAAATATGCATATGAGGTAGATTTTTGATATGTTGTTCGATTTTAATAAAACAAGAATAAATAAGAACTTTGAGAGGAAGACCGATTTATATAGATATACATAAAGAGAAACATCATTGAACATCTCATCAATTACAAAACAAAAGTCCTCAGACAAGTTAGTTTGATACATTCAATCATACGTTTTTAAAAAGACACTGAAGAGTTGATCCACAATGACAGAAAAAGAAAAGTTATTGCTATCCTTGAAAGCTTAAAAGCAAACGTTAATATATTTGTTACTTTCAGACCGGTAAGGATGAGACTTTCTGTGTTTGCTGGAGCGCTAAGCTTGTTTGTACTGGTCAGCTGGGGAACCATACCAACAGTTCAGTCACAGTCTCTAGATGGAATAGTAGCTGCAATAAATCAGATGAATACAACAGCTAAGATAGCTTTGATGGCAGACTTTTTAATTCGCACTCCTGTACTTTACAATAAACTTGAGAAAATCTTGTTAGGTGCATTACCATTGGTATCCGTTGTTAAGATCAGACCAGAAATCAATCGTTTCCTGCTGCCGTGGGTTTTAGACAAAATACCAGAAGTCCTCAAAAGTGAACTGCTTTTGAATGTCACCCGTGTAGTTGTGAATGAAGTAAACCATGTCAATATCACTGGTCTAAATACAAGTGGAATAGACCCTTTCATGGCGGGGTTTATATCACGATTTGACCTGGTACATACGGGCATGTTGTCGTTGGATGTCGTGCTGGATTCCTTACTTCCTAGTTTTGGTATAGGTCAACAGATCAAAGAATTTGTAACAATTTTCGGTGAAAAGATTTCTCATGTCATTATTAAACAAATACAATCTGAACAGTTCAATCACAGCTCAACAGTTCAATCACTCAATCACTCAACAGCTCAATCAGTTTCAATAGAAACTATTATACGTCAGATGAATATCACACAGAAGATAGGTTTAATGGCAGATATTTTAATTCACCAGCCTGTACTTTACAATAAACTTGAGAAAATCTTGTTAGGTGCATTACCTTTGATATCCGTTGTTAAGATCAGACCAGAAATCAATGGTTTCCTGCTGCCATGGGTTTTAGACAAAATACCAGAAGTCCTCAAGAGTGAACTGCTATTGAATGTCACCCGTGTAGTTGTGAATGAAGTAAACCATGTCAATATCACTGGTCTGAATACAAGTGGAATAGACCCTTTCATGGCGGGATTTATATCACGATTTGACCTGCTACATACAGGAATGTTGTCATTGGATGTAGTGCTGGATTCCTTACTTCCAAGTTTTGGTATAGGTCAACAGATCAAAGAATTTGTAAAAAGCAACGATGAAAAGATTTCACGTGTAATTATAAAACAGATACAGTCTGACATAAGGTCTCAATTGCAAGTAACAGCAAACAGTACATCGGACACAAAAATGAGTCAATCCAGTCTACTACAGCTTGGTGTGGGTATCCTACAAACTATTCTTACGCCTATGGAAAATGTTTTCCCAAAACCTCAAAGATCAACTCTTACAGACCAGTGTTACAGTGACTCTATGATATTCTTGAACAACCTTCTTCGAGGAAAAAAATGGGCTGTTCAAAGTAAGAAGTATTTTCTCTCTCTTGCACGCTCATCTTTTCATTGTCAAATACTTCGAAGATATACAATTTAAAACAAAAAAAATATTATTTATTTTCAATATTTAATACTTATTTCAGTGTTCGATTCTGCTGGCAAACCCCCTACTGGAACACTCACTGGTAATCTTCATTTTATTGGCTCCCATGATCAGTGCCTGTCCATCGCGCCACAGAGTAGCAGTGACGGTGGACAACTGACCACCACTGACACCAGATACTGCAGAGCGACCTTCGATATTCCAGACAGTCTAATGGCATCCGTCACATCTTTAATAGGAGATGTGGTATGATTGTTGTCCATTACATAGATTCATGTGTAAATATTGATGTTATTCTTTTCTAATGATTAGTTTCCTTTATTGACAGAACACGTATGGCGTTCCCATTACACTGACAGAGGGGTTGTGTCTACCAGCTTCTTGTCGGGAAGGAGACGTAAAAGAATTATTTAAATTAGGTGAGTACTTAAATTTAAACTGCAATATAGATATAATTATATTGTTCATCTTTTGGGGTATTTGTACAACTAAAAATATTATTTGTCACTCTAAAGCATTGGCATAAGAAACACTTACCTAGTATTCTGAATTTAGGCCCCCTAAAAAGCTTTAACTTAGCACCATCTGTGGAATGTTCCAACTCGTATTCACTGGAAAAAGACAGAGATGCTATCATTGTTATGTAAGTATGTAAACAAACAAAAAATACTTCCTCTCGTGGATGTAGACCATTCATAGTTTGTTAAAAGAGAAGGATTTATCAGTAATTCTGTCATTAATATCGGCTACATTTTAGAATTATCCTCTGCGTGGTTGCATTCGTTTGCATAATGGCGACTTTATTTCACATCTATCGGTTCTCGGAAGACGACGAGGAGTTAAGAGTATTTTCTCCCTCACTGCCTGAAGCTTATGACAACAGAGGATATGAATCAGAAATGAAAGAAACTCAATTTTCAACCGAAAAGAGGAATGGACACACAACGGGAAATGGACATTTGCACTCTGAAGACGTTGATATCGAGTCTTTGGACAAATTATCCACTGAAAAATATGAAGGTGTTTTAAAGAAAACATTTAAGAATATAAAAGTTGGTGTATTTTGTAACTTCCCCTCTTTCGAATCCATCAAAACCTCACAGTTTTTTTTTATAATAAGAAAATTTAACAATGAAGTTTGTTTTTAATTGATTTGGTTCATATGCTTTTGAAACAAATGCTTTATCATTTCCAGGCGCTAAGGAAGGTGTCACAAAGAGCTTTTCGTTGTACCAAAACTTACCCGATGTTTTGTCGTTTGATCATCCAAAAGATTCCATCCAATGTCTTCACGGTATACGATTTCTGAGTCTCGCATGGCTTGTTTTAGGGGACACATTTCTGTATGCAGCTCTGTCCCTAAATAAATCACCAGTTACAGGTTTGTTGAAAATGTGTTTTTGAAATAAAATCAAAGTACTCAGAAGTACAGAGAGCCGGGTTCATTTACAGAGTAGAATGGATTTCTTACATGAATCATGTTTATATTATGATGAAAAAATTATTTTAAATATCAATATATATATATTATATATAAATATATAAATTTATCAATATAAATGATAAGACACTGACAGTGACAGTGAGTTTTTCAATCCTAATTCCACGGTCCGATTTTGTCAGAATCAGAATTAATCTGGTACCGCAGTTGAATGTAAACAAACAGGCCAGTCTGGTTCCCTCTCCTGCTTTACATGTACGTCGTATGTGTAGAGAACTACGGTAACACTGATTATCAAAAATCCTTACGCTAATGAACTATGTTCTTTGACTTATGAAGTTTTCAAAGTCATTACTACTAATGTTTATTTTATATAGATAAAACTTCGTTTTATTTTTGTTGCACTATTTAGCATTTGTATTATCTCAAAAGCGGTTGAGAGTAAGAACTATATTTTTGCACGTAACTTTTAAATGGCGACTATGGGGTCAACATCCTGCCTTGAACAGGATCACATAAGCCGGCAATTGCTCTTTGAGCAATAAGCCCGGCTAAAAACAAACAAAACAAACAATGACAAACAAACAAACAAACAAATGAAAGTAAAAGATCCATTAGCCACAACTATATAATTTCTTCGCCTAAAGTTACAATTTATTGTGCAAAGGTTCCAACATTTAATCTACAATATAGAAATGATATAAATTGTACGCGTATGATGTTTTACTACTCTGATCCTCGATAGCTATTATTCCTCCTTTTCTGACAGGAGATTTGTTCTAATAATGAAGTGACAACTGTATGTTTACGAGGCAGGGTTTTCTTACTTTTGTAGGTAACTTGTTGGAAGGATTGAATATGCTAAAGCAGTTCACTTTTCAAGCTGTTTTCTCCTCACCCTTTGCCATCGATTCTTTCTTCGTCATCAGGTAAAGAAAGAAGGGGAAAAAGAATGAAAGATACGATAATAAGGGGATTAGCAAAATGGCTCTCTGACCTATAGTTGGGATATTATCATAAAAGGATACCATTGAAAATATACAATACACTAGATTAAGTGACTTGTTGAACGCCATAAATAATTAGAAGTCCTTGTTTGCTCTGCATCCAATTTGCATTGTTTTAAATGGAATTAGAACGTAAAAACTGTTCGTTATCTCCTTATTTTCCATAAACATATTTTTAAAAGAAGATCATTAGGCCGTATTTTGTTTCGTTTCTTTTGAGGGGGTGGTTGACTTTTTTGTTTGTTTTCAAATTGATTATTTTAAAATATTGATGATTTGTTAATACCCAGTACGTTTTTCGTAACAGTGGATTTTTAGTGACTTATCGATTCCTTCGGAAATGCACACGCAAGCAAAAACTGAAATGGCAGTCAATCATTGGATTCTATTCTAACAGATATATAAGGTACTGTAAGTTAACTTTACAGAGTGCACTGTATTTTTTTTTCGCTATCTATGAAATTAAAACGTAATAGTATATATAAATAAATGCTTAATTATTAATGATACATTCTATTTACTTTCAGAATAACCCCTGTTTATATAATCATTATGATGGTGTACACGTGTTTCTATCATTACCTTGGGGACAGTCCCTTTTATCCGCAGTCCATTGCTGTAGCGGACAAGTGCAAGGAAAACTGGTGGCATCATATTCTATACGTAAACAATGTTGTAGGAACGACAGGGAACACAGCTTTTGAACAGGTATTTCTACTTAATGATCTTATTGATCCATGTAAGCAGGAATTTACAGATGCTTTGAAATACTCTGTACAAGTGCGCATATCTAAAGATGATATTATTTTTCTTTATTTCTTTCTTTATAATTTCAGTGCATGCCATGGTCTTGGTTTCTAGCATGCTTAATGCAGTTCTACCTTATAACACCAATACTCATTGTATTTTATTTATGGTGGGTGAAATAGCTTTTTCCTATGAATATAATGAATGTATTACTTTTTCTTGCCAATCAATTACAAATGATAAACTTTGTTTGGACGTTTCATTTCTGAATACTGTTCGTTATCTCCATATCCTTCTTCTACAAAGTTAAAACTTTATTGTACTATTGTCTATGAATTTAATTAAGTGGATATGAAAAAGCAATTTCAGCTTATATTTTAAAAGTAAAACCTAGTATTCTTTGAAATAAAATCAACTGTTTCATAAATATTCAATTTAATTAATTTTTACGGACTAATTAACTAATTTGAAATTGAAGGTCGTCAGTTCTTGGGTCGGTTATAGTTGGACTCCTTTTGGCAGCAAGCGTTGTTGCGACAGCGATCAAAGAGAAAATGTACACTGGCGATATCATGTCGTGAGTCATCCCTTTATTTTATGATATTCATGAAGAATGAAACTATTCGTAAATACAAAATCAATTTAAAGAATGAAAATAAAGATATATTGACGAAAATGTTTTTTAATGAAACGTGCTCTTAAGATTTGAACAAAAATGCTAGCTGTAAACAAGTTTTAAATGTAGCGCTTTTAATCTTACCTAAGGACGATGTCTGATGGTGGAGACTATTGGAACAATGTCTTTATCACCCCGTGGTGCCGAGTGGGTGTCTACTGCATCGGTATTCTTTTGGGATTCGTATTTGATACTTACGATTCTAGAGAAAAAGTCAAAATGAACAAGGTAAAGGTCACAATCAAGAATATTGTTCCTTATATTTTGTTGCCGAGGACTTTCATTCCACATGTATTGCCTGTTCATTATGATTAAATTATCATAATCTTTTATTTGAGAGGAAAGCATCA
This sequence comes from Saccostrea glomerata, assembly GCA_003671525.1. Lineage (NCBI taxonomy): Eukaryota > Metazoa > Mollusca > Bivalvia > Ostreida > Ostreidae > Saccostrea > Saccostrea glomerata. The sequence goes on from PRKT01000026.1 coordinate 1,107,498, forward strand.
AAGCCAAAGAGAAAATGTTTTATTATATACAGAAAGAATTGTAGATTTTCGTTTACAATGATATCATATTTATTAAGGTTGTCAATCTTTTCGGATGGCTATTTTCCCTGGGATTAATGATAACTCTTGCCTACTCACCCTTCACTAAGCACCGCGAGGGAGGTTATTCCTGGACCCCCCTCCAGTCAGAAGTGTATGAAGCTGTATCCCATGTTGTCTGGGCATTGGCTCTCTCTTGGGTGATTTTTGCATGTGCTAAAGAGCATGGTGGTATGTTGTTTTGTTTTGCAGAAGTTGCGCTAAAACCATTACAAAATATTATAAACTTATGATACAATGTTTCAATTTTTAAGGGTGGGTGGGCGTCCCTCACTCTTCATTATCACGCATTACATAAAATATATGCATGCCTTTAGGTCTATACTAATGACACTTTGAGCTCAATGCATAGATATTTTTCGAAGAGAAGCATACCTTTTAAACAGGAGATTATAAACTGAACATCACATAAGAAAGACTTCATATTAACTTTTCTTTTTCCGCGATGATTTAATATAAGACCAATCTGATAAAGTTTGTTATAAATTGTATTTTTTGTTTATATAGTAATTATGAAATTTTTTCTGTTAAATTGACATAAAACATTTTTTAAATACATACATTTGTCTATCTGTAGGAATTGTGAACTGGATTCTGTCTTGGCGAGGATTTCTCCCCCTGTCTAGATTATCATATGTTGTCTATCTAATCCACCCAGTCGTCATGGTGGCCTTTGTTTATAATAAGAAGGTTTTAATTTACATGAACAATTTAGAAATGGTAAGTAGTTTATCCAGATTAGAAAAACATAAATATCATACACAAAAATCGAAAACAGCGAATTCAAAACAAAATAATTTCAAGTCTAAAGAGAATGACCTTTATCTTATCCTTTAAATTGGATTTATTTTGTATATCACAAGTAGATTTTTAAACAAAGTACGGTAAAATTTGAAAAAAAAAATTAGAGACATTATTTTACTTTAAAAGAAGGGAAAAACGGATACAAATTTTGCTGTAGATAAAAAACGTAGCAATCTGGCTGTAGTTTTTCAATCTAAAAGTTAGGTTAAAGAACCATAGCTCTCGCTGTTCAGTGAAAAGTAATTTTCCTTTAAGGAAGATGTTATCAATCTTACAACTCGGTGAATTCGTTAATTATTTATTTCTAGGCATACATGTTCCTTGGCCATCTTATTTCGTCGTTTGCCGTTGGTATGTTGTTCTCAGTGGGGATTGAGTTACCGTTCATACGTCTGCTCAAGCTTCTCAAGCGAAGAGGGTGCTCTTCTAACTGCTAGACTTGTCGACTGAGTGGCTTAGTCTAGAGATTCATGTGAAGATAGAAGTATTAAGTATTAATACTCAAACATGCTATTTTCATAATCGTCATTTTTTGATATATTGCTAAATTATCTTAAAATATGTATTGTTGCTCTTATTGTGGTTATCATGAAATTGATTAATATCATATTGCAAAAAGTGTGTATTTATATTTTGTATTTTTATAAAAGTTGTAATATTGCTTAATAAAGTGTGAAAAAATGACTATTTTTAATTCTTTCCAAAGCCTATGTTTATTTATGTTTTGAAAATTTAATTGATTTTATGCGACAGCAAACATTATTACATGGACCACATATACAACATAAGGGTTCTTCAGGTTTCATTCGTTAAATGACTACGTGTTTGCTGAAATTAATTTATATTAAATCCTTAATTAAATTTAATCAATTTGATATTATGTAAAGTCAGATTACATATTTGGATTAGACACAAAGTATGGTCTAAAAGAGTCCTCTCCAAGGTCAAGGTTACAAATGTTAAGAATTGACAGTGGTTTACAATGATAAAAAAATCTAATTAGTTACATTAATTTCTTCTGTTAACTGGAATTGGGAAAAAGATAACAAATATAATTAAATTAATTAAATTATACAGAAGAGTTATCACTAAGAATGTATACTAACTATACAATATAATGACAAGAAAATAAAAGAGTGCTAACAAATAACAAAACAGAATAAGTAAATTGATAAAGTGCAAAAACAAATATGCATTGAAAAATACACAATTTTTTTTTTTTTAAAATAGCAACATCAAAAGATAAATAGATTTGTAGCAAGCAACACCACTGAATAATAAAAAAGAAAAAAAGAAGGAAAGTGCAAAGACAAATATCCAAGGAAAAATACAACATATAAATGGAAATGATCAGACTTGAAGTAAGTATAAAAATATCGGGATTTTTTTTTAAACTGAAGGACAAGTGATACAAACAAAAAATGGATGTCTGGATTGGTATATATTTTTGGCCTATTCCTGTTGTAAATGATGCAAATAATAAATTCTTAAAATATTAAGAAATTGTAATTCAAAACTGTTCCTTTCACCAACCGTCCTCCATAATCTATTTAAATTTTCGTCACTTCAGATCCAATTTTTGTGAAACTTTCAAAGAAAAATTATAAATACCCGGTATACGGTGACACTTGTTCATTTTACTTCCATAAACATGATTCAAATTGATATCATCTGTCCTTAAATGTGAAATAAAATTAAAATCTTTTCGAAAACTTGATGTACAGTTGGACTGTGTCAAAAACTGTACAGTTAATTTTATGAGGTAATTACCTATCACCAAACAGCAAAGTATTCAAAATTTGATCAGGAGACAGGTTTTCTAATTCTAGTACACTCGGAAGACTTTCAAAAAGTGCCATTGTCTGATTAATTATTGACAGGGCATCCTAAGAAAAAAAAAGATAGTTATTCTCGTTTAGATATCCACACTTAGTACAAGATGCTTCTTTACTTAGATACTGATTATGTACAGGTGAGCATTTAAATTACTAGATTCATTTCTTATTTGACAGTGTATAATGTTTTCCTTGCGATTACCATAATCAAAGATCTTGACATCATTTATTCTATCTACATGCAGTAGGTTTCTTTGGGGCTTTTTTAAAACTTGAATAAGATTCAATACATTTTGTATCTAGTGGTAAATTGTTCCAGAAAACTGTTGAAATATGAGACTGTCCTTGCTTTAGGTATAACAAAATTAAAATTAACAATTTTTCTAAGATTGTAACTATGATTTGATGGCATAAAAGGTAGGACCATTTCTTTTTAAAAGAGAGGGGCTATACCATACACAGTTTAATAAAATAACAAGAGTTTTTGTCTTTCCCTTCTCTTAGCTAATGGTTCCATACCTAATTTTTAGTACAGAGCATTTCTAGATGAATTTTTCCTAAGTCCTGTTATTATTCGGGCAGCTTCTACTTGAATATTTTCTAAAAGATTTGAAAGTTCTTGTGAGCAATTATCCCAAACAATGCTACCATATTCTAAAATGGGTCGAATAAAAACAAAATAGACTTTTACCGATACACTTCTCAAAAGATTTAGCCGAGAACAAGCTTTTTCATATCAATTATTTATATGAAATGATCATACGGCATCACTTTGGAAAAGAAGTCAAAAATGACAGTGTGTTCTGGGTTCATTAATAATACTAACATTAAAGCCAAAATGGACTGAAGATGGTCATTTGAACTTTTTGTAAAACTTCTTGTAAAATTTAAATTACAGGGTTAAGTTGGATAAAAACCCACAGTTCATGTTGAAGCCCATTTATTAATTTTATCTGAGTCAGATGTAAGTGGTATTGCTTCTGCAATCAGCTGCTGTTGATTTAAATCATTAAATCAAATATGGTCATAGTTTTGAGTTTAAATTACATCAAAGTGATAATTTACGTTAACTTTTGATGCATTTTTTTCAAAGCAAACCATTTATTTAAACATCAAAATAATGAATTTTCACAGGCCAACCGAATTAAAAAACCAAACAAAATTACATGTGTATGCTATCCCATACTTTTGATGACCTTGCAATATACATTGCATGTCACAAGCTTTAAATTTACCTGAGTGTTTTTCCGTGGTTTAACCTGATAAACTTTATTAGAAGAACATGTTTATATGTTAAAATGTAGACACAAAACTATACATGCCTCAAATGGAGATGATGTTATTCGACTGTTTAACTAATCTGTGATACGAATTTTGTCATTCAGTATCTTATTGTTATCATAAAGCACTTGATGTAAATTGCTTCAGGACTGTTAGCGGTGTCTTTATTCAAACACAGGTAAGATCCTGACTATTTGTTTGTTAATTGTATATGAAACATATGGAGAAAATGAACAGTATTTATGTATAGTGTGTGATTAAACAGCCATTTACAATATTCATTGAATCAACTTATCTGTCATTTATGTCAAAGGAAATAATTTTTCTACATCTTTATAAAACTAAATTTCTTTCCTCAAAGTTTTAAGGATTGTTTATTTTTCTACCTGGTGAATTGTTTACGTTTAAAATAAGGTCAGTACATAAACGCGGAAGTAGATGTCTTTATTTTTAATGATTGGAGAAGATAAGTTTTTCAAGATATATTTCAAACCAAAAGTAATTTATTTCTTTAATAATCTTCAATATTCGTGGCATTGATTGTGACATTTTATCCACATTATTCATTTTGAGTATTTATTTTTCTTTTTAACAGATGAAGATTTACAATCAATGTTTTTGATGAAATGTTGATGAAAGTTTCATATTAGATAAACATGTTGACAAAACTTTGGCGGTGGCTGATCAAGGATGGAGGACACGTGTACTTAATTATGATCCTCTCTCTGGCATACCTATTGTATTTATACCTTAATCGACATAGTATTCTGGATGAAAGTGAAGAAGCAAATGACAATACTCATACATGGTATACCGATTTTGCAGACTTTTTCTTGAATTTTCAAGATTTTTCCGAATGAAATATTTTTTGTTGTAAAATTTACAAATTAAACTTGAAAAACATGCAAATGACTTGTATTTTCTATCCTATTGCTACCTAAAAAGGTAAAACAAAACATGATTTTTTTTAAATTTAAGCATACTTCTGAGTATATTTTCCATTGAAGACTGAAGAATCGTTCAGTTGAAGCTTTTGCAACGATGTATCATGTTCATAGTAAGAAAAGGGTCGAAAAAGTATACTGAACTCAATAATATAATATTCAAATCTGTAGAACAGTGAATCCCATGGCATAATCAATTTGTGCATATCCTTTATGAAAAGTCTTGCATATCCTCCGTCAACGCATGGAAGGAAAATTACAAATGTTCCGTAACCTCAGTCAAAAACTGGACTTAAGGTATAGAAATTATGCACCGAACAAAGATTTTAAACAGAGAAGCTATTTTTGACATTTATCTAGAAAACTTCGTTCAAGGTCACTACACATCCATTGACCAGTGGCACTCTTTGGGTGAAATATAAACCACAGTGGACCAAGGAGAGTGAATATATGCTCCGGACAAGGATTTTTCAAATAATTCTGCTATAACTTTAACCTTAGACCTAGAAACATGGTTCCACGTGGCCTAGAAACTTCGTTCAAAGTCATTGCACATCCATTGACCAATGGCACTCTGTGCGTGAAATATGAGCACATTTGACTATGTGGAGAGAAGATATGATGGACGGACAGACTGATCATCAGTCACTATAGGGTACTCGCAGAGTGAGGCTCATATTATATATGATAATAGAAAAATCAACATTATAGTTCTATGTACCTTTTTATTTCATAAAAAGATATTTCACGCTTTTAAATGAATTAAACTGCATAGCCTTAGAAAATACACTAAGGCATAAATAAAAACATGATGAAAATGTACAAAAATTACAAACATCTATCTTATTTTACTAACATAAATCTGACCACAGAAAATAAACCTAACACAATTTTGAATTGATTACAAAGTTATCTCTATATTCTCGTCACAATTTCTCTTCGCACAAATGTAAATATACCACAAAAAACAACAACCACACCGGCAAGTAGCACAAAATAATCGTGTAAAATATGGTACCAATGCATTTTCCTCCAGTACATATTCAGATGAAAATATACCGGAAGTAGAAACATAATAAAAGCACCAATTGTGGAACCTGTATAACTGGTCAAGATGGCAACATCCGGAAAAATTATGCAGACAATCACAACCAAAAGTACTAATAATAATCTAAGAATAATAGCCCACCATTTTAAAGAGTTTTCTTTATCCAAACAGGATGGAAAGCGAGTAAGGTTTACTCCTTGAAAAAGTTTTTCTTGGATGAGGTCGATAATTGCAAAATATGGAAATTGAAAAATGAGAAAAAACTTCATAGGAAATAAAATATTAAAGAAATATTTCAAAGGGACATTGTCAATATTATTGGTAATGGTTTCACGCGTTAGTTGTCCGAAGGTTAAAATACCCACAAGACCAAAAAATATCTTCAAGAGGACTGACATTATATGAGTCCATGCAATCATCTTTTTAATGTTAGATCCTTCTTTTAATTTGTTATCAAGAGAATTCACATAAAGCTGGGAATCAAACCCAAATACAATCATACCTAACGATAATGAAGATTGATAGATATTTGTAGTGAGTGGAAATTCTTCTATTACCCATTTGTCAACTTTAGAGAACATGTACGAGATTAAAGCTATGTATGATATGGAAGTTACAACTACACTCGCGCAACTGAAATAACTGACCGTTTTAATGGACTTTACAAATGCGAACGGAAACAAGGCAAGTGAGAAGAGAAGGATAATTCCGTTGAAACCTAAGGGATTTCCTGGAAATAAAGTAGAAATCATCTGACCACAAAACAGAAGCTGAAAGACACAATTTCCAAACATCAACATAATCTGGAGTAGATCAATAAGTAAGACGCCTGCTCTCTTTCCCAAATTATGAACTGCTATATCATGCATTGTGTGCCTCGTTTTGGATTTATTACCGAGTTCATCTTCGTCATACTGACAGTCAATAAGCAGACGACACGTGTGGACGCTGACGTAACCAACGATTACAGTGAGGACAATACCCGGAACCCCTCCCACCAACAGCACATAAGGAGAGTTCAAAATTACGTTTCCCTGAAAGTAATAAAAACACTTTAAAGTTTCATGTACAAAACGGCATATATGAAGTCAACAAAAAGTGATGTTGTTACCAAGCAAGGTTTGGCGTTTTTGAAATTTCGGAATAAAAGGTCAATATGCATATATCTAACGTTATTGCGATGGATTTTTGTAAGTATTAGACGCTAATCCATTGCTTCCTTTGGTCATTTGCAAAGATAGTTTGTTAAAAAACATTCTGATTGTACGCATAGGTACTCTAAATGTGATATTAAAAGATGCTTGAGTTTCAGAGCGACAATATCTTTCTGATTTTTGGAAACCAGATCTTTCAGCAATCTAATGTTTTTGATTTCCAGTGGATAAGAATTGCATCTCGTTATTAACAGACCTATTTTTGTATTCATATGAAGCAAACTTCGTTCTCAATCTTCTAAGTGGAAAGAAGAAAAACTTGTTGTGGCCTTAAACTCAACATTTAGATATATCGACGACGTATTGTCGATTAACTATGGTCATTTCTATTATAAAATGTCGAGGCGATGTATCCCGGCCAGCTTGAAATAAAAAATTCCACAGAGTCTGATACATCTGTTTCGTATTTGGATATTTTAATTGAAAAAGACGTTAACGTTATCTAACAAAAGCATTATGATAAACCGAATGACTATATATTTTCAATCGTAAACTCCCCTTACTTATGGGGTATATATCTCTCAGTTGATTCAATACACAAGAGTACAGTATGCTCTACTTATGTACAATTTCTAAAACGATGTAAATTGTTGACAAACAAATTGATAAAACAAGAATATCAGCAACCTCATATAGAGTCATCATTTCGTAAGTTCTATGCTCGTTACAATGAGCTTGTCAGCAGTTACAACTTTTCAATGACTCTTGAATGCTGACTTATGTTTTTCATTCTGATTGTTATACCTATATTTACACACTGTTAGGTCGACAGATTTTCAATTCAATCAGTGCTTTAGGAAAACTTTTCCAGACTTCAAATTTTAAAAAGTCACAATCTTTTATTTTTAGAAGAAAAAAAAGCAATAATACTCCTTAACTAATGCACATGATGCAGGAAATGATTAACAATTAACGTATCTTGTAATCGAAAAGCGCACCTCTTTAAGCTTTCCATTATGTACATTTGTATATTTTTCTATTCAAATTTGACTTTTGGTGACTTTCAGATATAAGGATGCACATTACCTGTATCATGTTAATGATATTCCACGCAGCCTGTAAGGTCGTCAGTTTCTCCTCTGATATATTTACGTTTTTATCATTCTCTAAGCTTCCATAATACGAAGAATCTTCTATGCACATCTCTTGTGTTTCTTGAAAAGAATTTCTTCGAATGCTCTTATCAAAGTTTTCATCATGTCTTTTCATTTCTATTGCAGATTCCTCCTTTAAAGTGGAGTAAGAGTCCACTTGCCTCTGTCGGAACCAGGCCATTTACAATATAAGACAGGAAATAAACATTATTCAAAAAGGGGGATCCAAACTATTTAAGAAGAATATTTAATGAATAACATGGTATCAAAGGATCAATATCAATACAGATTACAGTCTAGTTTTATCTTTTACCCTAGTATATTAATGACAATGCTTGGACTTTTGAGGTCTTTCCTACTATGGGTTACTTTTGTGGTAAAGGTCTAATTTAGTTTATATAAGGATTTTAAATAATAAATACCTTAATAAAGCATTAAAATTTAAGATAAACCCCTAACCTATTTAGGAGTAAATTAAAAGTACACTGTAAACTCTGAATATCTTTTTTTTTTAATAAAAGAGGTATTTAACCCCTTGAAACACTCGATGTGTATTATATAGATAAAGAGGATTTAAAAGTTAACATTTGTTGATGTTCAAGCAGAATTAAATATGTTTGATAGTTTTAGATCCTGAGAATATATAAAAGCAACTGCTACCCGTCCTCTAATTGTAGAAAAGTCTGCTAGTAAATCTAATTTTTAGAAGTTGAAGGAAGCGGCCTGTATATTTATTTTAATCATGTTTTTATATTTTTACAAATACGTGATAATTCTATCACCGAAGAAATTAACATTTGTGAATTTAAATATTTTTAATGGTTTATATTCGGGCATTTATCTACAAAAGTCTTTTATATCAATTATTATTCTGCGTCTAATATTTTACCGATGATCAATGTACTTTTTTCTCATTTCCTTTGAAGCAGGATAAGGACATTCCTATTGACTGTAAAATAAGTATTGGTATATGTTAGGTGTAAATGTCTCAGGATCTTTTCATCCCACATCAAAAACTATGTTTATAATAGCTATTTAGTAACTCTGTCATGTTCATTCAATCAAAAGGGCATACCTGTCCATCAATTTACTCATCAAGTTTTTACTCTATTTAACAACAATTGTTTATTCTATTTAATTTTCGTTTGTTGTTTAATGTCCCTGACGAGAATTTTTCACTATTATGGGTAAGCCATCACGTGCCGGTTAAAAGCTGCAAATTTTGAACTATGCTCGTCACTCATTGACCAGTGTTGGAACCTTTTTTGTGCCAGCATCTACTGCAATACAGAGAACTCGGTTTATACGGTCTCACCCAAAGGATCGTAAAAAGCTTTGTATATTATACTGACTGTACTTTGGAGGCCCGATGCTAGAGATCGGCCATACCCAACTCGATAAAGACCTAATTTTACAAAATAACAACAGAGCAAACACGGTCCTCCAAAACATCAGAGGTGGGATCAGGTGCAATAGAGGAGTGAGCATCCCCTGCTGACCGATCACACCCGCCGTAAGCTCCTTGTAATGATCGGGAAATAAAAAAAAATCAGTGTATAAATAATGGACTAACAAAGTTATGAACAACGTCGGTCAGCATTTGACTCAATGACAAAGGACATTGTATCGACCATAGAATTTAAGAAATGATTACTTTTAACGAGACTGCTGATATTCTTGTTTCATCAACTTGTATGTTGATAACTTACCTCGTTTTAAGAATTGCTCATACGTGAAGCATGCTCTTGCGCATCAAATCAATTGAGATATATAAACTCCATATGCAGGTGTTGAATTAAGTTATATTTTGCTGCATAAGCATGGGAAGTTGACGACAGAAAAGTTAATGTAATCACGTTTATCATAGAGCTTGGTTGTTAGATTACCATTTACGTATTTTTCATGTAAAATGTCCAGATGTGAAACGTATGTGTCAGACTAATTGGTATCTTTTATCTCAAGCTCACCAGGATATGTCTATGGACATAAGAATGGAAATTAGCATTGTTAATTGACAAAACGTCGTTGATACATGTATAACTAATTGTCGAATTGAATGCCACAACAAGTGTTTTCTTCGTTTCACGCATAAGATATTGGACAAATTCTGCTTGATATGAATACAAGAATAGGTCTGCTAATAACGGGGTGCAATTGGTACCCATGGGAATTCCAATAGATTGTTGGAAGAACTGCAAGAACAACAACATCCAAATGAAACAACTCAAGGAAATCATTTTTCAACATTTGATTTATAACCTTTTATTACACTACCGATTATAAATTATCACATGAAGTAATAAAAATAGTAATAATTTTATTTTTATTCCAAAATTTCAAAACAAGTTTAAATGTGTCATTTAGCTGACATACAACTTGCTTTAAATCAACTTGTTAAACAATCTGCGGCTTTGAAGCTCTGTACTTAGAGAAAAAAGATGACATTATGTAACACATCTACAAAAATAAAGAAAAGTAAATTCGCCGATTTATAAAAAGTAAATTTATTTAAACATACTTGACATATAAATAAGTGACACTGTTATTAATATCAAGTTTCAGCAAGAACAATAAAGTATTTGTGGTAATATCAATTATTCTTTACTAGACTTTTCCATAATGATAACTCGAATCATTTTTCTGAAACTTGACAAATGCTTGTCCAATCATTCTTCATTATGGTCCTAAACCGAGCCAAAGAGGATTCCTTCTTGGTTTGAAAGCTAATCATATACATGAGACACGTATTTATCGTTGATTTTGTGCAAAACCAATTCTGACAAAGGAATTTAAACACATTGCATCCCATGGTTGATCTTCATGTAAGTTAAAAGTTTCTGCCTTGAGTCTCCGGGACAATAAAGCATTTTAGGCATTTAAAGTCAAAAACATTTATGGTGCTGAAATTATTTAGAAGTTTTAAGGCAGTCCAAAAAGAAAATCCTTTCCGTTTTGTCTTTTTCATGATATTGGCCGAATGATTTTAATTGAAGTATTGTTCTCAAGAAATTTTGTACGCACATGTTTACTATGTATAAACCCTTATCAAATATTGATGAATAGAAATCTAATAAAGATGCTACAGTACTAAAAATCCAAATGAAAATTCAGAAACTTTCAAATTGTTTTTTTTTCTTTTTCGTGACAGGAAGATGTGTTATTTGGAATGTGTGATTTACATATCGCAGGGTTTGACTGGACTAGATCACAGCTGACGATAATATTAACATATTATAGTAAATGGAAGAAACATAATAGTCTAGAAAAAGTAATAACATTAGAATTCTAACTTCTAAGAACAACATATCCTCCTCTGACGTCAAGAGGTTTTATCCTTCTTTTGAGTATTTTCAAGGAGAGAGTCAATGTGATGTTTAAGATGAGTCTTGTCCGAAATCTGAGTAGAGCACAACAACTTTTCCTCAGTTAAACTCTGTAAACTCCGATCGCACAACTCCTTCTGATGAGTGAAGTCACTGTGCGGAAGTTTCTGTGAAGTCTGTGAACTTAATGCCTCTTCCTCACACTGTACTGGTTGTTTTACTTCACTAGTGTCCACGTTTAATTTATTTAATAAGTAGTCGACACCTGCAAAGACCGTTTCAAGTTTAGCAATGTTTATTTTACCAGTTTAAACAAGATAAGCATCAGAAAACGAACATTGCCCCTTATGTTTAGCAATACAATTGTCCTCTACAAAAATTTGAATTTTTCAATAAAATTTATTGTCAAATACACATTGGGATTGAAAAAAAAATCAAATTTGTGTAGAGGAAGGACACAATGTACCTTCACTTCTTTCAATGGTGTCCACTAGTGGAGTTTCCGTATAAGATTGTTGATTTGAGAAATTCGTCTCTTCAGAGCTTTCTATAACAGAAAAATTAAAAACTGGTGATAAGTATATTTAAAATACATTTTAAATAGATATATATAAAAATAAAATATGTCTAAAATCAAACGCATTAGATTTGCTGGACTACGACATGAGTCATACACTTGATTAGCAAATTTTATATTTTCAAATACTTATATACATCTACCGGTACATAAAAAAATGGTTTTCATTGCTTATTAAAAACCATCATATATAATGAATATGGAAAGAATATTAAAAGTCAACTGTTTTCAGCCCTTATGTTATGATTCACAGATCGTAAAAATAGGGTATTTTGAAAAGCCTACATCCACTTCATACTCCGTATGAATAATTCAAAGAAAGAGATAAATAAAATGTCTTCCCTTCTTTTAGCAGAGATATAAATATTAAAAATACATGCTAAGGAACCGATTAAACGCCAAAGCGGGTTACTTTTTAAAAAAGCTTGAATTGTTTGATTGAAATTAATTCTGATTCACATTTATCTATCCATATCTGAATCGAACTTTCTTGTCATATTTACATATATTTTCCTATCGATATAATCACAAGTATTTTAAATATAACAATTCTAAATGAAAAACAAATGACTAAAAAGTGAATCAATAATTAGTGGAAAGTTTATAATCATTTGCCAACTGAGATAAAAAAAATTGAAGTCTTTACAACCTACTCATTATTTTTTGTCAGTATAAACTCAATTATGTATTTCATGGGTAGAGAAAGCAGAGGAGGACATGTGATATTTTTAAAATACTTTTGCCCCCTCCCCTGGAGGATAGGGGGAAAATTCTGTCAAAAATTGCTCGACCGGACCCAAAACAGACCTTGACCTAGATATTCTTAAGATAAATCTGTATACCAAATTTCGGTACAGTTTGTGCAATCTTTGAGAAGGAAATGAACGACTGATTAGTTTATTTACAGGTAAAGTCTATATATTTTTTTTACCCATTTGATTTAGCAGTTTAGCAATATGACACTTATTAATCTAGTTACTATTACGTTGTAGTGGCGTCACGTAAATTTTTCTGAAGAACTATGAAAGTGCAACGTTAACGTCATAAATCTGTATACCAAATTTCATTTCAGTATGTCCAACCTCTGTGAAGAAAATATGAGCGAGACAGCCAACAGCAAAGCAATATGCCCTCCCTTCTCCGAAAGGAAGGCATGATTTTGACACCTTTATCGTCTCCATGAACACAATGTACTTGTGTCATGTAGTTCGTATACAGGATATAACATTTTTTGATTAAATTTTTAAATTTAGAAGATTGTGTAAGATAAAAAGTAGCTCAGACAATTTAATACTTAAACGGACCTGTTGTTTCCGGATAATTAGTGGTGTATGAATCATCTTCCATCGACGAATCCCGATCGTTGAAATTTCGTTGTCGTAATGCCCGCGGATCACATGGATGGAACGCCACTGGTTGTTCGGTTTCAGAAACAATTGGCGACTTTGGAGTGTGGTTG